>VZQC01013287.1:1986238-2027235 GCA_009823505.1 Rhizomys pruinosus
TAAGAATGATATCTTAAATGTGGTTTTGATTTGCATTACCTTTAATTTTAGGCACTGTTGAATACACTTCTTAAGGTGTATTCTTCACCATCTCTAATTCCTCACTTGTGAAGTCTACTGTTTCAAGCTCTTTGCCCATTTATTAGTGGGTAATCTTGTTTCTTGTCTTCTTGTATTTTTTTGTGTTGTGTGTTTTTGAGTAGTATTATATTTCTGGAAATCAATGCTTTGTCAGATGTTCTGTGGTGGAAGGATTCACAATACTTGGGATTTCTCTTCACTTCACTTGGTTGTTTCTTTGATGTACAGAAACTTTTTAGCTTTAATGAGGTCCATTACATGATCAATTGTTGACCTTAGTTTCTTGCACAGGCGCTGTCTGATTTAAGAAGTCTTTTCCTATGCCTATTGTTTTTGTTAGTCTGCTGCCAACTTTTCTGACTATGGCCTTCAGAGTTTGGGTTCACGTTGGGTCTTTATCCATCTGGGTGACTTTTGTACAAGGTAAAAGAGTATTAAGTTTTATTTCATTTCTTACACAGTTGGTGATCCAGATTTTTCACAACCACTTCTGAAGACTTGCTATCTTTTCTCATTGCTGTCCTTGGCCCTTGTCAAATATGAGATTGGCTGAATGAAATTGTATGTCAAAGTTTGGATTTTGGACTTAATTTTGTTCTCGATTGGTCAAACAGGTCTTGTTTTGAGCCAAGTACCAGGTGTTTTTGACATAGCCCGTATAATAGTTTTAATCTGGATAGCGATCCCTTGTATTGTTTTTCACTCAGGGTGTTGTTTTGCTACTCGGGTCTTTTGTTTTTCCAGGATAATTTAAGGATTTTTTTTTCAAAGCCTGTAGAAAAACTCTTGGGGATTTTAATTGGGGTCTTGCGTAAATCTATACAAGAGTATGGGGGCTTTAGAATGGAATTTTTACATGTTAATTTTTCCCAATTGAATAGCCATGGGAGGTTTTTCCATTCTTTTGATGTCTTCTTCAAATTTCTTCTTTACGGGTTTAAAATTTGTGGTAAGGTGTCAGAGCCCTCTGTTAGTCTTTAGTTAGGTTTTCCTAGGGTTTATTGTTTTGTGAGGCTTGTGATTGGGAAGGGTTCCTTGAATTCCTTTCCAGTTGTTTTGTTGTTGGTTGTAAAGAAAGCAGTGGCATTATTTTTTTTTAGGGTTAATTTGTATCTGCCACTTTGCTGGATTGTTTCTGTTAATCATTTCTAGGAGGTTTTTGTGTTGGATTTAGCATCCCTTATGTAAACACATATCATCAGCAAATGGGGATAGCTTGACTCTTCTTTTATTTCAATTACTCCTTTAATTTCCTTTTCTCCTTATTGCTCTAGGGCAATGTTTCAAGCACTATCATTGAAGAGGGAAGTGGTTACAGGGCGGCTGCCTTGCCAGAGTTCCTACCTTTAAAGGGCAGTGTTTCTTCTTCGTTTCCCATTTAGGATATTGGTGTGGGTTCCTTATAGGCCTTTGATTACATTGAGGAGAATTGATCCCTCCAGTCCAATTCCTCTAGGACTTTAAGCATGAAGGGGATGATGGATTCTTGTAAAGGCTTTTTCCACATCATTTGAGATGATGTGTGGTTTTTGTCTTCATCCATTATGTGCTGATGAATGTTATTGATTTTCTCCATTTGATGTTGACCATCCCTGCATCTCTGTGGTATGAATCCAACTTGGTCATGTGGATGATTGATCTTTCGATGTGAGTCTGTATGCGATTTGCCAGGATGCATGTTTAGAATTTTGGCCACTAGTGTTCATATGGGATGGGTCTATAGTTCTCCTTTTTGAGTTGTATCTTTTGCCTTGGTTTTGGTTTGAGATGATAGCTGGCTTCATAGAAGGAGATTTGGGGAGAATTCCCTCTGTATCGTTCTAAAACATTCAGTAATCTAATGGTTTAGGCTTTTATTTGAAAATATTTTATTAGATTCTCGCCATGAAACCCTCTGGGCCTGGGCTTTTTCTAGTTGGCGATGTTTCTTTACTACATCTTCAATTTCTTTAATATCATTATGGTCTATTTAGGATTGTCGATCTCTTCTTGTTGAGCTTTGGTGATTCCCAGGGTTTCAGATATTATCCATTTCGTCTAGGTTTTCAAACTGGTTAGTATTATAGGTTTTTGAAGTATTCCCATATGATTTTCTGGTCTTTTCCTTATCTGTTTTGTGATTTCCCTTTTCATCACAGATTCATCTGATTGGAGTTGTTCCTCTTTCTTTTGGTTTAACCTGGGCTAGATGTCTGTCTGTCTTGTTTATTCTTTTAAAGAACCACTTTGGATTCATTGATTTTTTTTTTTTGTATTGTTTTTCTTGTTTCTTTATTTCACTGATTTTCTCTCTCTGATTTTTATTATTTTCTGGTCTTTTGCATTTAGGGTTCATCTGTTGTTGCTTTAAGTGCTTTTAGCTGCAGTGTTAGATCATTCATTTGTGCTCTTTCTGTTTTTCTAATGTAGGCCACCCCAGGCTTTAAATTTCCCTCTTAGGACTCCTTTATAAGGTTCCTATAGGTTTTGTTGTGTTGTATTGTCCAAGTCCATCAGTTTCCGGAATAAGTTATTGCTTTAGTAATCTTCTCCTTGACCCATTCAGATTCAAGAGGGGTGTGTTTGTCGTCCATGTGTTCTTTAAGCAGTAGGGTTATCCTTGGTGTTGATATTGAGCTTATTGCACTGTTGTCTGATAGAATACATGAAAATTATTTCAATCTTTTTATAATTTCTTTTCTGATCTTGTCTGTTTGGAGTTCTATGTGCTTCTTGTATTTGTATTGGTTTGTCTTTTTTTAGTTTGGGGAAGTTTTCATCTATTATTCTGTTGAAGATCTGATCAATACCATTCTCTTGGGATTCTTCTCCTTCCTCTATTCCTATGATGCAGAGGTTTGATCTTTTCATAGTGTTTCACAGTTCCTGGTTGTTCCACTTTTTTGTATTTTTAAATTTTTCATAATCTTTACTTGAGGTTTTTAATTGTTCTGGTTATCTTCCAGGTCTGATATTCCTTGTTCTGCTTCCTCCATTCTACTTCTGAGGCTTTTCCCATTCCTTTCCTCTTGATTGGATGAATGTTTGATTTCCTTTTTCATTTCCTCTTCTGATTTCTTTAGTATTTCCACTTCCTCTTGGAGCTTCTCAATCCCTTCCTGTATCTCTTTGCTTCACTGGTTGGTTTCCTTATCTTTTTCAACATGGGATCTTTTCAGTGTTTCCACTTCCTTCTTGAGTTCTTCATTCTCTTTTCTTAATTCTTTTATTTCCTCTTTATAACCTTGCACTTCTTTAAGTATGTTCACGATTGTGCTTCTGATATCTGTGTACTGGGCCATCCCCAGGGGGACCCCAATGTAGGAATCTTCCACAGGGTTGGTAGAGCTTGGTGTGGGATTATCCAGCACCTTTCCCATATTGTCTCTTCTTCATGTTCCTGGCATATGGGCTTCTCCTTGCCTGTATTCCAATGTGAGTCCCAAATGCCTCTTCACTGCATTGAAGGCTTTGCTTGCCTCCTTCAGATGCCTTCTGGTGGGAGGGAGGAATGCTCTTTAGCCCATGCCCCAGTACCTGTGGTTCAGGTGGTCGGAGCCTCCAATCTCAAGACTCACACAACCCCACCTTTTATACCAGCTGGGAGGATAACTCCGCCCCCATAGCCACAAAAGCCAATTAAGCCAAAGACAGCTAGATTAACTAGATTAAATCAAACAACAATCCGCCTTGCTGAAGCACCCAGCTCCTACCTACCTACCTGTGCTTCAGATGGTCTTGGGAGCTCTCCTGTCTGGATCTTTTCATTGTCTGTTGTGATATTTCTCTTTTCATCATGGATTCTATTGATTTGGAGTTGTTCCTTCTTTCTTTTTTGTTATTTCTTCCTGTCTGCTGCATTTAGGGTTCATCTGTTGTTGCCTCTTAAGTGTTTTTAGCTGCAGTGTTAGATCATTCACTTGTGCTCTTTCTGTTTTTCTAATGTAGGCACCCAGGGCTATAAACTTCCCTCTTAGAACTGCTTTTAAAGTATCCCTTAGGTTTTGTTGTGTTGTATTATCATTGTCATTCCGTTCCAGGAATGCTTTTATTTCTTTCTTTATCTCCTCCTTGAGCCATTCATTATTCAGGAATGTGTTGTTTAGTCTCCATGTGTTCTTATAGATAGTAGGGCTTATCCTGGTGTTGATCATGAGCTTTATTGTGCTGTGGTCTGATAGAATGCATTTGTTTCAGTCTTTTTGTATTTGTGGGGGTTTCTTCTGTGTCCCAGTATGTGGTCAATTTTGGAGAATGTTCGATGGGGTGGTGAGTAGAAAGTGTATTCTCTGGTATTGGAGATACCAGACATCTACCGAATATTCAAAGGTGGAATATTCGGTAGATGTCTGTGAGGTCCGTTTGGTGTATCATATCATTCAGTTCAGATGTTCTCTGTTTATTCTTTGTCCAGTTGACCTGTCCAAAGGGCTCAGTGGGGTATTGAAGTCCCCTACTATGAGTGTACTGGGGTTAGTCTGTGCCTTGAGGTCCTGGAGAATTGTCTTTATAAAGTTTGGTGCACCAGAGTTTAGGGCATATATATTCATGATTGTGAAATCTTCATGATCAATTGTTCCTTTGATAAAAATGTAATGGGCTTCTTTGTCTCTTCTGATTTCTTTTACTTCAAAGTCTATTTTGTCTGATATGAAAATAGCAATACCTGCTTCCTTTTTGGTACCATTAGCTTGGAATATTTTTTTCCATTCTTTCACTTTAAGGTGGTGCTTATCCTTGAAAGTAAGATGTGTTTCTTGAAGACAGCATATTGATGGGTTCTGTTTCCTAATCCAATCTCCCAGTCTATGTCTTTTGATTTGTGGGTTTAGTCCATTAATATTTAAGGTTCTAACTGAAAGATGTGTGTTGCTTCCTTTCATCCTATTTATCCATTTGCATTTTTGGTCTAGGTTTCTACTTCTGCAGTTATGCTTTTATTGATTTCTCTTTCTAGTTGCCTGGGGATGGTTGCTCCTTTCTTCTGTCAATTGAATTGCTTCAAGTATTCTCTGAAGGGTTGGTTTTCTGCACATATATTCTTTCATCTTATTTATGTCATGGAAGATATTTCTCTCTCCTTCAACTATAATCGACATTTTTGCTGGGTATAGTAACCTGGGTTGGCATCTATAGTCCTTTAACTGGGAATGCTTTGCTCCACATCCTTCTTGCTTTCATAGTTTGCACTGAGAAGCCAGTTGTAATTCTGATGGGTTTCCCCTTATATGTAACTTGGTGTTTTTCTCTTGTGGCTTTAAGAATTTTGTCTCTGCCTTGGGCGTCTAGTGTTTTAACTATGATATGGCATGGAGAGTTTCTTTTCTGATCTTGTCTGTTTGGAGTTCTATGTGCTTCTTGTATTTGTATTGGTTTGTCTTTTTTTTAGTTTGGGGAAATTTTCATCTATTATTCTGTTGAAGATCTGATCAATACCATTCTCTTGAGATTCTTCTCCTTCTTCTACTCCTATGATGCGGAGGTTTGATCTTTTCATAGTATCCCACAATTCCTGGTTGTTCCACTTCTGTGTAACTTAAAATTTTTCATAATCTTTACTTGGGGTTTTTAGTTGTTCTGTGTTATCTTCCAGGTCTGATATTCTTTGTTCTGCTTCCTCCATTCTACTTCTGAGGCTTTTTCCATTCCTTTCCTCTTGATTGGATGAGTGTTTGATTTCCTTTTTCATTTCATCTTGTGGTTTCTTTAAGTATTTCCACTTCCTTTTGGAGCTTCTCAATCTCTTCCTATAGCTCTTTGCTTCGCTGGTTGGTTTCCTTTTCTTTTTCAACATGGTATCTTTTCAGTATTTCCACTTCCTTCCAGAGTTTGTCATTCTCTCTCTCTAGGTCCTTCTTGAGTTTTTCATTCTCTCTCCTTAGTTCTCTGACTTGTTTTTTTTATGTTCTTTGATTTCTTTGAATATGTCCACAATTGTTCCTCTAATATCTGTGTCCTGGGCCATCCCCAGGAGGATCCCACTGTAGGAATCTCCCAGAGGGTTGGTAGAGCTTGGTGTGGAATTATCCTGCACCTTTCCCATGTTGTCCCTTCTTCGTTGTCCCTGGCATGTGGGTTTCTCTTTGCCTGTATTCCAATGTGAATCCCAAATGCCTCTTCACGGTGTTGAAGTCTTGCTTTCTTGCCTCCTTCAGATGCCTTCGTTGTTTGTTTGATTGATTTGTTTTTCTCTGTGCTTATGGAGTGTTGACTTGTCTAAGGTTTAGGCTTTCTATTGGAATTCTAACTCCCTCTTCCCTTTCTGTTCTGAAGATGGGGGGGGTATGCCTGTTTAGCCCGTGCCCTGGTACTCTGTGCTTCAGGTAGTCCTAGGAAATCCCTGATCTAAACTCTGCGCACTCAAGTCTCACAGTGTCAATAGGCCCACCTTTTATACCAGCTAGTAGGATGACTCTGCCCCCACAGCCACACAAGAGGATTGAATCAAACCAATTATCCAGTGGGCCAGAGAGGAATATCAAACAATCCACCTGGCTGAAGCTCCCAGCTCCTACTTGTGCTTCAGGTGGTCCTGAGAAATCCCCAATCTAAGCTTTGTGCACTCTATAGTGTATTTTTTTTTTTTTTTGTCTTTTCAAAACAGGGTCTCCCTGTAGCCCAGGCTGTCCTGGAACTCCCTCTGTAGACCAGGCCAGCCTTGAACTCACAAAGATCCGCTTGCCCCTGCCTCCCAAGTGCTGGGATTAAAGGCATGCGCCACCACTTCCAGCTTCTATAATGTATTTTAATATTATACCCCTACTTTCCTTTTTGAGGGATTTCCTAGCTATTATTTCTTTTTTTATGAAAATTTTTTTTAATTTTATTTATTTTTGTATGTGTATGGTTGTACTGTCTGTGCATGTAGGTCTGTGCACCTGTGTCATGCAATGCCGAAGAGATCAGAAGAGGGTGTCAGGTTCCCCTGGAACTGTAGTTAAAGGTGGTTCTCAGCCACCATGTGGGTGCTGGGGATTGAGCCTGACTCCTCCAAGAGCAGTCAGCACTCTTAACCACTAGGCCATCTCTCCAGCCCCCTGAAATTTTTTTTTATGTGTATGAATGTACTGTCTGCATGTAGGTCTGTGCACCCATGTCATGCAATGTCACAGAAGTCAGGAGAGGGCGTTGGATTCCCCTGGAAGTGGAGCTAAAGATGGCTCTCAGCCGCCATGTGGGTGCTGGGGATCGAACCCAGGTCCTCTGCAAGAGCTGCCGGTACTCTTAACCACTAGGCCATCTCTCCAGCCCCTAGCTATTTTTTCATGCTTGTTCTTCTAAATGTGTGATATATTCAATTTGCCTAACTCTAGGAAAAAAAAATCTGATGTTGTTTTGACTGGAGTTACATTAAATATTTAAATGAACATAAGAATAGCTCCTCATAATGTCATGTTTTATGAATACAGTTTTCTTTCCAGTTAGTTAAGTCTAAGTTTTGTTTTGTTTTCCAACACAGGGTCTCCCTGTAGCCACAGCTGACTTAGAACTCATTATGTAGACAAGGCTGGCCTGGATCTCAGAGATCTGTCTGCCTCTGCCTCTGCCTCTGCCTCTGCCTCTTGCACACTGGGATTAAAGTCATGTGCCACCATGACTGGCCTTAAATCTAATTTTATATTATCAAAAGTGTTTATAATTTCCCCATATCAACTCTGAACATTTCTTGTTAAATTTACATTGAGATAGTTTATCTGGTTAGTGGATATTAGTCATAAAGTCTTTTATTCCATTAAATCTTTGGGCTTTGTTTCTATCTATTGATTCAGTTATCATGTTGTTATGTTAGTATTCATGGTAGTCCTGGGTCTGAGTTTTTGAAACTTTGTGTGTATGTAGTGTGGAGCAAAGTAAATATGTATGGTGTGTGTGTGTGTGTGTGTGTGTGTGTGTGTGTGTGTTCATGCACATGCATATTTGATTGAGGACTGGAATTTTCAGCTACTATCAAAGAAGAGAGGTGAGGTATATAAAATAAGTTTCAGAGTTTTGAAAATAAATCTATTACAGCAAAACTATTTCATAATGTGCTTTGTGCTTACATCTACATTTTCTAGTTCCATCCATTGGAAAGGCCTAAAAACAATGTCCAGCCTAACAGTAATGAATATTGTAATATCTCTGATTTCTTTTCCCACTGGAATGAACTAGGTTTCTTGGAAATATGCTTAATTCCAGATCTGAGGAAAGAAAATTGTTAGATGCATCTGGAATATCTTGTTATACCAGGAACTGAGAAAGCTATGAAAATGTCTAGAGTTCTTCCTAAAGGATTTGGGTACCAACTTAAAGAAGATCCAACTGGTCAAAGATAGAATGACTTAAACATCAATAGGATAAGTAAAATGAATTAAAATATATCAAGCATATTTAAATCTAAAAATCCAGAAAGAAAACACATATCCCCTTTAAAGAATGCGAGGGAACCTCTTCATTATACATGTATTAAAAAGAAATAAAAAACAACTTGTCTTAGAGTAAACAAAAAGTCTAAGAGAACTTTCTCTTTATAGAATTTATCTAGTTAATAAATGATTCAGGAATGATAGAATTACAACATCACCATTTTGCCAGTTCCTGAGGAAAAGTGGCTCTGAGCAGTGGTCACCGATAGCTGCCAACAGCACTTAAGAGAGAAAATCAGACATTCTGAATCTGTTATGAAACAAATGCAAATATGAAACACTCTTGACAAAATAATTGAACCTGACTCTTGACAAGCTTCTAAATTAACCAACAAACATACAGCTTACAATGGCCGTACATGTTAAATCCATCATGGGGACCCAATCGGTAAAAGGCAAACTTGGAAGCACTAGGATAGCCAATCTTTGCAACTACTACTACCTGCTGCAGAACAGATACAGGGTGAAAAACCCACCTATTTGTTCTATGTGCAGACTCACTCATTTTACACATTTTGAAAGATGAGGAAGAATCACACTCATTTATTTGCAGTATTGCTGTAAATAGACTGGATGCCAGAGCTTTTCATTTGCTTTGGAAATATCTGAAGGGTAGCTATTCGCATTACAAACAAGCCTTTCCTTCCTTCCCAGGCTCTCCTGTGCTTGTTTTCCAGGATGAGTGAGTCTGGTGTTGGAAACAATGGGTGTTAAATGAACAGTGTGTGTTTATGCTGCTAAGCCCTTTCCACCTGCTCCATAAGCAAGAAGGTAACTTGGATTATCCATTATCTAAAGTGGGAAAATGGGTTATGGATGACAGGAGAGAGAGAGAGGCTTCCATTTTTTAAGGTAATTTACAAAGCCGGATGGACTTCCTTGGTGCCAGTTCCTTCTTTTGCTAACAGGAAAGAGAGGCACCCGCAATGCTGCACAGACCCTATGTCCATTAAGGCGTCAGTGTAGTGTATCCGTTTCTTTGAACAAGCCATCTCTGGGAGAGGAAGAGAAATCAGAGAATTCGAAGAGACAAGTCAAAGCTGCGGGCAGCAGGCCCTGACCCTTTCCTTTTAAAATCCAGTGATCACTCCGTTCCTGTCAGCTTTACAGTCCAAGCAAACCCAACCAGGGGAGCAGAGGGTGACAGAGAGACAAACAAACAGGAAGCCTCAACCCAGACCTGGGGGTCATGGCAGACCTTGGGTTCCCAGCATTTCTGCCTTTTCTAGTTGAGGAAGGGATGGGAGCTTCATGCTTTAAGACTCCGTGTTCTGGCTGGTGCAATAAGTTGGTAAGAACAACTGGTCCCTGTGAGGTCTACCACAGATAGGGCGTTCTGTTCCAATTTTACCCTCCAGGTTTTGGAAGCATAGATGACTTCACATGGATACTCAACTTCTCTCAAGGACAAGAAACCTTTTCTGGAATATGAGAACAACCTGTCCATCTTTAATTGGTCCATTATTGAGATGGTAGTTGCTTCCCAAACTTAAACTGTCCAAACAAGTTCAGAAATGATTTCAGACTCTCTTGCCATATCTGACGGCACATGTTGCAACAATAGCCCCAGGATTTCTTGGTGATGGTGGTACACATCTCCCACGTGTGGTCTGGCAGTCTCCCAGGTTTGACTTTATCTTGACAGCCATAGCGTCTTCTCTGCTGAGAACACTTCTGAGCCCACTGGTCACTCTCTACCACCTCATCTGTAATGGGGCTTTCATTATACAGCCAAGGACATTCCGTCCTGTCAAAGCAAACCTGGTCTGTACTCACTCACAAGGTTGTAGAGCTCTGGTATTGTTTCCATGCTAATAAAATATTGTATTTTGAAGCCATTTTCTTTGCCAAAGAGTATTGCAGTAGAACCATGCTAAGAAGCAGTTACAAACTCTACAGAACATGTTTTTCTCACAGACAGCCAATTCCAATTCACCTTCCAAATCCTGACAGGCCCCCAGTTCCCCAGAGTTCCATTTCTAAGATATAAGCTTCAGCCTGACTCTGAAATCTTTGTGCTTCTTCATGGTCAGGACTAACTACTGCAGCCTGGAAGAGAAGACTTATCCAGGTCAGAAAAGATGCCATGAATGAAGCCAATGCAGCTGAAGACAGGTGGACAGCTGGAAGGCATGAAATGCTGGCACTAGGACTGCCCCTCAACCTTCAGTGCCACCAGAACCCCTTACTTCCCCATGCCAGCACTGAGAGCATGGCTCAGTGGTCAAACACCCCCATACTTGGCTTTGTCAAACCAGAGCAACACCAGACAGGATTCCAGGCTCAGCTACCCTGGCTTTTACCTGACCAGAGCCTTGAACCCTGCCCAGAACCACTCTGAGTCCCCACAACGGCACAGCACAGGGGCTACAGTGACCTCATCTCATGACCCCACCCTCATCCCCACCCCTACCCTCCAAACTCCAAATTAACAGAGGCTGTGATCCACAGGTCCTAATGAATGTACCTTAAGGTCCTGATTTGAGGATAAAGCTTTGTTCCACTTGACCAACATGACATCCAGGGAAGAAGATGAAATTTGCTGCAGGAATCAGAAAGGACTGAGCATTGGGTGACAAGTTGGGGAGGACGGAGTGCAGGCCACGATGCTGGCGCAGGTGCCTTCCTACCTACACCTGCTTGTCACAGCCGCATTTATTATCCATCGTCTCTGATCTGCCCCTCAGGGAAATAATTTGGTCTAAATAAAATCTCAGAATAGGGATCCAGAAAAAAAGACTAGCTATATTAAACCACACACTCCAATTCAACTAGAGATAAAATAAGAGAGAAGGAGACATATCTCCAGATTCAATTCTCCTATCTTCAGTTATATTTTATGGAGAACTTATGTCATTCACAAAAGAGATGTAGTTTTCCCAGGGGAGACAGCAGGTGTACATTTTCTTTCAAGGTTATTTAATTGCTGTCAGGAAGACATATGATTAACAAAACCAAATGCTGGAAGTGTGAAGTACAGACAATTTTAAAGTTGTTTATATAGTTGATTACCGTATATCATACAGTGTGTTTATTTGCCATAAACCTGCCTATCACAAACTGTTTCCACACCTGTGCATTGGTACTAAACAACCTACTGCTTAGCTCTGCATGAATCCCTGGGCATGAGGGTGGCCAGAATTGGGTGTACAAAGCAGCTTTAACAGGTGGCCTGAGTTCCCTCCCAGGCACCATCCTCACAGGGTGGTTTGATGCTCTCCATCAAAGGCCTACGAGCCTTCAGAGCCTACTGAAGGAGAACAGCATGCAGATGGAAGGCTTTTGTAGTTCCTCACTGTCCCCAGTGCTGCCCCAGGGAGGCCCACGGGTTATCTATCATGCCCTGCTGCTGCAGAGAACAGCACTGGCTTAAGAGGCAGTATTTTGAAAGGCCAAGGGCCATTGGGCAACTTACATCGATGTCTGTAGAAACTTGTAATTAAAAAAATGAGAGTTGAATTTTAGATATGTTGGTTTTTATTTCACTCCTAGTTCCTTTTCCCGTGGTACCAAATGCTAAATATCAATTGGTAGCTGATTGGCAATTAAAAAACAAAACCCAAAAAAACCTGATAGTTGGCTGCAGGTCATTTGAAAAGCTTTGCCATGAAGGAAGGGAGTACTGGTCAGCCTACATCCCAGGCTTTAGTCAGTTCCAAAGAGCCGGCCACTGTCAAAAAGGTGGCCCCACAGAGATGGCCTTCCCAAAACATCACTCGGAGGCAAAGAAGGGCAAACAACTGCTGCACCACATGTTAGCATCATGCCAGGGCTATGTTAGTTCCTGAAACAAGGCAGTGGAGTCCTAGTCACAGCAAAGCTTCCAGGCCTAGCAGTATGATTAATAGAGGGAGGAAGAGGAGATAAAGAAGGAGAAGGAGGAGAGGAGAAGACTGATACATGACTTGCAGTGATCTAGACACTACTGTCAGTATTTTACATAGATTGTACGGTAGCAGGAGACAGCTGCTCATGTTGAATTCCCAGTCAGGAAGCTGAGAGAGATGAATGTCGGCACTTGCTCACTTTTTCCTTTTACCTTAATATTACCAGCCTGGTCTACATTCAAGGTAGATCTTTTCTCCTCAGTTCAGCCTTTCCAGAAATCTCACAAACATGTCCACAGGGCTGTTTCCTAGGTGATTCAAAATCCAGTTGTCATGAAGATTAACCTTCACAAAGTATTAAGTTTGTTTTAGTGATTTCTTGAATAGCTATGAAATTTTGCTAATGACCGATTTAAAAAAAAAATTGGGTGCTTTAAGTATCATGCCAAAATTGTAAAAAATATAATTAGGGAATTGAAATTTAATACCTGGGAAGTATTTTATATTCAGAGATTGGTCATATAACATAGATGGACAATTATTAGTATAGAAGCATCATGGAATTTTGGAAAACATGCAGATAACTTATGTCTTTGTTTTTGTTGTTGCATTTAGAAATTCTCAAGCAGGGCTGGAGAGATGGCCTAGCGGTTAAGAGTGCCAACCGCTCTTACAGAGGACCTGGGTTCGATCCCCAGCACCCACATGGCGACTGAAAACCGTCTGAAACTCCAGTTCCAGGAGAACTCCAGTTCCAGGGGAATCCGAGACCCTCTTCTGACCTCCGCGGCATTGCACGACATGGGTGCACAAACCTACATGCAGACAGTACATTCATACATATACAGAAATAAATAAAATTAAAAAAAAAAAAAAGAAATTCTCAAGCATAATACAGAAGCAAAAAAATAAATAAGACAGCACAAACAATGCTCATATTACAGTGTGGAAATATGTGTGAATTGGTGTCATGTTACTATAACAAAATACCTGATGTAGTTAACTTATAACAAGAAAAGGGGCAGCAGGCATGGTGGCGCACCCCTTTAATCCCAGCACTCAGGATGCAGAGGCAAGTGGATCTCTGTGAGTTCAAGGTCAGCCTGGTCTGCATAATGAGTTCCAGGCCATCTGGGGTTACTGGGAGCTCCTGTCTCAAGAAGACAAAAACAAACAAACAAATAAACAGGCATTGGGGCTTATGGATTTTGAAGTTCTAGTCTTAGATTGAGTGGATCCATTGCTTTGGGTTTCTGGAAGGCATGCCAGATGTTAATGACAGGGAGTGTGTGGTAAAGCAAACTGCCACTTCATGGCCAGGAGACAAAAAAAGATGGAAGGGCAGGGACAGGGACTCCATATTCCCTTTATAAAGCACACCCTCTAAGACCCAAGGGCCTTACACTAAGTCCCATTTCCCAATAGTACTCAGTACTTTCTAGGTGTACTACTTTGGGGAACAAGCCTTTAACACATGGACCTTTAAAGGATACTTGCTCCAACAAAGCAAAACATTATTTGACATTGTCTGCCCTGCTCTTCCTCTCCCTCTAAGTGGAGCTGCTTTCCGTGCCCTCTTGCAGTGCCTACACTTGATCTACCCACTGTCTTCAGCCAGAAGTCTCTACTTGGCCTTAAGATGGTTGAAAGCATTAGAGGCACACAGATTCTCAGTACACAGTTGTAGGAGGTGAATTAAGGAATTATGATTCCTTGGAGAATCATAAATGGTGGCTTTCCAGGGCCTTGACCCTCCGCGGTTTCTGTGGACAAGACAAGCCCATGCTTGGCTCAGTGGCATAGCGTAGGTTCCAAATCCACATAGGTAAGGAGGGGGATGTTTTCTCTCAACTAGCTAAAATCGCCTCTCCCCTGTACAAATTTCTAGCCTGGCGTGGTGGCACATGCCTTTAATCCTAGCACTTGGGAGGTAGAGGCAGGTGGATCTTTGTGAGTTCAGGCCAGCCTGGTCTACAGAGTGAGTTCCAGGACAGCTGGGGCTACAGGGAGACCTTGTCTCTAAAAGACCAAAAAAAAAAAAAATTTAACATCTAGCAATAAAATGGCAATGTCAAATCCAATCAATTAGTATTCACTCCAAGCCATTAACATTCCAGAGGTGTGATTCCTGCCCCCAGGAGCTTCACTCTAATTAACAATGAATCTCCAGGGGCTTAAATGAGTCAGTACCCTTAGGGATGAGGTCATAGGATTCCTCCTGAAGGTGAAGTGGAAGAGAGAGGTCAACGCAGCATAACCAAGATACAAGGTGAGTTCATGAAAAGCCAACAAAAGAAGGTCCCCTGCTTAGTTCTTCCTCCCTTCCTCCCTTCTTCTTTCCCTCCCTTCCTTAGGTTGATTTTTACAGATGGCCTAGCAAGACCTCATCTCCATGCAGACAGGCTCATTCCATTTTCACTTTGTCAGTCAGAAACCTCTACCCTTGAGCTTTCCATGGGGCATCAGCACCCTCAGGACCTTGAGTTGGAGCTGTGCCTGTAACCTGGGGCTTAGTTTGAGCTTTACCCTTCATCTTTGGTGATAAGAGCTTAAGACGCTTGGCAAGACTGGCATAAAGATGATTCTGGAAATTGGAGTGGGTGATACAGGCAAGTTGGTTAAATGTGGAGCTGACATCCTTTAAAACCTTGGAACTGACTTCTTTGGGCATTTTTAGTGCCTCAATAGTCTCAGCACCTTCTGGCCTCTTCCAGGTTCTTCTTGCTGTACTTCTTGGCATGGGCATATTTCTCAGGAACTTGGGATTTACTCCTTTAAGAAATTAATATCATTGTGATAAGTTTTTCTTGGTGTCATCTGTATTGTATTTTCAGGAATAGCTAGATTCAGTGTTCTTAGACTTGGCCCCAAGGCTTCAAAAGCCCCCAGGACAGAGAGGACCCAATTCATTTCTTAGTGTCGTTTCTTGCATCTTTAGATATGACCCCATATCAAGCAGAACCTTGGAAATGCTTGCAGAGGATTGCTATTTTGTCTTCCCCCAGAAGATAAGATAGTTGTTAACACTTCTAGGGGCCAGGGGGAAAGCAAGACTCACAAAGAACAAGTGTTTGCCTGAGCCACACCTGGTTGAGGGAGTTAAGTGGGGACCTTAGTTGAAGTCCTCAGCTGGCAAGCCCCGCCTTTTTTCACTCCGACACCTACCTTTAACCTCTAGGATTGCTTTTTCTTTAGAAGGTCTAATGTTTCATAGTCATCTCAGATTGAATTAATTCAAAACTGAACTGATTTTTCCTTCAAATCTTTTCCTGCTCCTGTTTTATAAGAAATCCCTCTAGATGCCTTGTCAGCTTCACTACTCCTCACCAACTCAACACCAAATTGAAGCATTTTCTGCATTCCAAACACCTTTTTTTTTTTTGAAACTTGTTTCCACCACATACCTCAAGCCCTCCCAGTATTTGTTAAATAAAAGTGGAATGTATCCAAAAAGATTTTGAGATAATTCTTCAAAAGAAAATAAGGAAAAATTTAACTTGCAAGTCACCATATTTGTTTTAACATATTGGGTAACAATAATAATCACAGAAATATTTTAAATTTGTATTTTAACTTCTCTAAGTGCAACTGAAATACTTTCTGGAGCAAAGCAGCTTTAAGCTCAATGATAGATTGTAATTTAAGAACAAAAGAGGGGCTGGAGAGATAGCCTAGCGGTTAAGAGCTCCGACTACTCTTGCAGAGGACCTGGGTTCAATCCCCAGCACCCACATGGCGGCTGAGAACCATCTGTAACTCCAATTCCAGGAGAAATCCAGCTCCAAGGGGAATCTGACACCTTCTTCTGACCTCCGCAGCATTGCACGACATGGGTGCACAGACCTACATGCAGACAGTACATTCATACACATATAAATAAATAAATAATTTAAAAAAAAAGAACAAAAGAAATCAATACTCTAGGTAGACTAGCTGTTTTGCCACTCATGGTCTTCAATCCTGGCAAGCATGTGTTATTATAATTTGTAGATGGAAAAATGATGTTCAATGAGAACACACAGTACCCATATCCACAGGGGTGTTTTTCCCAGTAAGCTTTGTTAAGCTTTCTATACTCCCTTTCTTCAAATGTTAATGCTAAGACAACTAGAAAATTCAGAACAATGTAGGAAACTCGTTGATTTAGCAGAAGGCTAAATATATCATAGCTCATGTTTTCTTTTTAAAAATTTATTTATAGCCGGGCGTGGTGCCGCATGCCTTTAATCCTAGCACTCGGGAGGCAGAGGCAGGCGGATCTTTGTGAGTTCAAGGCCAGCCTGGTCTAGAGTTCCAGGACAGCTGGGGCTACAGGGAGACCCTGTCTCGAAAAGACCAAAAAAAATTATTTATTATTCATGTATACATGTATGTATATGTCCAAATAAAGACCAGAAGATAGTGAGTGTCCTCCTACAAGCTCTTGACTTTATCTTTTGAGATGAGGTCTCTCACTGAATCTGCAGCTACCGGTTGGCTGGATCGGCTGGCTAGATGTCATGGGATCCTCCCATCTCTGCATCTCCAACACTGGGCTTAATGTTCACACTGCTACACCCAGATGTTTGTTTTTGTGGGTGCCAGGGATCCAAACTCAAGTCCTCATGATTGCACAGCAACTTCACCCATTGAGCTGTCATCCCAGACCCAATTATCTTTGTTCCTTTACTTATGATCTCTCTCTCTCTCTCTCTTTTCTTCTTGGTCTATAGATAGTGTGTGTATTTCAAGAATAAAAGCAAAGACCTTGGGGCTGGAGAGATGGCTCAGCGGTTAAGAGCACCGACTGCTCTTACAGAGGACCGGGGTTTGATTCCCAGCACCAACATGGTGGCTAAGAACCATCTTTAACTCTAGTTCCAGGGTAATCTGATGCCCTCTTCTGACCTCTGCGGCATTGCATGACATGGGTGCACTAACCTACATGCAGACAGTACACTCACACACATAAAAATAATAAATAAATTAAAAAAAAAACCCAAAGACCTTAATAAATTTTCTTTAGTGGTAAAATAACAATCCTGAGGAGAACAAAAAAAGTTTACAGTCATCCATTTTGTTTAGTTTCTGAGACTTTTGAACAAAGATTTCTTTTTGCTTTGAATACAAATCTTTCTTGACTATTAATATTGCTCATTCTCTTTCTTCAAATATTATTCTATCTTTATTATTATTATCTTTATTTTATGTGTATGAGTGTATTGCCTACATGTGTGTAGGTGCACCCATGTCATGCAATGCTGGCTTTTCAGAAGAAGGCATAGGCTTCCCCTAGAACTGGAGTTATGGATGGTTGTTAGCTGCCATGTGTGTGCCAGGAATTGAACGCAGGTCCTCTGCAAGAGCAGCCAGTAATCTTAATCACTGAGCCATCTCTTCAGCTGTAAATACTATTCTGTCTTATGGTTGTTTTAGGAACCAGAACCTGTATAATTTAAAGACATTCAGAGACAGGCTAACAGAACTTAAACATTTGCTGTTTTACCTAGATTAGATCAGGTCACTACAGAATGCAATCTTTTTTTTTTTTTGTCAGGTCTCTGGAGTCTAGGCAAAGTATTTCCTTTCTCTCCAAGTCTATGTGGTTGAAAATTTTACAATGGGCTTCCAAAAATCTGGATCTTATGATCGAAAGCAATCCTCAGTGTGCCGTCTAAGATAATGAGTTAGAAATTCTCCCAGTGATGTCGATGAAAATGAATGCTAGAGCAATCTCAGGGAAGCAAAAAGACTCCAGTGTCTACATAACCCCCATGTGCACACATGGTTTCATCCAGATTTTCCATTTAAACCCCACCTGGCTTTGCTCAAGACCCCAAGCACGGTGAATTCTAGACAGCACCTAATATTTATTCATGCCATTATCAAGAGCATCTTTGCAGTTCTTGCCAAGGCCCATGTCATTGAATATATTTATCCAGCTGTGTGGCAAAAACATAATACACAGTCATCATTTTACTCAGTCACCTACTTGATATTTTCTTCTATGATTAAATTAACTCATAAATATTACACTTTTAATGCCAGAACTCCGGGGTTCATCCAGCCAATTGAAAGCTTGTTTGTCCATTTTCTAATGTTTCCAGTCACTCAGTTATTTCATTATGGAGTCTGAAATAATGAGAATCATTGCATTTACTTAACATGTACAATAAACAGAGCCGGATCCTTCTGAGAGCTCCTTTACCATGTAGTGCAAGACCAAGGAGACATGTTGTAGGACATACTGCAGAACTGTGACGATCCTATTAGAAGTTACTTGGTTACATAAAAACAAATCCACCCTGACTGTCCAAGGCCAAAGACAGGAATTCTGGTGTATTTGCCACTGGCTGGCACAATTTCTTATCCCACCAAGCAGAAATTCAAGCATGTACATCTTGATCCTGCATGTACCAGATTCCCTACCAGTCTGTGCTTAGGAGACCCACAGGCTATTGCCATCTACAGTGGTATTTTTGAAATTCCCTTCCTCAAAAAATCCATGCCCGGTCTAAAATTTGAAAGCAGTTCACAAGACACCTTGTTATGCTCATCACCATCGTCTCCAAGTTTTGCAGCCCAAGGGCAAGAATCTGCCTTTGCCCTCCCATGCCAACTCTGTACACAAGGCATATTCACAAAGATTCCTAGACCCTGGAGGAGGAGTCATTGTCCACAGCCTCCTTATCAAATCGCCATCTGGATGAAGTATTTAGAGTTGGCACTGCAGTGTCTTCCAACACAGCATCTTCAGAAGTACATCCAAATGTGTCTGATCATTCTGGGAATAAGCCTTGGTTAGCAATTGCTCTAATGTCAATGCTTTTGGAAACTTTTTTTTACAGTCATTTTATTGTTTTTATTTCAAAAATAAAACTTAAAGGAGCTTGAAAAGTCGGTTTTTGATGATCACAGAATGGCCTGATTTCACTGGCTCCAGTTCTGTGCATTGCACTTTATGTGCACTCACAGAAATTAACCAAAATTAATCCGTATTTGAACAAAGACTATGGATACAAATGAGCCTTGGCTTCTGAGAGAGACTTCTCAGAACAGCATACTAGCTGGAGTGCTTGGAATGCATTGGCCCTGGGAGGCGAAAAAGTTATAGCAAGCAACATATGGACTTTAAAAACTGGAACTATCCAAGACCGAGCATGACAGCTATTTTCACTTTACTTGTTCCCTGTTTTTTTTTTTTTTTTTTGAGATGAATGATTCCTAATCACATTTTATCCTCATCTTTAGAGCTGGATTCTGAAAGGACCAGGTTCATTTAAACCTGCTGGCAAGTTTGCAGTCCTGTCCAATGATGACCTAATGGGCTTGTGTCATCTGCTTTCCTTGTTGTGAGAAAACACACGGAGGAAATGTGTAAGTCCACTGAATTGTTCCCAACTCTTTTATTCACCTTTCAGCATGCTAGTTCCTTCCCTTGGCGTTGATATCATTATGCATTTGTCAAAGATAGACTGTCACTTTAGGACCTCTATTATGCACAAGAATTGGCAGCAAATTTCACCACTGGGATTTGCTTATATCCTCTGTATGTTATTGTACTTCTTTGGCATTCAGTAAATTCCGTACACCCACTTCTTTGATGTTCATTCCAGACCCTAAATGTGGAAACAATGACTGAAATTTTGGATCAAAGCATCCCGTAGATGGCAGGCAGCATAGCACTCTGATAATTCACTAGAACAGAGAGCTCCACCCCTCCCCCCTAAAATCTAGGCCAGTCGTCCTCCAAGAACAGCTCTGGCTTCCCCACCCCAAAGGCACGAGAGGAAGTTAAAGAAAGCAACTCCAAAGTTAGAGTCCAAAGAAACACACTAAAGTGGACAGCCCTGCAGAAGCTCACCGTCATCTCTCACTGGAGGCAGGACTGACCACTGTTCAACTGTTTACCGGGTTCTTCTCATGGGTCCTGCTCCAGCTAGTTCCTTAGTTGGGCCAGGCCTTTTTCAACTTCATAACACTTTCCAGACCTAATTTCTGCATGATGTCAGCTGTACAAAATGGCCTAGATTGTTAAATGAAGTTTTAAGACAAAAAAAGTCCGTGGATTAAAGAATGTCAACAGTAATTTTTAAAAACACAGAACTACCAAAATTTCAGCTAATGACTTTTGCAAACTGTAAGCTATCTGGAGCCTACATTCATGCTTGCTTTTGCTTTACTCCTGGGATGGCAGTGCAAAGACTAGATTCATCGCATTTATTTCACAGGTCAACTTCGACTCATAAAAGCATTAAAGAAGGTAAACCCTTGGGGATGCTTGGAAGACAGATGAAACTGTTAGAACAGTTTCAGATAAAGCTGTTTGAAGCAATTTGGGGGTAGGGAAGGGCACTTTATTAATCCATGGTATTCGTGATTATGTTTTCACCTCACTCCATTGGTATCCACAGTGTATTCATTACAATTAATATATAATATTGGAAACTATTATAAGATGATAATGCTCCTTTTAAATATAGTGATGAAAATAATAGAGGATGTTCATCCAGGCAAATGAGAGTTCTCGGAGGAGTGGCATAATGGAGAATTGGACTGACTGCCCTGCGTGGGGAAAGAAGTCATCTAACTCTGCGGTAGAGCTTGGAGGAGGTAACTGAATGTCCTTAAATACCCAATTATCCTGCTAGGTAAGGAGGTTTTACCACCACATGTATGCAACAGTGCCATCCAGCGGCTACAATGATAATTACAAGTGCATCTCATTTTAAAATATAAAGTTTTACATTATAGTCACATATTCTGTATTTTCCAGTATTGACTGCATTATCTGAACAATATATGACACAAATTCAGGATAGATGCCAAGTAATTAAAATTCATTCTATTTACTCTATTTACTGGTTTCCAAAATCTGTTTCCCTGTTATTTTCTTGTTTTACTTTTCTTAAAACTGCAGGAGTTCTACTCAGATTCTCTGACCCTCCTGACCCAGATGCTTTTGTAAGAGCAAGTGAGGTGAGGTGTGTAGTGTGCACTTCCCCAAAGTCAGAAGCTTTGCTTTTCTCCACTGATAACCCCCTTAGGGAAGGCATCTGCAACGCTGGATGTTTTGAGTGGAGAATCACACTATGAAATTCATTGGGACTTCTTCCAAACTATTAAAGATAAATAGAAAGAAGAAAAGAAAAGGATGGAAAATGAGAGAATGGATTTGGAAAATGAATGAAAAAGCAAGGAAACAAAGGAAAAAAGAGAGGAGAGAGAAAGAGGAGAAGAGAAAAGAATGGGAATGAAAGAGAGAGAAGACAGAGGAGAACTTCTGTTGATCTTTGATGTTTTGGCAATAGAACCACTCATTATATGATACTACGCCCAAGAGGGAAATCAAAGAGATAGAAACATTAAAAAAGCACCTCTTTTTTAAAAATTATATTCCTTCAAAATTTTTCTTCCTTAAGGAAAAAACAATCAAAATCTGAGCTTAGCCACATTGCCACTTGAGAACAGTGCCTCACATACAAAGATGTTTCAAAAGTGTCCTTTATGCAGTACAGACAAGGAAGTCTGGCAGAAGCCTCTGACATCATACCATCTGAGGCCATGTCAGTGTTGAAGGCAGTAGGTGACACTGTGAACCTACCAGGAGCCACTCTTGCAGAGAGACTGAACTGTGCACACTACTTCTCTATCTTCATACATAGACTTCATAAATGCTAGGCCTTCCTCCCAATTACCTGCCTCCTTCTACAGATCTGGAGAGGAGAACTTTCTTCTCTTTGCTAAGAAGAAAGAAAAATCAAAGTAAAATAAATAAAGAATAAATTTTAACATAGCTCCAATACAGAAAGTAAGTACTAATCCTACTCTCCTTTAACTTTTTCTCTCTTGGAATATATCAATACAGGACATAGTAAATGTTTTTATTATATTATCTAACTGAAAGTATATGTGAACTTCTAAAAGTGAGACTTTTGACTTATTCACTGTTAACAACTGCCTCAGCTCCTAGAAGCATGTTTAGAGCAAAATGGAAAGCAAATATGTTCTTAATGAAGGAATAAATTTTAATATAAATCAAAAAAAGTAAGTACTAAAATCAAGATTTAATTCCATTAAAATAAATCAATAAGATTTTTAAAAGCCTCCAAATGTCCTTTAGTGAACATCGTGCATTGTGCCCAAGGGGAAAATGTGTTGGCTAGAAGGAAACTACAGGGGTGAAACCTGTGAGTTGCATCAAGCAAAGAGACCTGGGAGAAAGAGGAAAGGCCTCCTTTGACTGGGGCAAGATTCCCATTTGTGTCATGGAGAGTTAGCCGAGAGATAGGCTGAGACAAAGCAGGTGACTTTGCAGCCTTTAACCAGTTCGTGATGCTTTTGCAAAGCCTTTGAACTGCAAGCTGGATTGTCCAGACTCTGAAAGGCTCTGTCTTCACACTGCTCCCAAAGGGTCCTCACTCCCAGATTCCTCTGGCTTACAGCCTCTCCTGGTCACTTTGACAACTGGGCTTTCTCAGGAATCTGGAGGATCACCATCTCCAGGTCTCACCTTTCTTCCTAATTCTTCACGAGTCTGGTTGACTCAGCTCTTATCTCCTGCACACCCTGATAGGATTTCTGGAACCAAGCTGGAGCCCAGGGAGACTGAAGGTGGAGATTTACCTGACACGAAAGAGAACATCCTGCACCCACATGGCCTCAGCCAGGGCCAGGCATTACCAGCTCCTACCAGCCTGAGGAGCAAGAGGCTGGCATGAACTGTCGGTAGCTTTTCTGCTTAAAGAAGAAAGGCCCACTCTGCAATGCTTTCTTCAGTGCTTCAGAACCTAAAAAGAAAAAGCAAAAAGCAGGCGCACAACACTCACATCCCCTCCTGGCCAGCTCTCCAGGTATAGTTTTACTACAGTATATAATCTAATAATCCATTTAATTTCTTTAGAGAGATATTATATATACAGGTGGCATTTGGATGGAATCACATGCCATAAACCTGTCTGCTCCTATCCGTGTTTAGAATACAGAGGAAGAATCTGTTTTACAGGCCTCCTAGAATTTTTACATGGTCAATTGGCTGGCTTTTGTATTCTGGAACATATCAGAGCATCTGCAGGAAAAAATATATATAAATTCTATAAAATGGTGGCAGGATTTCTGATTTACTGATAAGGCTGGTTTGAATTTCCACAAAAATATTTAGCTATAGGACAATGTATTAGGCGTATTCTTAAAGGTAAATAACTGCAGCCAATAAAAGTTGGGCCCATAAAGGGTCCCATCTTCTACTGGTTTTCTGCACCGAGAATTACTACCAGTATAATCATGGCTCCCTGCACACTAATATTTCCTCTGATACAGTATGATCAATGTTGTGGAAAAACATTTATTATATTTCTTCTAGCTACTTAAAGGCATTACTGAATTATGGGCATCGCAAAACGAATCCACTGTGCATTTTTTCTTTATGTGACGTTTTTACAATCTTCATTTTCTGCTTTGCAGCCACTGAGCTATAGAGATCCACACTCTGTCCCTCTTACAACTGCCACTGTGGCCACCTTCTCCTTTCTGCTTTATCATATCTGAAAAGTACTTCATGTGATAACCTTCCTTTTCATTCTGGGCCAGACTCTTATTGGAAGAGAAGAAATTATAAAAGAAATTAAACAATCAATGTTGTTCATAACAGTTCTTAGTCTTCTTAACAAAGGTTAGGAAGTTTATCCCAAGGAAAGGATGAGGGATGGAGATAGTATTTTACAGAGTGATTCCAGAAGAGCTGATGGGCTCTGAATAGTCATAGGTTGTATAGTTTTGGCATTTAGCAATTTTATTAATATCTTTGCTTATTGTTCACCTTACTCCACAGAGTCTGCAGCAAAGGATGAGTGTGTCCAGCTAACAGCCCTGTCTCAGGACCTGCCAAGAGATGAATCAATTAGCAGGAGAAACCATGATGCAAACGCTCTGCGGTCACTTGGGAGGCTGTTTGCCTTTTTGATAGAGAAAGCACACCATAAATAACATCGCACCTCAGGAAGTCATTCCGGGAGGCCCAGATGCTGGTGGGACTGCTGCCGGGATGGAAGGAATCATTTGCTCATTGTGTGTATTTCCCCCATCTCAGTCAATGGAAGATTTGTAGTAAAATCAAAGTATTTAAAAGGAGGACAGTATGTGGTAACAGAGGCATGTTTAGCCATTTTTTCAGTACCCGAACCCATGATTTATGACCCACAGTTACAGCCAACTTTATTACAAAAATGACTTCACCCACAATAACCTTATTCAGAGTTCTCTGGAGAATGATGTAGCACCCAAGAGCATTATAACCTAGCAAATACTCACAAACAATTCCCATTTCTGTTCCCCCACCCCACTCCCGCTCAGAGGCAGGTGTTCCCTTTTACCTGCTGGGAGAGAGATCCCAAGCAAAGGGTCTATACTCTTCCTGTGAGGATTTTGCAGCCCTGGACATTTAGAATCCTGCAGGACTGAGGCTGCCCTTTCAGTCTCACCTTCCTGAACCAGCGCCCTGAGGAACAGCAAGCACAGGACCTGCTCAGTCACCTCCACTTCTCTGCACATGTCGCCTCTTCCCTTTCTCCATTACTTGAGCTCAGATACCCAGCACCTGAGAGGAGCTTTACGACCCCCCCCCTTTTAAATTGCCATGGTAACCGATAGCTACATTAAAATGGCCAGGTCTGGGGATCCAAGGAGGGTCCCCTGGGTGTACCAGGATCTAGGAACTGACCCTCCATCTTATTAAACTCGAGTGTCAGTTCCTAGCAATTGTGTTAAATTTACACCCTCCAAGTGGTTTAGTGGGATTACATGTCCATTTGCATTAAAACAGGTTTCTGTCATTAAACTGCCATACAATAAGCTTCCCTGGGACAAATTAATGAGCTCTAAATATCATCAAGTAGAAGTTCACTTCACAGGACAGCCAACAAGGAGTGGGGAGAGAAGGGGAAGGAAGAGGCTGCTCACTGACTTGGCCCAGGAGAACCGTAAGTGTCAACTAAAGAAGGGCCTGGTCCTGCTCCTGCAGCATAGGACAAGTGTCCTAATGTAGAGCTGACTGGGGTCTTGGTGAGTTCTCCCCATCTACCCAGCTCATCTCTTCTGCCTCCCTATTCTAGGCATGCTGTTGGCTTTGGACTGTCTGCAGGAACTCACTGATTGACCATTGCTTTCTTTCCTGTGTGACAGTGTCTCAGCCTCATTCTCTTTACCTTGTTTCTGTCTATACTTGGGCACTATGTGTACAAGGTGCTGGGGATCTGCATGCACATAATACAGTGCCAGGTATAGCTAGAGTGTGTCCCTGCTCTAAAATGCCCTCATGAGTGTTACCACACTGGCTGGCCCATCAATCAGGGGCCAAGCTTCTGGGACAGCGGTCTTGTTATAAACAACTTTCTCAGCCATCCAAAAGAGACTTTAAAAAGTGTGTGTGTGTGTGTGTGTGTGTTTGTGTGCCCATTTGTGGAAGATCTGAGAAGAGTTTTCAGGAGTCAATTCTCTCCTCCCACTGCATGGGTCCAGGGATCGAACTCAGATGATCATCAGGCTTGGCGGCAGGCTCTTTTACCCATGGAGACATCTTGCTGGCTCCAGGGGACTTTTTGAGGCTGTAGTCACCCTGTTTACAAGTACTATCAATGCTTGCCCTCACAAACAACAATGCGTATGCATAGAAATTATTTATTAAAAAGCAAAAAAATAAAACCCCTACTTTCTCATATGTAAAGGAGGTAAGAAAGAATGGCAGACAGACTTCCTGATCCACACTGGCTATGATCTCATTCCATAGAGCCTTAGCAGGGGACAGTAATGTACGACTGAGACGCTGCTATATTTAGGAATGACAAGATGGGCATTATTAATAGCTTAATTGACATTAAGGCAATTACCCCTACCCTTATTACAGTTTGTAGAATTACTCAGAAAATATTGGCTGAAGCCTTTTTTTTCCCTAGAGCTACCCAAGGATACAGCATTTTATTTCATGCCGGATCCTGGCTTTGACATTAGATACTTAGCCATAGAATGATTCCAGTAAATCATTATAAATGCATTATAATAAAGATGTTATGAGCTATCAGATATTAACCCCCAACCCCTAAAGAGAGATAAATAGTCCAGTTGCATGATTCTCACTTTTGTTTCATAAGAAATAAGCTTTTGCAAAGGGCCACTGACTAATGAATTATAAAATGGTGTGTTGAGCTCAGATAATTAAACAATGCATTTTAGTGTCTAGTGCAAGATGAACACTAAATCATACACAGATAAAAAAAAAAGGGGGGGGGAAGCTAAACCCCAGTCCCAACTCCTAGTCTCAAATACCATTAAGGCTGGTCTACAATGCAGAATGCTTCACACCTTTTCTTATCTGATTACAGGGGCATGTCAAGTATAAGATCAAGATACAAATGGGTAAACTCAACCAAGAGGCAGAACAAGAATTCTAGAGGTGTTAATTTCAGATAAGCCTACAAAGCTATTTTGAAGGAGATTTTACACAGAGATTAGTTTTTTGTCCCCCAAGGTGTTAATGGGGCAAAAATGTAAGAACCTAGAAGTTTCCAAATTTCCTCATACTCTCCAACTTTTGCATTTGATCTCTGAACTCACAGTAAATTGTTAGTGAAAATTTTCAGATGAGGGTCAAAACTATGGTTTTGATGGTGGTCTTGGCCTTGAAGTGTTGGAAAGACAAATGCATGGACTCCACTATGTTGTGGAGGTGAGGGCTAAGGATGCTGGTTTGAATGCCAAGCCCTAGCCACAGGTAGAGCTCTATACCTGGCATGGCTCCATCTAGTGGTCAACTTTAGATCACCATTTTTCTAGCCCAGCCGTGCAGGATTGGTTTGCTAAAGACTGCCAAATACGATTTTTATTTATTTATTTTTATTTTTTATTTATTTATTTTTTTTTTTGGTCTTTTTGAGACAGGTTCTCTCTTTAGTCCCAGGTGGCCTGGAGCTCGCTCTGTAAACCAGGCTGGGCTTGAACTCACAGAGATCCGCCTGCCTCTGCCTCCCGAGTGCTGGGATTAAAGGTGTTTGCCGCCACACCTGGCCTGATTTTTTTAATTTCCCATCCTCTCAAGGACAAGGTGACTGCCTGGAAGTAGGCTCCCATCTGTTGATCCAATCGCATACCTTTAAAGATTGTGTGGCTAGAATTAAAGATGGTAGCCAGGGAATCAGCAGAGCTCCAGTGAACCACTCAGTCAAGCTGGACACCACAGCCTGAACCTCTTATCACAACCCAGCTGCTGCAGTTTAACTGATCCTTCTAAAGTTTATTTTTCTTCAAAGGCACAATGAAGATAATACTAATGCTGAGCCATCGTGTCATGTGGACATAAATGAGATCGACTCTGTAAAGAGCTAGCCGTGCAAAGTAGCTGTTACAGAGTAACATAAGTATGTGTTATCTACTTCTAAGCCCATAAGTATGTGTTATCTACTTCTAAGCCCATAAGCATGTGTTATCTACTTCTATTTTAGCATCTCATATTTTTCTTATGCTATGTGTCTCTCCATTATGTCTTTACATCTAATTCTTTCCCTCTCTTTCCGAGAGAGAGAGAGAGAGAGAGAGAGAGAGAGAGAGAGAGAGAGATAGGTTTCTAAACTTATGAAATCAGAAATTTATGAAATGTTTCTTGCTGGGTCCTTCACAGGGTTGTCTGGGGCATACCCTAGTACATGCTACCTGCCCTGAGAAATATTAATAGTAACAACAGCTGCTGGTAATAGTTAATGACTTCTGACTGCTTAATATAAGCCAGGCACTATGCTAAGTACCATCGCCTCGTCTAATTTTCACAAGTATGTGAGGTGAGACCTAGTTTTATCCTCATCTTATGGGAAATTAAAGCTTAAAGATGTTATGTAACTTGCTGAAGGTCAATCAAGCTCAAAAGTGGAAAGCCAGGACGCTTACTCAGAATCAGCCTAGATTTGGAATCTCAACTCTTCGCTCACAGTTCCAGGCTGATTTTTTTTCAGCTTCTTTTTCTTTTAGACTGGCTTCAGTAGAGGATGAGTGACGGGCATGTACCCACTTTTAGTTGGAATACCCTTTGGAACTTGATTTTTAGGGTTCCAGAAACTCCAAAAGCGTATGCTACCTAGTTTATGACTGCCGCAAAGTTACTTGTTAAAAATCTCCTGGGACATTATGTAAAATCACCCTTAAACACTTTATAATTATAACCCCATAAAGTTAATTTCACTTTGAAAGAACTTGTCTGAGGGAGGCCATATATTGGTTATGATTCAGCTTGGGAGCCACAAGAGATGGAGCTGTCCTGTCACCCTTGACACCCTGCTGGCTGGCAGCCTTGCCCTACCACACATCATGGGAGAAAAGTGCCCACCCCCACTATGACTCAGAACGCTGGTGCTTCCTCGTAGCTCAAGACTCTCAAACCCTATACCCTCCTTAATTAAAGGAATAAATGAAGGGGAATGTTTCAACCTTAGGGATGAATTATCTTACTAATTTAAGATTGGTGTCTTATCAGATAAAAGGACGTATATGAGTTTATTAAAAATTTGCCTTTGGAAAGGATCTATGCAAGAGATTGCCATGAGGCTGTGAGGGGTCTGTGTAGCCAAAGACACACTTGTGAAATAGCCAATGCAGGGCGAGGAGGGAGGCCTGTGGCCGTAAGTCATGGACCACTGGTACTAAGCTTGTCTCTACTTCTTCGACACTTGTGCTTCAAGCACAGCAGCAGGACATTTGGGATTTTACATAGAATTCGTGTCAGGAATGCAGTTTAGAAGTGGCTCTGCTCCTGAGTGCTGTGATGGCTACCACTAACGTCCCAGAACTGGGTACCCTTTCCTTAGAGGCATACAGCAACTGTACTGTTGGACTCCTTTGCAGCTGGACGAGCCATTGATTTGTCTCTTGTTTTGAGTTGAGCTACTACGTGTCACTTAGAGGCCAAAGCATGTCAATAGAAGACCCTGCAGCTCTTCCTCCCTTGGCAGCATATACTGAAAGAACTGTATACTCAATACCCTGGATTCCCGAATGATTTGGAGGAACTCAGTCTTCTACAGTCCCATGTTGGACACAGCATCAGCAAGAAGTAAACTTTTGTTAGATTAAGCACTGACATTTAGAGGTTGTTTATTATGACAACAAAACCCAGCCAGTCCTGACTAATCCAGAAGCTGACGTTTTGTTCAGAAAATACGGACCTCCTTTCCAAGTCATAAACCCTTATTCCTTTTCCAATAGTTTTAGTCACTCATTAAATAGTTTGCACCTTTCATCCCGCTGGTATACGTTCAGATGCCTAAAACTGCCACAATGACCTTGAATTGGACTAAGCGGTAGTTTGTCTTTCATTCATTGACAGACATTGTTACTGTGCAATAACTAGAACAGAAAAGGACAGGTTGATTTTGTCAATATAACATGGGATCACAAGATAATAAAAAGGAAGAGAAAATGCAAAAAGGAAAAAGGGGATAGAAACAAAAGGGAAAATAAAGAAGGAGAAATGAGACGTGAAGAAAAGAAAGCACCACAAAAGCAAGACCATTCCCTTTGAAGTCACCTATAGCCGGTGTTTACAGGTAGATTCCACTCCCAGTGACAGCTCAGCATGTCTCTGACCTTCAGCATCTATATGTCTGTGTGTTTAGCTTGTTAGACTACTCAAGAAATGCTGGCTGAAGTGGTAAATAAAGGAATGAATCTTCCATTTTTATAATCTCGGAAGTGTTTATAGCTAACTGATCTGTGACTATGAATGGGTATTCCATTGCACATTAAAAGACAGTGCAACCCAGGCGTAGTGGCGCGCACCTTTAATCCCAGCACTCTGGAGGTAGAGGTGGGTGGATCTCTGTGAGTTCAAGTCCAGTCTGATCTACAGAGCGAGCTCCAGGACAGCTGGTACTAAAAGGGAGACCCTGCCTCAAAAATACAAAAAAAAGGAAAAAAACTAAAAAAAAAAAGACAGTGCAGAGAGTGAGACGGGAACTAGAAAGAAATGAGTTTGAATAGTTCCTCATAACATTTAAACCCATATCCTTGAAAAGAGCAACGATGAGAGCAGAGCAATCTTTCTTTGTCCTAGAAACAGGCCATCACTGCTAACTCGGGGCAGTCCGTTTAAAACAGGACTTCAGGGGCTGGAGAGATAGCCTAGCGGTTAAGAGCACCGACGCTCTTGCAGAGGACCCGGGTTCGATCCCCAGCACCCACATGGCGGCTAAGAACCGTCTGTAACTCCAATTCCAGGAGAACTCCAGTTCCAGGGGAATCCGAGACCCTCTTCTGACCTCCGCGGCATTGCACGACACGGGTGCACAGACCTGCATGCAGACAATACATTCATACACATACAAAAATAAAAAAAATAAAAAAAAAAAACAGGACTTCAAATAAACTGGTTAGAAAAGTCCTCGTTTTGTTTTCTTCTGGCTGGGCAAATTGGAGGGTAGAGTTAGCATAGAGGCCTCTGTGACCATCAGGGGAGGGAGGTGGAATAAGGGGAGCTGAATACAATTTGCAGAATAACTGTTTTACAAAACTTTGCATGGGGGGCTGGAGAGATGGCCTAGCGGTTAAGAGTGCCGACTGCTCTTGCAGAGAGAGGACCCAGGTTCGATCCCCAGCACCCACAGGGCAGCTGAGAACCATCTTTAACTCCAATTCCAGGGGAATCCGACACCCTCTTCCAACCTCCAAGGCATTGCACAACACAGGTACACAAACCTGCGTGCAGACAGTACACTCATACACATAAAAAATAAATAAATAGCCAGGCATGGTGGTGCACACCTTTAATCCCAGCACTGGGGAGGCAGAGGCAGGTGGATCTTTGTGAGTTCAAGGCCAGCCTGGTCTAGAGAGTGAGTTTCAGGACAGCTGGGGCTACAAGGAGACCCTGTCTTAAAAGACCAGAGAGAGAGAGAGAGAGAGAGAGAGAGAGAGAGAGAGAGAGAGAGAGAGTAAACATGTAACTTTAAAAGTTAAAATAATGGGAAGAAATAGAGGAAATTTAGACTTCAGATCAATAACCCTGGTAACTATCTAATAGCACAAAAGGTTAACCTAGAAGTTAACCTAGAAGTCATGGATCAGAAAGAACAGGGAGATGTAAGTGGCTTTATAAAATCATCAGGCTGTTATTCACACTTCCAAATAGGCTGTCATGGCATGCCTTCGGCTATGTGGTATAATTTTCAGTCTAGTCCAGGAAATAGAAAGATGTCCCCTGTGGCATTCCCAGTATGCTGCCACAGAGGAGCTAGAAGAAAAGGGACATGGGAGGGAGAGAACAAGAAGATTTCTGTCCTTGAGATCTCAACCAAAATGAAGAATATATATCATAATACAAAAACATAAAGACCGGGACATAAGGACACAGTTCTCACAGAGGCCTTAGTTCCCACACTCACAGATAAGGGGCTTCTGGATCTTCTCATTAGCAAACAAGGGGTCTGACTAGAAAGAATTATCATCTTCAAATTTTAAGTGTAAAGCCAAGAAGTCTTTACTTCGTTGGTGTAATCTATACCAATGGCTTTTTTCTCATTGACTTTTCCCAAATACTTTGTTTATGGCTTGACATTTTTTACTGATTGGTTGAACTTAGATGTAATATCTGATACTATTGTCTGTCAGAATGCTTATAACATTCCTATACATTTACAGGAATAATCTCCGAGCCTTCCAGATAGACATTACATAAGCATTTCCAAAACAACTAGCAATTTGGGTATATTTTTCTTAACATTGGGAGCTCAATGTCAATAGAATGGCCTTGATTCCATCTCTGTGCTGAGCTGAGGTGGGAGTAGTCTCTCCTCAGCACTGATGCTGACCTGTGGGCATGGTCTGGTAAGCAGCAAGAGTGGGAGTCAGGAACTCCACGCTAAGTACTAATTGTGTAACTGACCTGGGCTGTGACACCTACACAGCTTCTGCAAAGAAAGAGAAAGTTGCAAAGAGAAAATGTTCTCTGCAAAGTACATCATGCTTCAGTGGCAAAACGTTCCAGTCATTAAGGAAGCAAGAGGAACCACAGCTTCTTCCTCAGTGAGGACTGGGTCACTCATAGCACGACACCCACACCACCCATGTGTCACAGCCCAGCCATCAGAGACACAATGACTTCCATGCAAAAGGCTCAAATTTACTTTACACATTTAAAGTAACATACATTTTGTAGTTATTAATGGTTTATTCATGTGATCACCCATGAATGAAGGATATTTCCATCTCCCCACATCTTTAATGGCAAATAATTAGTGGCATGTTAGAAATTAACAACAATTAAAAGTGCATTTGAATAATGGTAGAAGGTCAGAGACTCTGAAGAAATGCAGCATTTAGCTTCTTGGGCAGAATCTTGCAATTTCAACAAGGAAGATGCTGGGAGAATGAGACATGGGAAATATTTTGCTGTTGCCATAGTTTTCTAAATGGAAAAAGCATCAGCTGTTCGTCTAGTACATGTTAACAGTTAAGATTTCTCTTATGTACCATGAGGATTCAGGGTCCTGGAATGCCTTCCTCCAGCTCAAAGGGAATTATTGCCACAGGTTATGCATTTAACAGCCATTTTCCAAGACTAAACATGTTAATGGAAAGAGGGAAGCTGCTACTTGATTCCTTTATGAAGTTTATCATGTTTGCTAAATAAGCAAAGTAGTATATTTTAGTTTAGTATTAAAAAGCACTGCCTCAAATATATGTTTACAACTTAGCCATAAAAGAACCATTTAAAATATTTTTTATTATTTTATGTGTATTATTGCCTGCATGTACATAAGGGCTCTTGTGTCACACGATGCCCACAAGGAGGTCAGAAGAGGGTGCTGAATCCCCTGGAACTGGAGTTATGGGTGGTTGTCAGCTGCCATGTAGGTGCTGGGAACTGAACCCTGGGTCCTCTGAAAGAGCACCTAGAGGTCTTATCCTCCAAGCCATATCTCTAGCCCTAAAAGAACCATTTTAAGCTATAGAATCTAGTGGATTTCAGAAAATGACTCTTACTTGGAATATTATGTAAATATATGACAATTATAGGAATTATATGTGCATGTGTATATATCATATTTTTGCATTTAACAATGTTATTTTGCAAGTATTATTGTTTTGTACAGCAAAATTAATAAATAAATTGCCTTAACTTTATCTACATAATACATGAGGGCTAAAAAATATAACCGCCAAAGTATTGTTTGTCACAGTCTTGCTCTATGAATTTTTTTCTCATATTAATAACTCAGGTATATTACAATGTTGAAGATAAAATCAGGGGAAGTAAGTCAAATTCCAATATACAAACTGATGATCTAACCAAGGATATCTACCAAGGGTATTCTGCTATAGAACGTGAATAGGATAGATATATTCTGCTTCCACCCACAAAGTAATTACAATTATAATTACATTACCTGTAATTATAAACATAATTAATTATATTCCTGCAGTGCTTTAGAGCTTGCAAAGTACATTCACATGCATTAATTATTTAACCTCATCAGTACCCTGTGATGCAGGAAAAGCAGAAATCCCACAGAACAAAACCAAGGGCTTCACACTGATCCCAGAGCTATTCGATCCAAGTGGTCACTTCTTTCTTTCCTGTGATTGCATTCGTATGCCAAGCCTAGGCAAGAAGTGAAGAAAAAGAAAAAGAGCCCAGTTTCTAGAAACAATATCTCTGGTTCCTATATCAAGCGACTCCCAAAACTGTGAAAGTTGTTTTAAGGAGAGGATTGATTTACTTGGAATTTGTGACCTTCAGACTCTGGTTTGGTTGATTTGTATAGGAGCAGTTGGCAGGCTCTGGGCTTCCTTTAGCCCACGTGTTTGTAAACAAAAATAGCTCACGAAATGGTGACAGAGCTGTTGCTGTTCTAGAAGATCCAGGTTGCTGAAGAGGGAGACAGCGCCTGAGCTCCGCAGCAGCTGATGCTCAGTAAGGAGCCATGCTGGGCCACCTTGCAGGCAGCCCTTGGGTTTTGTAGCTCCGGGGATCCACGCACATTGTTCTGCCCATCTTTCAAGGTTCTTGTCCACACACACCTACTCCTGAAAAGCCATGTACCGTATCGGGCATCTGTCACACATCCATGCTCTGTTTCTCTCTCTGAATTCCTCATTTGTGGGCCTCTGCACTGCTATTAGAATGTTCAGATTAACCTAGCCTTCAGGTCCCACCCCGCCCAATGGCCGCCTCCTCCAGAATGACCGAGTTTGGCCCGCCCGGGGAAAACTAGAGTCTTGGAGGAATTTGCACTTAAATGACTATAAAAGAAGCTGTGAGATTTAGTCCCCTAAACAGCACTATCTAAAGTCTGGTGCCATCCCAGAATTTTTAGATACACAAAATCTTGGGAATCATTGCATCTAGGGACATTTTCAAAAAGAACTGAAGTGTGAGGGGACAGCTCCTTAAGCCTCATAGGAATCAAGAACTCAGAGAGGAGGACGGGTATTCCAAAGGCACAAACGATATGTACAGAGGCCTAAATCCCAGAACACACAAGGCACAGCCAGTAAACAGCCAATACCTCGGATGGGTGGGGAGGAGTTGCCATCAGTCAATTCCAAATAATGGTCCTAGCTAATATTGATCAAGCCCCTTAAGTGTGCAGCATAGACCCTGCAGTTTGATTTGCAGGAATCATCTCATTCTTTTCTCACAATTCTGTTGAGTAAAATGTGTTTGAAAACAATGTCCATTTACAGATAAGGAAAGAGGAGCTTAGAGAAAGTAAATGAACTGCACAAATCACACAGCTTGGGCTCCGACTTTCACAGCAGTGAGACTAAGCATGAATTTTGAACTCGGCAACACTGAAATCCCAGTTTGAGTTTAGGGACTGTGGGAAGCAAATCAAGATGGTTGTCATAAACGCAGAGTGTTAACAAAGAGACAATCTTCTCAGCCCAAATCCAGGAGAGACTTCCTAAAAGCAGAGATTAGAACTGGAGCGATGAGAGCGAAGAAGGATGTGATTCCAGACTCTGCTGTGGGTCAGACAACAGCACTTCCTCAGGGATGAGATACTAGGATCAAAAACTAACCTGAGAACTTGTTCTAGAAGGAAGATTCTCATTACCTTAAGCAGAGAATAATAGTAACAAACACTAGCCTCTTCTTCATGTTGCATTTTATTATCAAGCATTACATAACAAGTGCTAGTTTACAAGCTTTACATAGACATTTATTTTAATTTTACAGCAGTCATCACAGGTTGTTACTATTATGCTTCCATTTTTTTTTTTTTTTTTGAGAAAATTGAAGCATAAACCTGTGTAGCCACTAGGGCTGGGGAGATGGTTCTGCTGACAAAGTGCTTGCCTTAAAAGCACAAGGACCGGAGCTCCACCCTCTGTGAAAAGGCTGAGTATGGTGATGTGGCCTTGTAACCCCAGTGCTGGGAGGTGGAGACAAGAAGCCTCCTGGTATTCTCCCCAGACGACCTAGCTCACTTGGTGAGTTCCAAGCTAGTGAGAGACCCTGGTTCAGAAAATCGAGGTGGACTGCTCCTAAAGAATGATATCTACGGTTGTCCTCTGGCCTCTACATATGCACCTGCACATACATGAACACACAACACACAAAAATTGTATCAACATTCCTGGGACCATGAGATACAGCAAGCCCTGGTCTACTGTAACTGTTACTAGAACTGATGTCATCTCAATAATCAGGGTATATGTTCCTGTTGTCCTTAGTTCTTCCAAACTTGAAGCAAACAGAACATAGTCAAAGAAAGCAAGGTCCATTAATCTAGTAGTTTTGAGCTTCTCCATGTGCCAGAATCTCCTATAGAGCTAGCTCCACATACCTACTAATGCTGGAAACCCAGGCCAGAAATCAGGGTTCAGTTGGTCTAGGGTCAGGTCTGTGCAGCAACATTTGTTGACTTTTGTTTGTTATGTTAAAGCTCTCTATGTGTTTAGTGGGAAACACTAAGGCTACTGAATAAATCAATTGAAAAGCATTTATTGCTCTCCTACTAAGTGGAATCTGCTATGCAGAGTGCTTTGGAAATTACAAGTATGAAGAAGCTGCCACCACATCCCTGACAGATAATACCTTCCAGGGATTGTGTGAAACTAAGGGAAAAGATAGAAACTACATGGGGGACAGAACAGTGATGGTAAGTTTAATCACTGACCCAGAAGGAATCCTGAGAGTCTGCTAGGAGAATCAGGACTCAAGAAGGACAGAGCTGGTACTAAATAAAGCAGATAAGGAAGCCTCTGGAGATTGCTGTGCAGAGCACGCCTCCACTTCAGAGGTCAACTGGTGTAGACCGATTTGTCATTCTGTGCCTCCCTTGTATGCAATAGGAGCTCTCAATTGCTTCTGGACCCAGGCCCTGGCGCCTACTCTGCTGTTGGTGGCGTACATCTTTTACTCAACCAATGGGAAAAGAAGGAAAACATTTCAGCAGCTGCTAAATCCCAGTGTCTTTATTTGAACTTCCCTGGAACAGGCAGGTTACTGGTATTTATGGCTTAAAAGAATTTCCATCTCTAAGTTTATCTGCTTGTTAAAAATCAGCCATCCTCTACCCCAAACAACCACAGACAATAAATCAAAGCTTAAGAAGCAGAGTCATCTCTACAAATAGGACTCCATAGGGTTGCTAACATACTAAATTTTAGAATCAGGCATCATAAAAGGTTAAGTGACGAGGGGAAGGGATGAGCGTCCCTTCACCTGGGTATGCAGAAGGCCTGGCAATGAGCCCAGATGTTTTCCAAACTAGGCAGGAAGTGCTGGGCTAACATTTCCCCCATGAGTTCCAGCTCCTGTCACAGCTTTACCTCTCCCAACTCATGTTGCTACTCTCAACGGATTCTGCTGGTTGATGAGGATGATTCTCAATGTGGTTCCTTTCTTTCTCTTTCATAGAAACAATGGTGTCAAAACAAGCATGGCTCATTTCTGTACACTGAGAGGTTGTAGAGTTCTATCATGCCATCAAAGGATGGCCGCAGATTCGGATGGAAGCCAGTTGATGTCATAGGCTACTACAGTTATGTGGAAGCTACGGGACTCAGTGTCCCCTGGCTCCAAAGAGACTCTCTCCTCTTCTTCACGTGCTTATCCTCAAGCACAAGGGAAGTGACAGGGCAAGACAATGGCCTTCCACCCACGTCCCACTCCATGTCCAGGAGTGTCATTTTCCTATTGCTCAAGGTCAGCCTCATTTGTAGTTACAACACAAGGAGGCTATTTAAGAAGCTTGTCTTGCCAGGTGTGGTGGTGCATGCCTTTAATCCCAGCACTTGGGAGGCAGAGGCAGGCAGATCTCTGTGACTTCATAGCCAGCCTGGTCTATATAGGGAGCTCCAGGCCAGCTGGGACTAAAGGGAGACCCTGTCTCTAAAAAAAACCAAAAAACAACAACAATGTTGTATATTACCATGTGTGTCCACTGATCAAGTAACTATATTGCTGAAAGTTTTTCTTTTCTGGAGAATATCTGAAGTTTTTTTTCCAAAAATATATCTTTCTTGATTCTTTTCTTTGGGAAAATTCAGGCGCATTGCTTACTTCCAGAACTTCTTTTTCCCAGAAAATAATATTTTATTGAGGATGATTGATAAATTTTGGGAGAAACACACTATAATGGTTAATTTTTTTATTTTCTCAATAAATTGAGAAATATTAACTATATTTTGTTATTATGAAAATTTTTTCAGTTTCTTTTCTCTCTTAACAGTCTTTTTATTTTGATTTTCAAATTGTATTCCATTTCAATCAAATATGTGATCTGTCTAAAAAAATAATTATTTAAAATATATTGATACTTATAGGTATTTATATATTTAGCATAGGGCTCTAATAATATATATGAATTGAGGTTTGTAATTACCTATATATTTTGTGTCCCCAATTTTTTACTTCATCTTTTTTATAAAACATACTATTTTGTTTTTATATAACATTTTTATGAATCCTTTTAGAATTTCATACATGTGCACCATGTATCTTTTTATACCCACTCCCTATTCTCTTACCCTCTAACTCCTCGCCCGCTCTGCCTCCCACCTAGAACCTATTTTAAATACACTTAATCTTTGGAATTTAAGCACTACATCTTAACCCATGTTCTGTTATTTATTTTGTACTACACAGAAAGTTTTCCAGTAAAATATAATAGATATACACAGGTATAGAACTGAAGTCACACAAATCATGTTCATGGAAGCCCTGTGTTTTCCAACATTATCCCTTGCAGACCTATGATGCCTTAACCACCTCGTGTTAGAAATGACTGCCTTCTCTGTGGTAGTGAATAACAAAGAAGGAAATGGGCTCTCACCAACAAAAGTTTCTTCCAGGAGTTAAATGTTAGTTTGAACTTCTTTCTTTTACAAGAAAACTTGAAGCTCAAAGAAAAAGCTATAATATTTATTCTTTTCCCTGAGAAAGTTTTCTCTCATTCTCTCCTCTTTTTTTTTTTTTTTTTTTTTTTTTTTTTTTTTTTTTTTTTTTTTTTTTTTTTTTTTTTTTTTTTTTTTGGTCTTTTTGAAACAGGGTCTTCCTTTAGTCCCAACTGGACTGGAACTCACTCTGTAGACCAGGCTGGCCTTGAACTCACAGATATCTGCCTGCCTCTACCTCCCCAGTGCTGGGATTAAAGGCATGCACCACCACGCCTGGTTTCCTCCTTTTTTTGAGAAATTAAAAATACACAGAAGTCAAAACAAATTCTCACAATTATCCTTCCCAGAGTTACCATCTCTTTATGCCTGGCTATATTCTACTCCATTTTTAAAAATTATATATTTCATATTCCAAATACAGTCACCTTAAATACTCTACTCCTAACAGCTCAAGGGAAACCTTGAGTATTTAAAGTATCCATCATAATTTCAAGAATTATGATGGATACTTTAAATTCATTAAATATATGTCTTTGATATAGTTGTGTAGAGTACAAGTAATACATAGTATCAATTCTATATGTTTTATAATTTATACAACCAGAACCATTCTTTATAATTATGCAACTTATGGTCCCCTTTTTTATTAGCATTAGGGTTTTGAGAATATATCCTGGTTGCTTGTTTTGTTTTGTTTTGTTTTTCACAATATTAGAAACTGGAGCCTAGTCAAATCCTAGACAAGCACATTACCACTGACCTACATCCCCAGCTCCCCACCCCCTTTTTTTTACTATGTATCTTGAGACACAGTCCATATTGTAAGGTTGAAAAGCTGTGTCTTCTCACATCTTTGAAGGATGGCAAAAGCAGTGGCAGCCACAGGGTAGCTGCACTTGCCAGTAAGACAGGCAAAACAACTGTGCTCTTTTTTGTGTGTGTCTTTTTACTAAGATCTCAAGTTTTATACCTGAAGTACAATTTCTCAGGCCTTACTATTTATTTATTTCTGGTTATACTTTCCTTTTGGATGTTTCAGGCCACACAGCCCAGATTAACCAAGGTTTTTGTTTTCCCAAGGTCAGTTGAGGATCTGGTCCTCAGGGGTCGCTCAGGTTTTGGAGGGGGAGGGAGCCCCTGTCTCCTTTTGGCTTTTCATTTACCAGTTCCATCCACTCAAGGACAAAGACAGGTCTTGCTAGACTGGGCTTCCCATTTTGAAGCATGATCAGACTTTCCTCTTTATAGACGACACTGGCCGAAGTCCCATTAGTAGATCTACAAGACCTCACAGCACAGGAAGACTGGTGACTCACATTTGCAGGACATTTCAAGAGATGCCCCCATACATAGTCCCCTGGGACTTAGTTGACCTCTGAGGGCAAGGAACAAAGTTATCTCTTAAGACCCTTGGCCAAATTGAACCAAATTGATATGGACATTAACTATGGTCGTTAAGTATCCAGAAAGGCTAAGTTTACACCAGCCTGATACTTTTAACTATTCTACAATATTTTAGAAAAGGCTTGGACAAAAGCTCAAGCAGCCTTGTATAAGAAATACTAAGAAGCATTCCCATAAAATAAAAACTGTAGTTAGACATAATGTCATGACAAACTAGTTTTTCCGCATTCCTTTGATCTTATATTACTCTAAAATACGCATACATATACCATATACCAAAAACTCCTAACTCTGAAAATAAATGGCAGCTTAGTTCTAGAACCTGCTAAGGGATTCACAATATAAGAGCACAGTTGTTTTCAGATCACATTAACGTTGCTCAGTTTGCCTTACAATTAGGTAATTGACACTAGCATCCACGGATGAGGGAAACCATTCGTGGTTTGTTTTTCTGGGACTGTGTTACTTCACTTAACATGATATCTTCTAGTTCCATCCATTTACCTGCAAAGTTCATGTCATCTTTCTTTACTGCTGCTTAGAACTCCACATTTTCTCTATCCACTTGTCAGTTGAGGGGCACTTGGGCTGGTTCCAGCTCTTCACTATTGTGAAGAGAACTACAATAAAAATGGCTGTGCATGTATCTCTGTGGTAAGATGAGTCTTGTGGGTATATACCCAGGAGTGGTATAGCTGGGTCAGGTGGCAAGCTCATTTTGAGTCTTCCAAGGGTTCCACACTCCTTTCCATAGTGGCTGTACGAGTATACATACCCACCAGCAGTGGATGAGTGTTCCCCTTTCCCCACAACCTCTCCAGCACTTGGTATCATTTGTTTTCTTGATCCTAGCCAGTCTTACTGGAGATATATTGTAAAGTGGTTTTAATTTGCATTTCCTTAATTATTAGCGACGTTGAACACTTTTTTTTTTTTTTTT
>VZQC01013287.1:2027522-2153805 GCA_009823505.1 Rhizomys pruinosus
GAATTCTTTTCTTATGCCTATGTCTTGTAGGCTGCTGCCAACTTTTTCTTCTGTCACCTTCATAGTTTTGGGTTTCATGTTGAGGTTTTTGATCCATCTGGAGTTGACTTTTGTACAGGCTGAGAGGTAGGGGTTTAACTTTATTCTTCTATAAGTGGTGATCCAGTTTTGCCAACACCACTTGCTGTCTTTCCTCCACTGTGTCTTCTTGGCCCCCTTGTCAAATATGAAGTGGCTGAAATTGTATGTGCTCAAGTTTGGATCTTCAGTTTTGTTCCATTTGTCAACAGGTCTGTTTTTGTGTCAGTATCAGGCTGTTTTTATGAATATAGCCCTGTAGTATAGTTTGAAGTCTGGTATAGAGATTCCTCCTGTATTGCTCTTTTCACTCAGGGTTGTTTTGGCTATTCAGGGTCTTTTGTTTTTCCATATGAAATTAAAGACTTTTTTTCCAAGCCTGTGAAGAAACTCTTGGGGATTTTAATTGGGATTGCATTAAATCTGTACAAGGGTTTGGGTAGAATGGACATTTTTACTATATTGATTTTTCCAATCCATGAGCATGGGAGGGTTTTCCATCTTCTGATGTCCTCTTTAATTTCCTTCTTCAGGGGTTTAAAATTTTTGTTGTAGAGATCTTTGGTGTCTTTGGTTAGGTTTGTTCCTAGGTATTTTATTGTTTTTGAGGCTACTGTGAGTGGGAAGGTCTCCTTGTGTTCCTTCTTCAGTTGCTTGTTGTTGTTGTTGTAAAGAAAGACTACTGATTTTTCTGGGTTAATTTTGTATCCTGCCACTTTGCTGAAGCTCTTAATCCTTTCTAGGAGTTTTCTGGTGGAGTTTTTAGCATCCCTTAAATAAACAATCATATCATCAGCAAAAAGGGATAGCTTGACTTCCTCTTTTCCAATTAGTACTCCTTTAATTTCCTTTTCTTGCCTTATTGCCCTAGCTAGTGTTTCAAGCACTATATTGAAGAGGAGTGGTGACAGGGGGCCACCTTGCCAAGTTGCTACTTTTAAGGGGAATGCTTCTGTCTTTTCTCCATTTAGGATGATATTGGCTGTGGGTTTCCTGTATATGGCTTTGATTACATTGAGGAATGATCCATCCAATCCAATTCCTTCTAGGACTTTAAGCATGAAGGGATGCTGGATTTTGTTAAAGGCTTTTTCTGCATCAATTGAGATGATCATGTGGTTTTTGTCTTTCAGTCCATTTATGTGTTTTATGATATTTATTGATTTTTATATGTTGAATCATCCCTACATCTCTGGTATGAATCCAACTTGGTCATGATGGATGATCTTTTTGATGTGGGTCTATTTGCGGTTTGCAAGTATTTTGTTGAGAATTTTTGCGTCTGTGTTCATTAATGAGAAGGGTCTGTAGTTTTCCTTTTAGGTTGTATCTTTGCCTGGTTTTAGTATTAGAGTGATGCTGGCTTCATTTCCCTCTGTTTGTATCCTTCTGAACAATTTGAGTATTCCTTCCTTTTTATTTTACAGGTATGTGATAATCTTGTCACACACACACACACACACACACACACACACCATTTTGTAGAAAATAGCCTCAGTAGTACAGTCTATAAGAGTATACCCAGTTTTTATTTTGCTTAGGTACCACCAAAAGTTTTCCAAAGCAACTGATTTATAGCTCATCACACAACGATATGACCATTCCTCTCACATGCTGTCCACAACAGGACGTTATTGGTTGATAAGTTTTCTGCAATTTGATGGTTAAAAAGTAATGTTAGGAATGGGGAGGATGGCTCACTGGGTAAGCATGAAGATGTGAGTTTTGGTCTCCAGCATCCATGTGAAAGCCAGTTGCAGTGGCAGGTACCTCTAACCCCAGCACTAAGGGTGGTGAGATGCAAAAGAATCCCAGGGGGTCACTAGCGCTCTAGTCAAAATGAACCTAGGTTTACTGTCTCAAAAAATAATGTGGAGTGCAATAGAGGAAGGAAGATACCAGATGTTGGCTTTTGGACTCCACATGTGTACATGCAGTTGAGCCCGCCTGCACATACATGCATACAACACACTCACATACTACTACTGCTAATAAAATAACAATAATAATAACAACAATAATAATAAAATAATAATAATAATAATAATAATAATGGCTAAGGATGTAGCTCAGTGGTAGAGTTCTCACCTAACGTGTGAGGGCCTGAGTTCAATCCTCACTACAAAGCAAACCCCTGCAAGTCTGGTTTTCATCTCCACACTTAGTGGATCTACCTCTTCACACAGTTTTTTAAATAATAGATTTTGTCATATCTCTATTTTTCTTTTTGTTAAATACTTTTACTGATGATTTGTGTATTTCATACATTATCTTTCAGTCCAATTTAGACAGATTCCCCTCTCCCTGCTCCACCACACCCCAGTTCATGCCTTCTGCCATATATGTCTTGCATCTTTCTCTCAGTCTTTACAAAGTTTTTCACTGCAGAGGCTTGTTGTTTGGGGCAGAATTTAACTGTATCAGTCAGTTCTTTGACCCAGTCTTTATGTTGTTGTTGTTCCCTCCCCTTTGTATTGCTCCAACATATGCCTATATAACCATGACATATGTATCAAAAATATGACATCTGAGAATAAACTGTATGTTAATTCCAAAATATGTTTAAGCATTCACATTTTTCCCCTTTAATTTTATATTACTCTATGCATGTCTTTATTTTTCTATTGGTCTATTTGTATTTTTATTAGCCAGTTGCAAGTTTTCTACATGCATCTTAGATGGTAATCTTTTCTTATATTAGATACATTGAAAGAAAGTCTTGTTTTTTGAATGGAAATATATGTTACAAAATACACAGTGAAAAGTCTGCCTCTCACATCTATTCTCTCTCACCCATTCCGTTTCTCTTCTTGTAAAAAAGAAAAGCCAGTTTTCTAGTTTGTCCTGTACAATCCACTGTGTATATAAAAAGAGCCCATAATGAACTAGTCATGATTAATTGATCAGACACATGTTGCATGACCAATCTTGATGGCAGCAGAGACTGTCCCAATCTGCACTCAGATGAGTCAGGAGGGTTCTTGGTACAAAGGAGAAAACACCTTCAGACACTCTCTGCTCCTGACAGCCCCCTTGTACACATCACTCCCACAGAACAGTGTTTCTCTGAAGACCTTTGAATGTCTTCACAGGGCTTACTAGACACTTTGATGGAAAAGTCTGTAGAGGTCCAGAGCCAAAGAAAAAACACTGGGTAAAAGTGAATTCAGAGGGGCTGAGGGATGGCTCAGCAGTGAGGAGTACTGGTCCTCTATAGTGTCTTTTGATAAATTTAAAGGATCACACACTATGTATTTGTTCTGCATCATGCTTCTTTCACTTAAAGTTACTTTAAATATAATCTGTACCAGTTTATACACAGCCATTTCTTGTGTGTAGGCATGGTCAAGTGGTGCAAATGTTCGTGTGTGTTGAGCTATGTACATATACTGAATGTGTCTGTGGAGGCCAGATACCAACCTAGGCTGTTGTTCTTTAGGAACCATCCAGCTTGTTTGCTGAGACTGGATCTCTTGCTGGGACCTGGGACTCATGGATTAGGCTAGGCTGGCTGGCCAGGGAGCCCAGTGAGCTGCCTGCCTTCACCTCCCCAATACTGGAATTACAAATGTGTGTTACCACACCCAGCTTCAAGTGGGATCCTGGGGATTGAACTCAGGCCTTCACATTTATGCAGCAAGCACTTTTTTGACTGAACTCTTTCCCTGGACCCATGGAGCTATTTCTTTTTAATTTCTTTTTTTAATTTTATTGTCTATAAGGTCATTTTTAAAATTTATGAGACAGAATATATTTAACCAATTTCTTACTGACAATTAGATTAGGTTGTTTCCAATTTTTTGTTATTAAAAATTGTGTTTATATAACTATTCATATTATTTCATACATGAGCCAATATCTCTAGAATAAATCCTTAGAAGTGGAAGAACTAGATTAGAGAATAATCTCCTTTTAAAAACTAGGTATTATCAAATCCTCCTCTCTAGATGTTGTCCCAAATTATATTTCCACCAGAAATATACATGTCATTTATCTTTGTAAAAATTTAATGTAAAATTAACAGGAACACATATTCCATATTTACTTGGCATAAGCATCATTTTAAACCTACTGCTGACATTTTGAAAATATCATTTTCAAAACTATCCAATGAATAAAGGAAAATAATATCCTGAATTTATGTATTTCCTTCACCTAGCTCCAACAATTAACAGCACACGCCACAGTGAAGTGGCATGGGCACATACTGCCTCTGTCTTCCCAGTCTCTGTAAAATTTCATTCACAAATACTTGAATAGGACCTCTAAGTTACAAGGAATTAAAAACCCAGAATCTCATTATTATCCCTTAAACATTGATAGTAATGTTGACAACAACTTAATAAGCATGCAACTTCCAAATTCACATCCTGACCTCTGAACCTTCCATACTTGGTTTCTTTGGATCAGAATCCAAACAAGGTCCACATGTTTCATTCGGGTGCCAAGGTTCTTGAGTCTCTTTTAGCTCCTAACAGCCCCATTCTTCTTTTCTCACCATTTATTTATTAAAGAAAAAAGAATCAATCTGTCTTATTCGATTGTATTTTATCTTTGTTTATAGTAGGTTCAGGTCTTTGTTTTAGTTTCAGTGTTTGCCATAAAAAATTAAATTTGCTAAAGTCAAATTTCGGTCCTTTTTACACTATAGAGTGATTTTTGTATCTTTTAAAGAGGCCTTCCATATACCAAAAATATTTATGTATTTCTTTCCATGGGCTAAAATTATGTTATTTACATTTTGGAGCTTTTAATCCATCTGGAATTTACATTGCATTTGGTATAAGATAGGGATCTCATTTTTTTTTTCCGAATGGAGTAAGTCCATTTTCTACCATTTTCTTTCATGATTTGCAATGTCATCTCTGACACAAATGACATTTTAGTGTCTGTGTGGGTCCATCTCCAGGTCTGTTTGATTAGTCTATATATCTGATCTCACTCGCACAGCACATTGTTTCAATAACTACAGTTTTTTGATATGTCATGCCATTGTTAGGACAAATTTATTTTAGATTTTCTTTTAAGAGCAATAAAATCAGACTCCCCAGAGCCCTCCCATGTCCAAACAAGGATAGACATTTGGCAGACTAGGAACTGAGGTGGGAGTCTGTGTTGTCCTGCTAGATAAAGTTTAAAGACTAGATTTCCTTTGTTTAGAAAAGTTTTATGAAGTTTTTCTACAGGCACAGTGTTCACAGTGTCACTTCAGGTCACAAGGTTTTTGTTTTATCTCTCACTTCCTTTCTTCTCTTCCTCTATCCTGCTCCACATACGTGGGGGTAGTGGGGGGTTGTTGGGAATCAGGAGCTAAGCAAGGGTAAACATGCAAGACTTTGGTTTACAAATCAAGAATAAGAAGTCCCAGAAGCGGGAGAAGACCAAACTTCAAATCCACAGAACTCTTGCTATTTTCTGTCCTGCCGACTTCTAAATTTAGCAGATTTAAAGTCCTAAAAGAGCCCATAATGAACTAGTTATGATTAATTGATCAGACACATGTTGCTTGGCCAGCCTTGATGGCAGCAGACTGTCCCAATCTGCCCTTGGATGAGACAGGTGGGTTCTTGGTACAAAGGAGAGAATGCCTGCAGACCACTCTCAGCTCCTAGAACGCCCCTTGTACACATCACTCCCACAGAGCAGTGTTTCTCTGAAGATCTTTGGATGTCTTCACAGGGCTTACTAGACACTTTGATGGAAAAGTATGTAGAGGTCCAGAGCCAAAGGAAAAACACTGGGTAAAAGTGAATTCAGAGGGGCTGAAGGATGGCTGCTCTTGCAGAGGACCCTGGTTTGATTCCTAGCCCCCACGTGGCAACTAACAACTATCTGTAACTCTGGTTCCAGAGGAACCCAATGCCCTCTTCTGACCTCTGCAGGCATTGCAGGACAGGGGCACACTTACACAAATGCAGGCAATACACTCATACATACAAAAATGTCTTAAAAAGTTAATTCAGAATACAGCATAGCATTTGAAATGTGGTTCAATCCACTGTACAAGGAAAATGGTATTCCTTAGTTGCTTAGGTTCTAACCTTTGTGTTAAAGCACAAAAGAGAACAGTGAATCCATTTGAACAGCATGGTAGGATGCTGTGCTTCATGGATTTCTCATTATAAAGCTGGAAAAAAATCAGGCACTTCAATGAGCAGCTTGAGGTCTGGACTCTGTCAGAGAAGCTGTTACGTAGGCAGTGCAGCAAGGCTTGCCTGAGGAGGGACACTAAGCGGGAGACTAAAGGAGTCCCAGGAGCTGGCCATGTGACAATTACAGAGAAGAAGGGAGCAGGTTGAGGCTTTCAATGGGAAGAAGCCTAACTTGGCCAAACCGGGAGCAGAAAGACCAAGCATCTGAAACCTGAACAGGGCCTCGTAGGCCAAACTGATCTGCTCTATTATTTTAATTTTTATTTTCATTCTATATGTATGAGTGTATTGTCTGCATGCATGTGTGTAAGTGCACATCTGTCATGCAGTGCCATTGGAGATCAGAAGGCATTGGATTCCCTGGAACTAGAGTTACAGTTGTTACCCACCATGTGGATGATGGGAGTCAAACCAGGGTCCTCTGCAAGAGCAGTCAATGCTCTAGCCATCTCTCCAGCCCCAAACTGATCAATTTCTATTCCAAGAGCCTGAACAGGAACCTTTCATAGTTTTAAGCAGAAGAGTGAAATGGTCTCCTTTGCATTTTATAAAAATCTCTCCATTTGCTGTGTGGAGACTGGATGAGAGGGAGGATATTTAAATAAGAATATGGTGAAATGGTGAGAAGTGGTGGCTTGGACTGGGGAAGGGGTGAAGGAGAAAAATGGGTGGATTCAAGTACTTTTAGGAAATAGATTTCATGAGGCCTGTCAGCAGACTGCACTGAGAAGGTAAAGAGAGAAATGGGGGGATTCCAGAGGTTCTTTCATCAGCCAGAGGAACAGAAATGCCTTTCAACAATACAGAAGAAGCCTCGGGAAAAGGGCACAAAATATACATGAAAATCAAGCCATCTGGGTGAGCCAAGTTGTAGGTATGAGCTGGAAATTCAAAAGAGGCCTTTGGGCTGGAGAGTCTCAGTTGGAAGTTGTCAGCCTAAAAACGTCACTGGGCATGGGAGAGAATGAAATCACTAAGGGTAGAGTTTAGAAATGGACCAGAGAGACCTGGACCACAGTTGAGAAGCACCCATATCTGAGAGGAGGGCAAAGGGCAAGAAGCTCACTGTGTGGCCCAGGAAGGAAAAGGACCAAGCAGAGTATTGTGCTGGAACAAGAGGTAGGCGAGTATTTTTGGAAGATTGGAAGGGCCAGCTCTATTGGAATTTTTGCTACCAGAATTCCACTTTGTCAGTGTTGACAAAGAACACAGCACCTGTGCATGCCAGGCAGGGGCTCTGCCATCGAGCTGCACCCCCAGGCTTGGACACTGCCTAGATTCTTGAGGAACTGGACTGAAAGGATTAAATAAGACACATATACCTGAGGTTCTAGCTCCTGACACAATCATCCCAGAAGACTTCTGTCTGTGGCAAATGCAACAGAAATCCAGGAACTGGCTGTTCAGGTGGATTTGAAAGTCCAAAGACTAGTCCTGTCTCTCTGGAATTTAAGGCAAAGTCTGACTTTGAGAGAAACTCCAGTAGATTCCATTATGGGAGGTCAAGAACTCAACATCTTACCACAACACCACTGCACCAGTTACTTGCTTGCTGTCATGATTCTATATACTTGGCTCTAATATTACATACAAGCTCAACATTTTTAAAAAAAAACATTGCTCAAAATTGGCATCATATGTTTCAGTACAATGTTTCCTAATCTACTAAAATGCAAAGTGTTCATGCACTCTGACTTGGCATTCTTATTTCTCTGCATGTCTCAAGAGCTAAGGTAGATGTTCAGGAAGATTCCAGTGCAGCATTATTTGCAATAATTAAAATTTGGAACCATTTAAATGGGAAATTTTAAATATTTATTTATTTATTTATTTATTTATTTATTTATTTATTTATTATGTGTATGAGTATACTGTCTGCATGTAGGTTTGTGCACTCATGCCATGCAATGCCCCGGAGGTCGGAAGAGGGCGTCGGATTCCCCCGGAACTGGGGTTAAAGACAGTTCTCAGCCGCCATGTGGGTGCTGGGAATCGAGCCCTGGTCCTCTGCAAGAGCAGTTGGTGCTCTTAACTACTAGACCATTTCTCCAGCCCCTAAATGGGAACTTTTAAAGAAAAGGTAAGTATTAAAGTATGGCTTATCAATATAGTTAATTGTAGCCACTAGAATAAAAAATGTCTTCTGAGATGTGCTGATGTGAAAAGGCAGCCACGGCGCTGTGTGGCTCTTGCTCCATAAACTCTCCTCTTCTTGCAGGCTGACAGGTTCCCCGCTGTGCTGTTCTCCAAGCCTTGCCTAAGAAAGTTTGTGTATTCAGGCATTAGCCAATCCATGTGTTCTCCTAGAGGCCCTGTATGTGAAAACCAAGGCTATTTTTGAAGACGGAGACACTGGTATTTATTATTTATTTATTTATTCATTCATTCATTCATTTTTATGTGTATAAGTGGTTTGTTTACATGTATGTAAATGCACCCATGTATGCAATGCTCCTGGTGGCCACAAGATGGCTTTGGATCTCCTGGAACTGGAGCTATGGATAGTTGTTAGCCACCATGTGGCTAATGTGCTGGGAACCGAACCTGGGTCCTCAGCCAAACCTGGCTGCAAGAGCAGCCAGTGCTTTTAAGTGCTGAGCAGAGATACTGTTAAAAATCTAATCGCATCACCTTTTCCTCAGTGCCTCAGCCCTTCCTATGAAGGGCAGTGAAGGACTGGGCCATGTGGCAGACCACTGACCAACTACCCCCCTAATATCATTGTTCTCCTCTGTGTTCCTTTGACTCTAGTAGCACTCGCCATCTTTATGTTCCTCAACTCACAGTCATTTTTTTTTCCTGGCATAGGACTTTTGTGGTGGTTTGAATGAGAGTGTCCCCCCATAGGCTTTAAGTATTCAGACATTTTGTCTCCAGTTGGTGGCACTATTCTTGGAGGTCTTAGAAGGTGTGGCCTTGCTGGAGGAAGTACGTCATTAGGGGCAGGCTTGGTGAGTTTAACAAGCCTTGCGGTCTCCAGTCTCTCTCTTTGCTCATTGTGAGATGTGACCCTCGGCTTGCTGCTCCAGCCCCAGCCACCATGCCTCCCACCACGATGGACTCTGATTCCCTGGAACCATCAATTGTAAGCTCAAATAAACTCTTCCTTTTATAAGTTCCCTTGGTCATAGTGCTTTATCACAGCAACAGAAAAGTGACTAATACAAACATCTCTGCTATTATCCTTCAACTAGCTCAAAAGTCACACTCTTGAGGGAGATTTTTCTGACTCCCTAAACTATATCTACCTGCTTTTCTGCTCCAACATAGGATATGTACCTCCCAGTTAGTCCTTCTCAGAATATGTATTCATGTATTAATTATGAAATTGATTTACAATTAACTATTTCAAGCCGGGCTTGGTGGCGCACACCTTTAATCCTACCTAGCACTTGGGAGGCAGAGGCAGGCGGACCTTTGTGAGTTCAAGGCCAGCCTGGTCTACAGAGTGAGTTCCAGGACAGCTGGGGCTACAGGGAGACCCTGTCTTGAAAAGACCAAAAAAAAAAAAAAAAAAAAAAAATTAACTATTTCTGCCACCTAACCCAAGACATCTGAGAAAGGAACTTGTCTGTCTTGTTTATGATTTTAGAAGTAGCACAATACTCAGGATATAGTATCTATAAATGCTTAAATGAACTGATATGGAAATCTGTCTTCTACATAGCAGTTGCATAGGACCAAGTTGGAAATGGGAGTTTGTGTTTGTCTTATTAATTTTGATAAATCATGTAAATATATGTAACTAAGATTTAAGATGGGGGGGAGATTTAAGCTGGTTGTGGTGAAAGACAGAAGGATTGCCACAAGTTCAAGCCCAGTCTTGAGTTTCAGGCCAGCCAGGATGATATAACAAGACCCTGTCTCAAAAATACATACATGCAGACAAAACACTCATACACATAGAACAAAAATAATAAATAAAATTCAAATAAATAAACTATATTAACTTTTCTCCATTTAAGTCTTAGTTAAATTTTATAAACGCTGCCTCCAAACTACACCTATCCTCTCCGCTTGACCTCTGTTATGTCACTCTGGTCTAACCCCAGCTCTTCTCTGGTCTATCTCAGTATCCTCCCAGGTGGGTCCTGCTTCCACTTACCTTCCTCTGTAGTCATTTTCCAGAAGGTGGATAAAACAGGTTTTTAATCCTGTTACTACCACACCCAAAACATCCCTTTCCCACATACCTAGACACATCTAAGACACAGTTCAAATTCCTCATCCTGGTTCTGTTCTGAAAAGCTCTTGAATATAAGCTCAATCTTCTCAGGAAATACCTCAGCCCCTTGAGGGGCTCTTCACCCACCTCAGTCTTCTCCCGGAGCCTGCCCTGGCCTGTGTCTTTGCTGACAGAGCTTTCCATGCACCAACCACCTAATCCAAAGGAACAACCCAGCCCTCAATCACTCTGTGGTCATTCTCAACCTATCATTTTTCTTGCTTCTTTCATGTACCTTGTTTATTGCTGCAGTCTCTAATACTGAAAATGGTCCCAAGTCTCTAAGAGGTAATTAAATTTCTGTTGAGCGAATGAATGCCTTCTTTTAATTGATTACAAAGTGATTCCCAGCCCTGATACCACACTGGAAGTACTTTCAGGGTCCTCTATAAATAGGTACTCATCCTCCTGACTCTCCCTCTGCTCCTTTGCTACAGGGTGAACTCTCCTTCTTCCTTCTGAACCATGGCTCTTTTCTTATGATGGCCCTCTCACACTCCCTGACTGATGGTTCACTCAACCTCTGACTGTCAGCTCACTCCCTGACTGACAGCTCATTCCCCTACTGACTGACAGCTCTTTCTCTCTTCTTTACAGCAGCCATTTTATCAAGCAATGGCCAAAACTGTATGATGTACCAAGAAGCAAAATCAGATAGAACGACAAGAAAGATGTATTAAGAAAGAGATCAAGAGGAGAAAGTCAATGTAGCAGCGAAAGGAGACAGTAGCCCTTGTAGTTCCCTGAAAGAGTGTGATTGCTTTCTTTAAAGCAATAAGACTTGAACACCAGAGCTGTGCTCATATAACACCAAGAAAATTAAGTAGAAAAGCTGCCCCTCAATGTTTTTTCCACAAGTGATATATTATGTGATGAAATGTTTGTCATATGTTACTGTTGTACTTTTGACATATGTTTTAACCCATTTTGTACAATGTTGGATTCTTTGATTTGTCTCTGTCTACCCTTGCCTATCAGAAGGGAGATTCTAAAATGAGAACAGAAACAGATCCTTATAAGGGTTTGCTATGGAAGATGAAGTCTTGCTGCAGATTTATGCTGAGAATTTACAGTAGCTTAGGAAGAATAGCAGAACTGAACAGGGCAATGTGTGTGGGTTATCCCCAAAGACAGATCACACTGAAGTTTGACTGCAAGTGGTCTTCCTGCTTAAGCTTCCAGGCCAAATGATGGCAGACGAATTTATTGCTAGATGTTGGTGGTGTGGCATTTCACTCTTTCAGATGTTTCCAAAAAGATAACGTTTATTGCAGGAAAAATAGTGAATACAAAGCAGAAGAAAACCAAGATAGAGACCCTCACCCTGCCTGGGCCAGCGTCTGAGGGCAGTCAAGGGACTCCTGAGCATCCTAACAGACAGCGACTCAGATCAGAGAGGAAAAATGGTTTCCTTCCATGGAACCCATAGGCATGCTCTTCAAAGGCAATCAGAACTGCTAATCAAGCTGCCTGCTTGGGGCCCACTAACTCTCATTCTAGAGATACTTGGTTATTTTTAGTGGAACACATCGTTCTTTCTCTTCAGCGCAAGGCTGTGAGTTCATTTAAAAAAAAGAAAATGTCTCACGAGCACTTGGTGTTTCCCTACCAGGCCTGCTACAGCCAACCACCCACAGCTCATCTTTGGCAAGTTTAATGAGTTTCCTTTTCTATCTCTTTCCCATCATTGTAATCATCTTTAAAACATGCAAGTAGGAGTAGACTCAGCCCAATGCTCATAAACCTTACCCTCCTCTGCCTTCTGGTCATGTTGACCTGGCCTTGGAGAACCCTGCTGTGGCTACACCCTGTGTGCTAACTGGATGCCCGTCTAATATGCTGTGGTCTACCTAGCATCTTCCCACACTACTAGTGAGTGTGGCCTATGAGAGGTGTCCCTTCCCCCCATCAGCCCACCACCCTGCAGGTCTCAGTCCAGACTGGCCATGATTGATGTTGTTAAGAATACCTTGATTGCCTTTAAAAAGTCTCGAAAGCTCAAAAATCCTTTTCTACCACTTTGATGGGTTTAGAATAAAACCCACGAAGCTTTTGTTAGACCAAAGATAGCAGAGAGTCTTCCCACTCTTTCCTGTGCTGTCCTAGCATCAATCCATCACATACCATGTGTCTCAGTTTCATATCTAAGAGGACACCGCTTAGAGGAGGCTGCTTGTTCCTTGCTCCTGGTTACTGTTGACAAGGAATACAGAGCAGAGTCCAGATATTTGGCTATTTCTTTCCCAATGTATCTTTTCCTCATCATCAGACAAGTTCATAGCCCAACTGCTCATTTATAGAAATATTACTTGGATTAAGAAATAACAGTTCTTACCCTCCGACTAGGGAGGTATGGCAGGACCAAAGTGCCTGACTCAGATTTTCCCACAAATCTGAGAAATTAGTCCAGAGAGTTCTGTTATTCTTCAACAGCTGTCTTTGAAGGGGAAAAGAGAGAGCAGATGTTCTGGGCCCACTGAGTGAAGCTGTCCTCCTTGAGACAGGTGTGGGGCCACATGGACCCACAGAACAGGCTGTCATGACCTAACGACCACCTAAAACTTTCACCCCAAGGACTGACAAACTGGGGGATTCCCTTTAAAAAGAACAGTTTACTTTGAAGTGGGTGTTTCAAAAGTGTGTGGGATACCATGGCTCAGGCCAGAAATGTAAGTCACTGTTGTCTAAAGGAAGGAGTACCACTGATGGGAAACACAGAGTAGCAGATCTGAGGTTACGACATTCAGGGAAATCCTCAAAGGACACTTTAGCTTCTCCATCCGTTTAGGATTGAAATGATAAGTCCAGGGCTCAAAAAGATTTAGCTGAAGGAAAAGCAAGCTAGCTTATTAAAAACCTTTGCTTATTAACACTAATACCAATCAATTTAACAGACATCGATTCTGATTTATGGACACCTGCTTAGCATCAACAACACAGACCCACCCCTCCAATTATTTAGTGATACAATGACACATTCATTTTGCTCCATGGAGTCAAGACTTTTCTAATTTCCTGTAGCCACCTTAGGCTCTGTGCATATCTTCCTCTTCTAAATTACCAACAGGCCTCAGACATTTGCCTCGGTTTGAAAGCAGCAGGAGGCAGCTTTTGAAGTTTCTGAAATACATATATACACATGAGCATATACACACACATGTCACTTAATCAAGGAATAATATGATAATACCCTTTATGTGCAAAAATTCCCAAGGGCTTAACACACAGACATATAAAACTTCTATTTTCCCCTCTTACTTCAATGATGTATCACAATTAGTTGGACTTCTTATTTATAACACTATTCTTGCAGCAACAAAAAATATATAAGTAATGGCTAAAATGACTTTAGAAGTCAGCCTAGGACATTATTCTCCACTATTAGTCCTTACCACTGTCAAGTGCAAAATTTAAATTAACAGGCACTTCCTTTATTGGAGTGACTTCAGCACTTTTGCTGGCTTCCATTGATTTCTATTTACTTTGGCAGCCACAGGCAAGAAGAACATATTTCTGTGCCTGGAGAAGCCACCTAAGACTTCACGAGGGTATATAGATGCGACTGTCAGGATGAAATGTTGCTGTGAGGTTATTGTAAAAATTAACATAATACAAGAACACTATTTATGTACTTCTCTGGGCCTTACCTTCCCGTTAATATGTGAGCCATCTTCTGTCTATCTTTCTTATAGGACTATAGGACTCTAACCTAGCAGTAAATAGGCTGTCAGAACCATTTTAACACTAAAGAGCTTACCTGAAAATATGTCACCTGTCAGATTTCTGAACCAGAGGTAACACTGACCCCCTTCTAGTGCATGAGGAATACCCTAAGTCACCGTTTTAAAAAAATGTGTGTCAGCCAGGCGTGGTGGTGCTCACCTTTAATCCTAGCACTTGGGAGGCAGAGGCAGGCAGATCTTTGTGATTTCAAGGCCAGCCTGGTCCACAGAGTGAGTTCCAGGCCAGCTGGAGCTACAGGGAGACCCTGTCTTGAAAAGACCAAAAAAAGAAAAAAAAAAAAAGTGTGAGTTATCATTTTTCATCGGAAAGAGCAATTGTAAATATTTCTGTGGTCCAAGCTGGCTTTAAGATGGCATAAATACCTACAGAAGTGCCAAAACAAATTTGGGTTCATTTCTTTTTCTTTTTAGTTCTTCATAAGCAACTAGTCTCAGAGTTCTTAGAGCTTAAAAAAAAAAGAAGAAAAATTGGAAGATACTCTCTTTTCTTCTCTCTTCCCTACTTTACCACCTGCAATTAAAATCCAACCATAAATTTGATTAAGAAATGTTGTGTGAAATGCACTCAATAAAAATTAACTTTAAAAAAGTGAAACTTAAGACCAAAAAAAAAGTCCAACCATATAATACTATATAAAATCCATCTACCAAAAGTAAAAAGTGGAAATGTGAACTGAACTGCCACATTTTCTTGAACCCTGTCTCCTACATCTGATATTCTGAACATTTAACCAACACTTAGTGGCTACACCTTATCAATAATATTGGAAATAAAGACGTTAAGCTAAATTTTTTTTTTAAGCTCAACTACAGAAGACATTTTCTCATTCTGTTTTTAAACTTAAAAGGACTTTGTTGATCCAATATCAGCCTCAACCCCTCATTCAGACACTGGAGGTGGAGGCAGAAGTGTCCTTGGGACAGAGGAAGGACACGCAGATTTAAAATAACAAAGCCTTGTTTCTGCCACAGTCACGGGATAGATGGCTGTGCCTCAGTTTCTTCGGGAATGTTATAATGCAATGGATGTAAAGCCACTTTGGAAACTTCCTAGCCCCATCAGAGATAATGTGGCTTTAATTAATTCCCTCCCTAACCTTCCATCATCCACAGGCCTGAATAAGATACCAGGAGTCTGTGTGGTTCAAAGCTGGGTGGAAGGGGCATGGTGGCAGGCAGGAGACATTTAATTCAGCTGCAGTCCCAGCAGAACACCTGAGCTCACACTATGGTTGAGAAGAGGGGGGCACAGGCTGTTTTAATGACCCCAGATAGCAAGGACCTCTGTTTTATGTCTTATCGCAATTATCGGGAAACCCGGCGGGTAAGTCAAAGCATCTGCAGGGCCACATGCCTGGTCACCATGGGTGTGCTGCTCCTTCAGATCTTGCCCGAACAGGCGCCCACCACCCGCCAGCCCAGATCCATTTCTTTGAAGCATTTTGTACAAAAGCCACTTCTTGGAAATTCTGAGTTACTTTTGAAGGATGCTGTGTACTCACTCTTCACCCCTTTGAAACATCCACTAATGAGACTGGTAGAAAAACCTTAACCAGGCCCTTGTGTAAGTGGGCATTTCCCGAAAGGAACTTTACACAGCAGAAAAATCTCTTGGGGAGTCTTGTGGTAAGTGATTTCCTACACCGTGTACTAAAAGGGGTCGGTGGATGTTACTCAGCCTGGCCTTACTCTTCCTCTACTCTCTTCTAGCCTTTCAGCAAAACCTTCCCGACTCCTCTGTGCAGGGGCTGGGAATATAGCCACGGGCAATGCTGACAAGTCTTGCTCTCCTGCAGCTTCTCAGTCAGTCAAGGGCCAATTAACTACTGTGAAGTGGGGTGAGTGTGCAGAAAATAAGACCCCAAACTGCATTAATAGTAACAGTGCTGCTTCTCAGGAGGACCACACAGAGGCCACCTTCATAAGGTCCATCTCAGAGGGATAAAGAAGTTGAGGAAGCACCTTGTCTAGGAGGGGGTGTGGAGTTGCCTAAGCCTAGGTATGATTTCTCCATATATTTTTACTTTGCCCAATGCCTGGAGGGGCAGGAAGCTTATAACCCGCACACCTGTAGGCCCCTAAAGCCGGGACGGACAGACTCCATTTCCCATGCTCCCTTGATTCTAAACTTTTTTTTCTCAAAGCCAATTTACTGAAGCTTTGTGCATTTCATACAAAATTTCCCAATCAAATCTAGACCTATTCCCCCTTCCTTGCCCCACCGCCACCCCACCAGAGCTCATGCATTCTGCCAAACATGTTTTTCATCTTTTTCTCAGTATCTGTTAAAATTTTCAATGCAGAAGTTTACTGTTTCAGGCAGAAGTTCACCATTTCAGTCAGTTCTTTGACCTAGTCTTGTTGTTGTTGTTGTTCCTTCCAATTTGCATCACTCCAAAATATGCATATATGCATGCCACATATATATCAATATTATGACATCATAGGTTTTAGCATCCTCAGGTTATGATTTCTTTTTTAATTATTATTTCTTTTTCTTTATTAGGCTGAAAGATGTAATGTTTTCCTTAAGGAACTGTTTGAAGTCTCCTCTTTGGCAAGCCCAAACAACCATCAATCCTGCCCTTGTGCTCCACACTGAGGTCTTCCTTTCCCATGGTCACCAAATGACCATGGTCCAGGAAGCATTGCGTCCTGTCTTGATCTTCCTGTACTTGTCTCCATGATACAGCCTTGGTAGTCTAATAATGGCAGTCTCTACTCTGAAGAGGTGGAAACCCCAGTAGTTGCTCAGTCCACAAGCTGGATGTCTCAGCAGTCCCTATCTGGCACTGAAGACTTGGAGGATTCTTGGAGAGAAATGAGTCTTCGGTCCATATTGGAAGGTTGAAAAGCTGTGTCTCATGTCTTTGAAGGATGGTAAAAGCAGTGGCAGCCACAGAGTAGCTGCACTTTCCAATAAATTGAATTGAAGACAGGCAAAACAACAGTGCTTTTTTTTTTTGTCTTTTTATTAAGATCTCAAGTTTTGGGGCTGGAGAGATGGCCTAGCGGTTAAGAGTGCCGACTGCTCTTACAGAGGACCCGGGTTCGATCCCCAGCACCCACATGGCGGCTGAGAACCGTCTGAAACTCCAATTCCAGAACTCCAGTTCCAGGGGAATCCAAAAGCCTCTTCTGACCTCCGTGGCATTGCACGACATGGGTGCACAAACTTGCATGCAGACAGTACATTCATACATATACAGAAATAAATAAAAAAATTAAAAAAAAAAAAGATCTCAAGTTTTATGCCTGAACTGCAATTTCTCAGGCCTTACTAATTATTTATTTCTGGTTATACTTTCCTTTTGGATGTTTAAGGCCACACAGTTAGCCCAGATTAACCAAGGTATTTGTTTTCCCAAGGTCAGTTGAGGATCTGGGCCTCAGGGGTCACTTGGGTTTTGGAGGTGGAAAGAGATTCTAAACTTTCAAAAGGAGACACTTTCTCCAAAAGAGATCTGGAGGAAAAACAAGATCCAATGACAAAAGTTTTAAGAGATGTCAAGCAGAGCCTTCCCCATAAGATCTATAAGCCATTGCTCCAGGTTGACTAGACTTACAAAGCTTGCAGGTGAAGGTTGATGGGTACAGTTGGGCTCACACCTGTCAACAGTCAAAACATCAGGATCCTTGGGATCACATCACTCTCTTTGTACCAGGCAGTACCCAGCAGTAGTGAGGTTTTGAAAGAACAAGACCAGGTCAGTATGAGAGTTGCCATCAGTCCAACTCTAAGCATAGGGCATAGAGAACTGCACCTACAGCACGGGCAGTGGCCTTCTGCAGTCTTACTGCTAAATTAACCAACCACCATCAGTTACCAAATCAGAAGGACTAAACACTGGTGAGAAATGCAGGTGAAAGCTATTTTCAAGGATAAGAATGAGCTCCCCAACACAAGAGGTGTTCAAGCATCGCTTGGTCCAGATGTGATAGAGGGAATTCAGACATCTAGGTGTTTCAACTAGACCAACAGATCTCAAGCCAAGACATTCACCATGGTCTCCTGGGGAACTTTTAAAGAACGAGACTCAACTTGTCTATGCTGTATGGGGAGAGTCACCAGGCTGGGAACCAGACTTAAAGAGTCAGTAATTCAGAGATGCTAGTGCTCATGAGACTTGGCGATCTTTACACAACATGACGTTTGTGATCCCTTTAAGCCAGAAAGTCTGAGATTTCTTTCCAAGGCTGAGCTTCGCCTAACACACATTTACAGGTAGAAAACTGCCTGTGTAGATGGCCTGCCACTGGGGAATGGTTTTTACCTCCACACAATGAAGTGTTTTGCATATTTGCTGATGCCCCCCCACCAAAGAAAGCAAGCAGAAATGAATCATTATTGAAAGAATTTACTTTCTGTTAGTGCACGAATGCCTTCCCATGATGCTCTGACGCTTTGTTTGTTCTCCTATAAAAATTATTTATGACCCAAGTGTGATCTTTTAAATCAGAATACTTATTCCTGAAATCAAAGCTCTAGCATGCTAATGCAAGTAGAAACCTTGATAATTTTTCAAAGCCATGTTGAATATTCAAAAGCTGGAACTGAAGGAAAGAAGTTAACATTAATTAATATTTGAAGCAGTAAAATAAAAGCAACAGTGAAGCTAATTTTGCAGGACAATTAATCATGAGTCTTGCTAATTACACATGGGATTTTGCAAATGATTTTTTTTCTCAGGTAGCAAAGTAAAAATGATAATCCTCTACCCATCAAAATCACTGGCTTCTCACCAATGTCCCCAGCAAGAGCAATTAGTGGAGACAGCAGAGCCCTAGTAATTGCATGTCAAGAGAGGAGAACAGTAGGATTTTAATTGCTCTAAATAAAGACCACTTGCTCACATGTACACCTGACTGTCCAACTCAGCTCTGCAAGCCAGAGCAAGTATTCCACCATGTCCAGATGCCCACATAAAAATAACTCTGTGAGAGTAGTCATCTCCCAGCAACCCACGCAGTTTCTGGAAGGAAATATCAATATGCATTCTCACACTGAACCGCAGTGTCATCACTTGAATACAAGAACCGGGGGGAAAAAAATCCCCCACTTGGGAACATGTGCATATTCTTTATATTTGCCAAATATTTATTGCTGACATTTTTTTGAAGAACTTTAACTATCTACAAGGTGCCAAGGGCTTCAAATTTACTGAATTTTAGGGTCCCCAATAAAATGTTTTTAACAAGACATCTCAAGAGGGCATAAAATAAAAAATTACCATATTCATGAGAGTAAGCCTCTAAGATTGCAATGCTATAAACTGGATGTTTATAATTTGCTTGTGGCTTTCTTAATTAAAAACTGGTAATTAGGAACTCAAGTGCTATTTTCCCACTTCATCTTCTACACTTTACATGCTACCGTTACTTTTCGGTTTAATACATGTACACATGGATGCACACAATTGCAAATGATCAATAATATTTAACTGTGTGTCTAAAACCTAAATGATGATGGATACATTTAAATATTGCTTTCCAGGAGATTATTATTCCAATGGCCATGTCGTGGCTTAAACATTTAGTTTAAACCAGACAGCTACCATTTTTTGCTCTCCCCAACATGCATCATTTACTCTCATTTTTAAGCAGAATTGCTGAATTGCCATCCAAGAGCTTCTCAGATCTATTGTCGTCCTCGCCCCATCCCCCCTCATCCTCTGTTAGCCTTGCATGTTTAAGTAAACCGTACTGAGGTGCTAAACCACCCAGAGCTTCCTGACATTAGCATGATGGGTTGGGGCTGGGTAGGAGGAAGGGAGCAGTAACCTTCCCAGTGACTTTAACTTCCTATCATGCTTTCTTTGAGCTTCCAAAATTGTGTGCCTGGTTTACTACACCAGATCAAAGAGCAACAAGCAGAATGGAGGGAAAGCTGCTGTTTTGTTGGCTGAGTCACAGTCAGATCGCAGGTGTGCATCTGACTCTCACAGGTGATTCAGGCAATAACACTAGGATAGTGAATTTAAAAGCCTTTCTCTGGAAGCCAGTCCCAAAATTCCTCTCATTTTGCAGACATTGCTCACAAATGGCAGTTTCTTTAGCTGGCCTCTTTAACTGCTTTGATACTATTGTGTTCTAAAGATAGAGGTTCAAGATACAGCCATTAGGATGTGTGAAGGTTAAAATTCCCTCAAGGTTGTTATACATACATATCTCATGAAACCTACTTTCTATCCCCCTCCTTTGATTTGCCAAATATTAATCAGGAGCCAAAAGAATATCTATACCCAAATAGTCATTGTTTGCTTAGAAGCATTTTGCCAAGAAATGAAAAATGTATTGTTTATTTTTCTAGAAACATTTTTAGGACCTAGAATAAAATGACTCCCTCTGAACAAAACTCCACTAGTGAAACAAAGATTATTAGATAAAGTGATAACTTCATCTTCGATGGGACTAGAGACTCTATGATAATAAAATGATTGACGAGAAACAGCATATTATTTATGACTCATAATTACAAAGACATACTATTATGAATTTTAAAAGAATACAGCACAGGATTCTCAAAGTTTCTTCCTTGGGCTGTAGGAATTCTTGGAGAAGTATCTGGAACCCTCGTTCCTATTTTACTTCCCAGTTTATCTGGCATTGACATCACTAACATACTGCTACTCATTTCTGGACAATGGAAAGATGGGAAGTTTTTCCTAAAAATGAGTAATCTTCCAACATGAACGTAAATAAAATGGCGTTATAGTAATAAAGGGTTAGATGTGCCAACGGTCCAAATCAAGGATCAAACCTCTTCAGAGTAAAGTTGGCATAAGTGTTCCTAGATTATAGCTCCTCATTAAGGAAACAGACTGTAGGGTTGGGCTTGACCTCTGCCCCACCTAGACCCCAGGACCTTTTGTGGTTTTTCTTAACTATACCATCTGCAGACATGTTGGCAATTCTTAACACCATGCAGACTTTCATTGTAGTAAGCACACCTATTATATTAGCCCTTTGATGGAGGCTATGGTGCCACATCAATTAAAGGAGGCAGAGAAGACAGTGAGCAGGCTTCCATCACCCTTCATTCAGAAGGTATGTGCAGTAAACATCCAAGAAAGACATAAGAACAAGAAACAAATGAGAGAAAGAGAGAGAGAGAGGGAGAGAGAGAGAGAGAGAGAGAGAGAGACATCAACTCACACTTTGGAGTTCAGTTTCCTCCTTTGGTTCTTACTCTGTGTTCCCAGGATCCCCTGGAGGACCCACTAATAGGTGTGAAGCTGTGCATGAGTCCTTTGTAGTCCAAACAGTATGAATATTGTTTGTTCATACACGTACATGTTTTTATGAGGTCAGCTTTTTAGCTTTTGTCAGAGTCTCAAAGTCCCAGTCCAGATAAGGATTAAAACTACTAGAAAATCTTTGAGCTTCACATTCTGACCTTGTATAAGAAAGGACCACTTAATAATCCACTAGACAAAGGCGGTCCAAATAGCTCTCATGCTATAGAGAATTCAAACTCTTGTTTGAATCTTATCATTCTTCTGCGGTTGGCATGCTTCTAGAAATCTGAGACCCCACAGCAAATAGGTACCAAGGCTTTATTTTAGCTTCTCCTGTCCAGCCTGCCTTTGAAGCAGTAATTAACTAAGCTCTACAAATAGCCACAAAGGATGAAAAAGATTTGGGTTTCCTCAGTAGCTAGCAAGAACCACTGGAGCACCTCAACGCCTGAGTAGGAACAGCTCTTTATGAAGCTGTGACCTTGAGAATCAGTGACTTTGGTTAACTATTACTATAACAACACTGTGATTTTGTCTGATTTTGCTTGTTGAAAATGAGATTTAGCTATATCATCACATTGAGCATTCTCCATAGGTTTTGTGACCTTAAGATAGGCTCAAATATCAAATCACAGACATTTTCTTCCTTCATTCCTTTTTAATATTTTTTTTCCAGACAGGATCTCAATATGTAGCCCTGGCATTGAAATAAAAATCATTCTGCCGGGCATGGTGGCACACACCTTTAATCCTAGTACTCTGGAGGCAGAGGCAGGCAGATCTTTGTGAGTTCAAGGCCAGCCTGGTCTACAGAGTGAGTTCCAGGACAGCTGGGGCTACAGGGAGACCCTGTCTCGAAAAGACAAAAAAAAAAAAAAAAATCCTTCTATGTCTGCCTTATGAGTACTTAGACCCCAGGAGTGTATTGCCGTAGACTTTTTAAGAGGCTGGTGTAATCAATCATGACCTGTGTCTACTAAAAACCATGAAGGGGAAATGTAAAACCCCAAAACATAAAACTGCTAGAAGAAAGAATAAGGGAACTGTTGTATCACACTGGTCTAGGCCACGGGTTTTTGGACAAGAATGAGAAAGCACATGCAACAGAAGGAAAACATGCAAATAGAATTGCATCAAACTAACAAGATTCTACTTGGCAAAGCAGACAATCAACAAAGTAAAGAAAAAAGTGGGAGAAAATACTTGAACTACCTATCTGACAGAAGTTTATTTCTGGAATATACAAGAAACTTAGACAACTCAATAGCAAATAAATAAATAAATAACCAATTAAAAACTGGAAAAATAAACTAAATAAACACCTCTTAAAACAAGACCAGAGGACTGGAGATTCCTCAGTCAGCAGAGTGCTTGCTGGGCAAGGATGAGGACCTGAGTTTGATCCCAAGAACCTGTGTTAAAAAAAAAAAGTTGCCAGGCGTGGTGGCGCACGCCTTTAATCCTAGCACTTGGAAGGCAGAGGCAGGCAGATCTTTGTGAGTTCAAGGCCATCCTGGTCTACAGAGTGAGTTCCAGGATAGCTGGAGCTACAGGGAGACCCTGTCTTGAAAAGACAAAAAATAATAATAATAATAAAGCTGGGAGCTGGAGAGATGGCTCAGCGGTTAAGAGCACTGGGTTCAGTTTCTAGCACCTAAATAAGTAAACAAGTAAATAACATCTTTAGCATTATACTTTGGGGAAGAAGTCACTAAGGATAGTAAAGGAAATATGGCTCTTGGGAAGAAGTGAAATCAGCTTCTAGCGAGGACTGCGTAGTGGGGAGCAGTGAGAAAGAAAGGAGTGAGGGCAGGGCGTGTAGGTGTGCGGCAGAGGCGCCTGCCTGCCCTGGCTGTGCCCACTCAGGGCATGGCTGGTGTTGGACTTGATGTTACACATGAAACTTAGGACATGGAAGCAGAAAGGAGGACTTCCTGGGAGAAGGAAGGAAGATGTTAGAGCAATGAGGAAGGGGATGAGTAAGGAAATTATGATGAATCAATGTATGAAACCCATCACTGTACGGTAACTTTAAAATTAATAGTAAAATAGAAAGAAGAATAATTAGGTATCGCTGGAAGCATTGCCATTTAAGTGTACATTTAGTGAGCTCAGATCCCTATGTTCGCAATGCCCATTGGAAGTAGATACCAAGTGGAATTTTCTTTTGCAAAGCTTCACATATTGAGTCAAACAGTATAAAGCTATTATTTGGCTATTCAAACACATGCTCCCAGAGAAGTTTCCAGCAGAGAGAGAGAGAGAGAGAGAGAGAGAGAGAGAGAGAGAGAGAGAATGTGTGCTAAGGCAAAGCAACAGTTTTGCATGGGGCTGGGTGCTAGGAGCCAAGTAGCTGCCAGGAGAGCAGATTCAGGCTCTTCTCAAATGTGAACACGGAGCCTTGGGCTCCCACAGGTAGGGCCCATAAAGACAGGCCAGGGTAGCTCCGCTTCTGTCCCAAACAAGAGATTTCCCAAGGCCAGGGATAGAAACCCAGTTCCCTCTACAATAGCCAAGGTCTGACTTTAAATAAAACCATTCTGTGTTAACAGCCCCAAAGAGCCACAAAGGGGAGAAGAGAAGAAACATCAAAGTAGGATTGTTTGGAAAAGGAGGACAAAGACCTGATGGTCCAGCATTCTTTGTCTCTTTACTTCCTGAAGGCTCTGGCTTCAGAGGGAAGACACTCCTTCCTGATGCAGTAAAGGGGTCATCCTGAGCTCCTTCTTCATCTTTCCTGCCATTATTCACTCCCCCTCCTTCTGCACCTTGAACTAAACAGACCTGCCTTCTCCTGTCCAATGTCAACTTGTCCTTTCCGAAAGCTCTGATCACAGAAACAGCTGTTCCTCATCTCCACTCGCATTTCTGGTCCTCTTCTCTTTGACCTTTTAAACAAGCTGTTGACCGATTTTCAAACAGGGAGCACTCAGAAGGCACAGGGGAAGGGAGAGGAGCAGCAGCGGACTGGTCACTGCAAAGGAATGTCCAAGCAGCAGTGACCACAGAGGCCTCCATGGAAGGAATGGCCTAAGACTCCAGACAGAACGTCACACCATGGTGATGTGGGTGTGCAGCCCACATCTGAAGCCCCCTCCATCTTCAGAAACAGCCAGTCTTTAAAGATCCTTTTCTCTTCTCTTTTCGGTTTTCTGGATAAATGTTCATGTTTTCCTTTTTCAGTCTGCCCAAAATTAACCATAGAGTGATGTTGGGGTTCTTTTGTTTGTTTTTGTGGTGCTAAGGATCAAACCCGCAGTTTCATGCCTGTCAGCCAGGTACTGTACCACTGAGCTGCTCCCTCAGCTTAATAAAGCACTTAACATGGTGTTGAACTTCACAACGAAGCTTAAATTTGTGTCCTATAGTTTATGCAATTAGTCAAAATAAAATTTCTCATCAAACAAACTTACAAGGATCTCAAAGCATTTTGTAAGTATTTCAGTTTGAGAAGAATAAAAAGTATCTTAAGAGCTACCGCCAACATTGTTTTCAAGGAGTAAATTAATTTGCTTAGGAAAACACTTTGATAAGTTTTGAGGGGGAGATGGTAAAGCCAAGGACCCAGGTTTAACAGGAACTGAGGTAGTAAGAAAGCTATGCTGCTCTTCCAAGAAAAGGAGAAGGGAAAATCAAGGAAAGCCAGAAAAGTGGAGTGGGGCAGGCACTGGAGAGGAAACACGTATGGGTGGGCAGATGGGGCGACTGCAAAGGAGACTCATGACTCAGCTTAGTAATTCACTGCAAGGTGATTGTCAATGGCACCTGTGTCTACAAAATCTCAAGTGAAGTGTATTGAACACAGACCTTAGAAAATCCTTTCTTTTGCTTTATTTTCAACAGCTCCAGAGAGAGTGGACTGTTTTACCTCTCATCCACCTGTGCCCCTTTTCTAAGCCTAGGGAACAACCTGCGGAAGAGGGGGCGTGGTAGAATGTAAGGGCTGCGATTGGGGTGAATGGTGAAACTACAGCAATGTAGTCTGGACACTCATTTGATCAACTTGATTGAACAAACAACCTGTCACCCCCCACTGGATGGTGGGGCTGTAGGTGTTTGGGCACAACAGCCTGCAGATAGGTTTTGCATGAAGGATGCTTGTACTCATGGATTATCACTTATAGCTAAAAATGAAAAAAAAAAAAGAGAGAAAGATGCAGGACAGTTATGGCAGAATGCATGATCTGGGATGGGGTGGGGGTGGGGGGGAGGGAAAGGGAAATAAGCCTGAACTGAATTGGAAAAAATGTATGAAATGCACAAAGCATCAATAAAAATTAATTAAAAAAAAAAAAAAAAGAAAATCCTTTCTTTTGACCAGATATTAATGGAAGTGTCTCATCACCTACTGTGCACCAGCATCACAGGATGCTGAGCAGAGCCTCCTAAGGGATGGGTGTGTGAATTCAAAAAGGGCACCCAGGGGTGGCCATAAGAGTGCAGATCCTCTCCCCTGCCCTGTGGCCCCTCAGAAACTCATAGAACTCCTGAAGAAGACTTTACAGAAACAGGCTTAAATCCATCCCAAGAAATAGGAGAACCCCGGGTAACATCTGAGGTTAGCTCTCTCAAGTTACTGTCTTTCATAAGAACATAAGACTACAGGACAATCTCAAGAAAGATTGCATCATTTGTTCCTCAAGTTTTCCTTAACCTGTGTCTTGCCTACATTTTGTCACAAAGTGAGCTTTGTAACGTTGGTTGAGTACACTCAGTCATTTAGTCAACAAAGATGTATTCACAGCAAACATGTCCCATTAAATTATCATCAAGCTCTTGCTAGATTTATTACTATCACAAACACATCTAGTCCTGTGTGAGATATCTCAACCTTCATGACAATGAACTAATGTAATGATCATAGAAGTACTTACATTTTATAGGAGAGAAACCTGAAAATGCATAAGAAGTTCATCCAGGTACTGAAAGGTAGATCTGGGATTTTAATCTAGATCCTATGCAAAATGTTTCTCTTTTCATTAATGTATTGCAACTACTGCAGCTGAAATAGTCATTCAAAGTGTACTGGCCAGTGACTGGGCTTCAGTTGTACTTGGAAACTCCCAGAGGCAGAAGGATTTTGTGGGTTAAGGGCACACTAAGACAGAATACCTAAGTTTAAATCCTAGCTCTGCCATTTGCCATTTCTGGTCAAATTTTTAACTTCTTTAGCCCCAATTTTTCATCCATAAGCTGGAACTGATAAAAATAGCTATAAAGAACAAACTGTATTTTAGAATATTTTATTTCCAAATTAAATAGTCCGTCCAATAACCCCCATAATCACTGACATGAAAACTGTCGGCAAAACATTAGACAGACATTCTAATGTGGAATTACCTAAAAAGAATAATACATCCCAACAAAATGTGACTATCCTGGAGATCCTAGTCTTACTTAGCATTCGAAAATCAATTAATGTAATTCAGTGTATTAATAGACATGAATAAAAATTATATATATATATGGTCATGAAGAAAACTGTATATAAAGAAATCTCGGAGCTCCAAACTAAAGAAATGAGTGGCTCAGTTTTTAAAATAGGCAGAAGATTGAACAGACATTTCATCAAAGAAGGTATCTGATGACAAATAAGCATATTAGAAGATACTGAACAAAGTTAGTTGCTAGAAAATGCAAATGAAATCAATACTGAGTGCCAATATACACCTGTTAGAATGAATAAAATTAAACCTGGTGGTCCTAGTTTCCTTTCAATTGCTGTGACAAAACATTCTAACCAAAAACAACTTGGGGAGGAAAGGGTTTATTTGGCTCACATCTCCTGGGTCACAGTTCATGCCTGAGGGAACCCAACATAGGAGCTCAGGGCAGGAACCTGGAGGCAGGAACTGAAGCACAGCCCTTGGAGGAATGCTGTTCACTGGCTTTCTCTCCTGGCCCAAGCTCAGCCCGTTTTCTTTTTTTTTATTTTTATTATTTTATGTGTATGAGTGTACTGTCTGCGTGTAAGTAGGTACACCCTTGTCATGCAATTCAGCCTGCTTTTTTTTTTTTTTTTTTTTTTTTTTTTTGTCTTTTGGAGACAGGGTCTCTCTGTAGCCCCAGCTGTCCTGGAACTCACTCTGTAGACCAGGCTGGCCTTGAAGTCACAAAGATCCGCCTGCCTCTGCCTCCCCAGTGCTAGGATTAAAGGCGTGCGCCACCACACCCAGTTCAGCCTGCTTTCTTATAGAATACACAACAACCTGCTCAAGAGTGGCACCACCCACAGTGAGCTAGGCCCTCTCACATCACTCAACAATTAGGAAAATACCCCCCAGACATGGCCACAGGCCAGTCCAATGGAGGCAGCTCCCCAATTGAGACTCAACCCAGGTGTGTCAAGTTGACACTAACCCTGTCCAGCACACTAATGTTGACTAAATTCCCACGGATTCCTTCCCCTTGCTTCCTTTGCTTTCCACATCCCATTTATCATGAAGCCAACGGCCTTTCCAAACTCTCCTTAATGGTATTTATGGTTATTCCGGAAAAATCATTATCAGTTCATATAAAGCAATGATAGAATCGCTTGTATTTATGTGTTTGTGCATGCTCTGTCTACTTACAAGAGGACTGAGGTGACTTTATTTTAATTCCATTAAATAAATACTGAATTCCTGTTACATGCTGGGGGCTGGGGATGAGATGAAATAATAGCCCTGCTGCCAAGCCCCCCCCCCAGTCTGATAAAGCAGACAGAAAAGAGAACACAGTGATGGTGTACTGCAGGGAATGCCACCGCCTGGCATGCGAAGGCTGCTCTGAAATCCAGGGCAAGGCTCAGCAACCCTCCTGGAAGGCTCAGAAGGTATCAGAGGCATATGCTTAGTTTTCTTCTTATACAGTCAACGTTGTTGAGATCACATCAACTCAGTTCACCAAAATCAGTTCACTGATCCAGCCTGTCCTTCAATTCAACCTTGATGCTATCTTGCCTGGAGATACTATTAGATCCCACAGGTTGAGGGCTCAGTCTCTTAAGATTAGACCTTAATTCCCAGCTTCTTAAACTATAGGTTGAGACCCATATCAGGCCTTCTAACTGAATGTGAGGTTGCAAAAATTTAGTTTTTGAATACTCAACAACTCGATGTTAATTGGAGATGAAACATAATGAATCCAAGGTGCTTCTGGCAGTGCTTAGCCAGGTTGCATCATGGAACTTCTTGCAGCCTTGACTCTGAACACATCCTACCCACTGCGGGCCACACGCCACACTAGGCTGCCTCAGACACCTCTACTCAGATGCAAGACTATGGCATGTTAGGAATTTCAGTGTTTTTACTCTTCACACAAAGCATTTGCTCTTTTAGAATCAAAATGGTTTAATTATGGAAAATAAATATTTCCAACTGCCATTCCTCAGGATGAGTATCAAATTATTGTATCCTTGGATTGTATTATGCCAGAATGATTGATTTTAAAATGTTCTGCTTAAGGTGCTACTTGAGTTTGATTTTTAAAAATTGTTAAATGGGGGCTGGAGAGATGTCTCAGGGATTAAAGAGGGATTGCTCCTCTTCCAGAGGACACTTGTTCTATTCTCAGCAACCATGGTAGCATGCTCACCACTGCCTGTAACTCCAGCTCCAAGGGACCTAATGCCTTCTTCTGGCCTCTGTGAGTACCCACACACACACATGGCGCACACACACACCCACACACACACACGCGCGCACACACACACACACACACACACACATAGATAAAGATTTAAAAACTAATTGTTAAATGAATTTTGGCTTGGGATTAGAACAAATCTCCCAATCAGTTTTGAAGTGCCCCTAAACACATTTCTGCCATTTTGTTCTATGTTCTCATGCAAATGACATTCTTAGCATTGACTATTATAAAATCAAAGTATTAGTCAACTCTGGAAAATATTGCTACCAAATAGTCAACCAATATTTAATTCTTTATGTAAAATAAACATACTATTTCATTGCAGTGTGCCTTTCATCATTAATAAATGGTAAAAACTATTCGCACAACGAAAATGTTTTTAAAATGAGTTTTTTTAGCCAATGAGGCCTCATCCCTCTCTGAAGGAATATTGGAAGTTAATGGTTATGGTTGAGGGAGTGTCATTTTCTTCAGTAGTTCAGCCACTGATATGTTTCCCAGGCTCCAGAAAATGACCCATAACCCTCTCTGCAATTAAACTCAATAGGTCACACAAAAAGTGAAGACTTAAAAGTAGGGGAGGGAAGCTGAAGCAGGAGGAGGGAACAAGAGAAGAGACTTGGGGGTGGAATGACACAGGCACACACACCCACACCCACACCCACACACACACACACACACATATACATTGTAACAATAGAGTAGGAAGGAGAGGTCAGTAGAAATACCATTTCATAAGCAGGGCACCCTAAGAGCTGAAGAGCTGTGTTGAAGCTCCTGGAACAGAACAATGGCTCATTATTCTCAGCAATCAAGCCACCAGCAACCTGAATACTACATCATTTACAGAGAGGGTCTAGCTGCAGGGAAAACCATTTTATGAAAACTAGACTTACCAATGCCCCAGAGTTATACACGGGAACTAAGTTTTAAATTCATGCAAAAGATCCATTTCCAAACCCAGACCCTTTGTCCAAAAAAACCAGTGAAGCTCAGTTGTATAGTCAATATAAAATTTCAACCTAGTAGAAAGGAGGGAAGAAAGTATCAGATTTGATACCATTAAATAAAGTGGGTAATAATCAAAATGTAGAAAGGACATGAAAGACTAAAATCCAGTGAGAAAAGTCCAGCACTTGCAGGGCCAGTCACATGACAAATGCAAGTCAGTGGACCCAGCCCAGTCCTCTACCGTGAGTGCAGATCATACCTGCAGTATGGTGGGGAACGTGAAGATGACAAGTGTGGTGAGAATGAGAAACTGAGCAAGTGCCAGCCTGTAAGATGTTAGAGTCAGGCACGGATGAACCCTGCATCCCATGTGGAGAGCCACAATGTGGACNGTACTGCAGGGAATGCCACCGCCTGGCATGCGAAGGCTGCTCTGAAATCCAGGGCAAGGCTCAGCAACCCTCCTGGAAGGCTCAGAAGGTATCAGAGGCATATGCTTAGTTTTCTTCTTATACAGTCAACGTTGTTGAGATCACATCAACTCAGTTCACCAAATCAGTTCACTGATCCAGCCTGTCCTTCAATTCAACCTTGATGCTATCTTGCCTGGAGATACTATTAGATCCCACAGGTTGAGGGCTCAGTCTCTTAAGATTAGACCTTAATTCCCAGCTTCTTAAACTATAGGTTGAGACCCATATCAGGCCTTCTAACTGAATGTGAGGTTGCAAAAATTTAGTTTTTGAATACTCAACAACTCGATGTTAATTGGAGATGAAACATAATGAATCCAGGTGCTTCTGGCAGTGCTTAGCCAGGTTGCATCATGGAACTTCTTGCAGCCTTGACTCTGAACACATCCTACACCTGCCATCACGCCACACTAGGCTGCCTCAGACACCTCTACTCAGATGCAAGACTATGGCATGTTAGGAATTCAGTGTTTTTACTCTTCACACAAAGCATTTGCTCTTTTAGAACTCAAAATGGTTTAATTATGGAAAATAAATATTTCCAACTGCCATTCCTCAGGATGAGTATCAAATTATTGTATCCTTGGATTGTATTATGCCAGAATGATTGATTTTAAAATGTTCTGCTTAAGGTGCTACTTGAGTTTGATTTTTAAAAATTGTTAAATGGGGGCTGGAGAGATGTCTCAGGGATTAAGAGGGATGCTCCTCTTCCAGAGGAACTGTTCTAATTCTCCAGCAACCATTGGTAGCATGCTCACCACTGCCTGTAACTCCAGCTCCAAGGGACCTAATGCCTTCTTCTGGCCTCTGTGAGTACCCACACACACCACATGGCGCACACACACACCACACACACACACGCGCGCACACACACACACACACACAAATATAGATAAAGATTTAAAAACTAATTGTTAAATGAATTTTGGCTTGGGATTAGAAAAAATCTCCCAATCAGTTTTGAAGTGCCCCTAAACACATTTCTGCCATTTTGTTCTATGTTCTCATGCAAATGACATTCTTAGCATTGACTATTATAAAATCAAAGTATTAGTCAACTCTGGAAAATATTGCTACCAAATAGTCAACCAATATTTAATTCTTTATGTAAAATAAACATACTATTTCATTGCAGTGTGCCTTTCATCATTAATAAATGGTAAAAACTATTCGCACAACGAAAATGTTTTTAAAATGAGTTTAGCCAATGAGGCCTCACCCTCTCTGAAGGAATATTGGGAGTTAATGGTTATGGTTGAGGGAGTGTCATTTTCTTCAGTAGTTCAGCCACTGATATGTTTCCCAGGCTCCAGAAAATGACCCATAACCCTCTCTGCAATTAAACTCAATAGGTCACAACAAAAAGTTAGACTTAAAAGTAGGGGAGGGAAGCTGAAGCAGGAGGAGGGAAACAGAGAAGAGACTTGGGGGTAAGGTGAATGACACAGCACCAGCACCCACACCCACACACACACAACACACACCACACACTACACACACACACACATATATATATATATATATATATATATATAGTATATATATATATATATTCCAGGGCCACATTAAAATTCTTGGCAAAAAAAGAACTATGCGTGAAACAAAGTTTAGAAGTTCTGTCCTACTTCACACACCTATCACAAGTTGTAGGTTTTCATCTTATATTTATGACCCACTGACTACATGTTATGGTTCCTACAGCACCCTCTTTGGGCTCAACTAATTTGCTCTAGTATCCTACAAAACCCAGCAAAACACTTAACTTTGCTGACTGTGAACAAAGGATAGAAATGAACAGCCAGCCAGGTGAGAGCTACATAAGGGAAGGGGTGCGGACAGGCCGCGGAGCTTCCACTCCTTCTCGGTGCGCACACTACCTTCCCAGAACCTCTGGGAATTCAGTCTTTTCTGGTTTTGATGGAGGCTTTATTGTGCAAGCATGGCTGATTAAGTCACTGGCTGGTGATCAACTCAGCCTCCAGTTTCTCTTCCACCTCTGGAAGTCAGGAGGTTGGGATGAAAGTTTCAATCTCATGTTTCTCCTGGCAACCAGCCCTATCCTGGAAGCTACCCAGATGCCCAGCAAAAGTTACCTTACTAAAATAAAAGATTCTCCTAGCACCTCACATTATAAGAACCTCTAGTTATAGAACCTATTTCAAGAACTGAGATATATATATATATACATATATATATATATATGGTGAGTAGAATATATATTATTATTACTTTACAGAAAACTTGGATGAGCTGGAATATGAGCTGGACTTAGGCAAGCAAAAAAGAAAAAATGTATTCGGAAAGAATTGAAGATTGTGCAAGATAGCTTCCATAGTCAACTGACACACTTGGAAAGGGGGAACCTCAACTGAGGCAGTTCCTCTATTGGATTGGCCTGTGGCCTGTCTGTAAGGCCTTTTTCTTGATTACTGAGTGATGTGGGACAGCTCAGCCCATTATGGGTAATGCCACCCCTGGGTCCTGACTTGTATAAGAAAGCAGACTGAGCATGCCAAAGGAACAAGACAGAAAGAAGCATCCTCCATGGTGGTAAGTGCTTTTGTTCTGCCTCCAGGTTCCTGCCCTGCTCACGTTCCTGCTTTGGCTTCCCTCAGTGATGGACTGTCATTTGGAAGAGTAAAATGAAATAAACCTTTTCCTCTCCATGTTGTTTTTGATCAGAGTCTTTTGTCACAGCTATAGAAAGCCAACTAGAACAAGGTTGTTCACTAAAGCTGGGACATATAAGCAAGACAGATGTTACCAGAGAAGTCCACAGAGACCAAGCCACAAATTCTTATTGTGCCTGTGAAGAAGCAGAGACACAACAAAGCCAGATTTAGAAATACATGCCCAGCAGACTGTGAGGAAGATGAGATTGAAACAAGCTGGGGCTAGGTGCTTGGTGAGTGTTGACTAACAATTCAATAGTGTTCTAGAAGAATGTTGAGAGAAAAGTGGGCAGCTGAACCTAGCCAAACTTTAGGAAGTATACTAAGGTTCTCTAAAGGAACAGAGCCAATGAGTATATATTAAAAGAAGATGTGTAGAATGGCTAACACAATATGGTTTGGGTGGTCCAACAATACCAGAGAGCCTGTTGTTGCTCAGTCTACAAGGCTGGGTACCTCATCAGTCTCCTGCTGCACCAAAGAGGATTCTTGGAGAGCCACTGATCTTCATTCAGTCTACATTGGACACTCAAAGAAGCTGGTTCAAAGGAACCAGCAGTAGCAGTATAGATCAACTGACCAGCAAGAGTGAGGGCCAAGTTAGTTAAAAAGCATAGCTTTCCTTCTCCCGTGATCTTTTATCTAGGGATTTATTAGAAGGTACTGTGCATAGTTAAGGTAGGTCTTCCAACACCATTTAAGACAATCAAGACAATCCCTCATAGTCCTGCCCATAGGAATTTTAATGAATATTTAGATCTGGGTAAGTTCTCTGGCAATCAGGTTATATTTATGTGTGTGTGTGTGTGTGTGTGTGTGTGTGTGTGTATGTGTGCATGTGAGGAAGCATATGGATGAAAGTGTGTGTATGTGTGTGTGTGTGTATGTGGGTGTGTATGTATGGGGGGGCATAGGTCCATACTGGCTATTTTTCTCAACTGCTTTCTTTGAGACAGTCTCTCACTGAACCTGGAATGTAGTGCCATAGACTAGCTGGCCAGCAAACCTCAGGAATCCTCATGTTTCTTCCTCCCCAGTAATGGATTAGAAATTTACACTGCCATGCTTTGTTCTTTGATGTGCATTTTGGAGATCAAACTCAGGTCCTCGCGCTTGCATTTTACCCACAGAGCTGCTTACCCAATTTCGATTGAACATTTTGTAATTTCATTTTATCTCCTCTCACCATGGCAACCACACTTTTGATAAAATTAGTTGTTTTTCTAGAGTTTATAATAAATATGCTTAATCTAGTGTACCCCATCCCCATGTACCGAGAAGCTCTTACAGCACCTCACTTTTGTCTCCCACAGTTGTGATGTTATTACTACTCATTTTACTTACCCATGGGCACTTGCATACATGAAAGCATAAAATAATAAAATAAAATATATTTTTTAAAAAAAGAAAAATGAGAGTGGAGAAATGCCTCAGTGGTTAAGAGCGCTGGCAGAGGATCCAGGTTTGGTTCCCAGCACCTACACGGCAGTTAACAACCACCTGTAACTCCAGATCCAGCAGATCTGATGCCCTCTTCTGACCTCCATGGTCATTTGCATGACACAAGTACACTTACATATGTGCAGGAAAACTACTCATACACAAAAAATAAAGATGAGAAAAAAAATAAGGAAAATTAAAACTCTTTCTCTTCATTTGTTACTTTCCTAACTTCCTTCTTTTCTTTTCTGCTTTTTTTTTCTTTCAGTAAGTTTCTGACCTGTCTCTTTTTTCCTCTGAGGAATTTCTTACAGGTTTTATAGGTTTTTTTTTCTGAATAGGCCTACTGGGGCCACATTCTCTGTTTTTATTTCAGAAGATCTCTATTTCTCTTTCACCTTCAAGGTTATCATCACATGGTCCCGGTGTTTGTGAATCTGCAGCTTCTTCTCCAGGCAGGCCAACCTCAGGTGCATCTTTCCATGTGCACACATTTCTAGACTTCAGGACATCATTGCATTCTGTGACCTCATTTTGGGGGATGGGGAGAGTCCTCAAGTTTTGGTATATTTAGCTCTTCCTTCTTAAACCATAAGTGGTGACTTCCAAACTCTACCTGTTGAAAAGGAAACCGAAGGCCCTCTGTTCATGTTTGCTTCTGTTCCCCTCCCCCACCTTCACATATTCCTGAGTTTGGATAATTTCTGTCACCCTGTCTTTAAATTCACTGACTTTTTATCTGTCATTTTCATTCTGACATTTAACCCCAGTGAGTTTTTATTTCAGTTATTGTATTTTTCAATTCTAAAATATCAGCTTAATTTTTTATACTTTCTACTTCTTTGCTACAATTTTCTACCTTTCCACTCATCTCAGGAGTATTTATGATTATGTGTGGGAGAACTTTTTATTAGTTGCTTTGTTTTTGTCAGATTATTTTCCCATCATTGCCGTCCTTCAGTTGATTATGTTTTACAGGTGAGTTGAGTCTCCTCCCCTGCCCCTGGCAATTACCCCCCACACACACACACACATATACATACACAACCTGGTGTTTCCTTGAATGTCTAATAAGTTTAAATATGAACTGAACATTTTTAATATTATATTATTAAGCTCTGAGACTTGTTTAAATCTTACAATCAGTGTTAGTATTTTTATTTATCAGGCAAATCAATGTGGTAGTTCAGTCTTGCAAGTTCTAAATCTTTACTGTAGGTTAATTTTTCTTTTTTATTAATTAAATTTGTTTTTAACAATTTAATTTAGGAATTTAGCATAGGGAATGACTCATTCCCTATATGCACCACCCTCTGCCTGCCCTGGGACCTGGACTATGTACTATTTTATTTCTCCAAGTGTTCTTCATGCAGACTGAAACTTGCCCTGGGTTCATAAAGTATTCTATAGGAGTTACTTCCCCAAATTCCTTTTCCTACATGATTTTTCTATTGGTTTTTTGTTTTTTTTTGTTTTTTTTTTTTTTTGGTCTTTTTTGAGACAGGGTCTCCCTGTAGCTCCAGCTGCCCTGGAACTCACTATGTACACCAGGCTGCCCTTGAACTCAGAGATCCGCCTGCCTCTGCCTCCCAAGTGCTAAGATTAAAGGTGTGCGCCACCACGCCTGGCATTATCATCTTTCTATTTTTTCCTTCCCTGAGGAACATAACGGCATCCTATAGCTGAGACATTGGGGCTTTAGTTACTCCAGTATCTGGATCACAGAATGGGATTCCCCTCTTAAGCAAATTCTTTCAGGACCACAATTCCTCTGCACATTACAACATTTACCTTTCCCAAAGCCTTGGTTTTCATGGTCATTCTTCAACCACAGAATTACTGGAGGATCAGGGTACAAGAGAGTGGAGAAAAAATGTTTTTAAGAGAAGTGGGGACTGGGCATGGTGGTGCACGCCTTTAATCCCAGCACTCAGGAGGCAAAGGCAGGCGGATCTCTGAGTTCAAGGCCAGCCTGGTCTACATAGTGAGTTCCAGGACAGCTGGGGCTACAGGGAGACCTTGTCAGAGAGAGAGAGAGAGAGAGAGAGAGAGAGAGAGAGAGAGAGAGAGAGAGATGGGTGGTTTTTCCAGCTGTCTCAGAGTATTGAGAGTTCTCTCTGGTTTTGCATCCAGTGTTCAAGTGGAGTTCTCTCTGTACCATGGAGCTGATCACTGACTAGGGATGATGTTACATTCAAGCCAGAGGAAAAGTAATGCCCCAAGTACAAGGCTTCAAATTCTTGTATTATTTTCCAATTCACCTACTAGTATACACTTTTCAGAGTCCTCAAATAACTGTTTCCAAATTCTAGTCAGGTTTTGTATCTTCACCCAGTGGCAACATCAGGATGGCATGTACTTAGTTGATCATAACAGGAACTGGAACATATTACTTAATTAAAAAGATAATTTCCAAGCCTCAGTTTCTTCATCTGTAAAATGGGAATGACAATAGTCACTAGAGATTGTGCAAAGGAGAGAATAAACATAATTTGTTCAACATGTGGAAGCAGAAAAAGACAAGAAAAAAATCATGTCTTCAGCAAGTTTGAAAGAAACAAGAAGACTCTGTGTTCTGTCAATACTTAAGTAGAGCATGTCTATAAAATGCATTAAGCTTTTGCTTTCCATGGTAAAATTTTGCATCCATGTGAGCAGTCTGTCATATGGCCAGCAGCTGTGAGCACTATATGATTCTCCATGTAAGTACATAGAGTGTCTTTGGTGGTTACTTTATTGTCTTGATAAAAGACACAGAGGAGGAAGGCTCTCCTGAATGCTACCTCCTGGATCCTGATGTGGAGAGGTTAGCAGTAAGCATGCAGTGCAAGTCTTAGACCTGATCCTGCCCAGAGTCACTCCATTTGTCAGAAACATGTACATTCTGCTCCATTTCTTAAACATTATACTTTAAAGGTAAGAATAATTTTTATTATTTTATGGTATTTTAAAATATTAGAGGGCAGCATTAATAGATCATAGTCATGGGTACTAGTACTGTAGGTATGAATCTAAACCTTCCACTCCATACATTCTTAAGGAAAGAAATGCATTTTCTATGTCTTTTGATACATATTAGATTTTCCTGGAATGTAACCTGAACATACAATGTCGTTCTCTGGGCAGAGACTTACTCCATATCCACAGCTCTTATATTCCACCCAAGGATGACAAACAAAGGAGACTGACATCTTTCTACATCAGATCAACACAATGAATTATTTAGCCCTGAATATAGTAAGAATGAATAGTTTTTTTTCTTTTATTTAGACATAGTTGGATTCAAATTCCATCTCCTCTATTTTTATATACTTGAACTTAAGTAACTTAATTAACTTAAGTAAGTTAATTCAATTCTTTCAACCTCATTTTTTCTGTGTTTTAGAAGTATATTATGGGGCTGTCCATTAAAAGTATATTATGGGCTGGAGAGATAGCCTAGCGGTTAAGAGTGCCGACTGCTCTTGCAGAGGACCCAGGTTCTATCCCCAGCACCCACATGGTGGCTGAAAACCGTCTTTAACTCCAGTTCCAGGGGAATCTGACAACCTCTTCTGACCTCCGCGGCATTGCGCCACACGGGTGCACCAACCTACATGCAGACAATACATTCATACACATATGAAAATAAATAAAAAATATTTTTAAAAAAGTATATTATGATGGCTCAGCAGTTAAAAGCCCTGACTGCTCTTGCCAGAGGACCTAGGTTCAGTTCCCAACACCCACATAGCAACTATAACTCCGGTTCCAAGGGATCCAGTCTGTAGGCATTGCATGACATGGGCACACTTACAAACATGCATACAATACACTCATACACATAAAAAAATAAAAATAACAAATAAAAAGTTAAAATATATTATTTAGTACAATGATTTTCCTTTGTAACATACATACTACATGTATTCTGTGTGTAAAATGGAGCTTCCCTGTTGCTGTATTTTAGCCTCAGTTTGCAAAAATGCCCAGTACAGCCCCTTAATCTGTGGACCCTGAAAAATAAGACTATAAAAATAGCCATTGTGGGGATAAGACTATAAAAATAGCCATTGTGTGGCTGGAGAGATGGCTCAGCAGTTAAGAGCACAGAACTGTTGCAGAAGACCGGGGTTCAAATCTCAGTACCCACATGGCAGCTAACAACAATCTTTAACTCCATTTTCAGGGGATCCCGACCCCCTTGTCTGACCTCTGCAGGCACTGCACATGGGTGCACTTACACATGTGTAGGCATAACACTCATATATATAAAATAAAAATAATAAATAAAATATTTTAATAGCCATTGTGTAGAGTATGCATATCATGTGAGCACTTACTCTCAGGACTCTGCTCAGCCCTTCACTGACACTGTCTCAAACAATCTTTCTGAAACCTCTGTGTACTGGGTCCTTTTGCAAATGAGGAGCTAGAGTTTGATTCCTTTAAAACCTTATCCAAGGGCATACAGTTAACACACTGCAAAGCAGGAGTTCAAACCCAAGTCTAGTGGATTATAAAATCCATGGGTTTTTTTTGCTTTAACCTTTGAACATTTCATAGATATATAAAATACATCTTAATCACTTCTATCCCCAATCCCTCCTCCAACTCCTCTCTCCCTCCTGAAATATCTCCTTTCCAGCTTCAGGTCTTATTTTTAAAAAATAACCCACTGAGTCCAGCAGTGCTTTCCACATTCACGTGGGTGTGGCATCATCCAATGGGCATGAGCGCCCTGCCAGGGGCCACCCCACAAGGACCAAATGCCTACAGCTCCTCAACTAGGGGTGGGGCCTTGGAAGCCATTCCATGCTGAATTATTTTTATTTTTATTTATTATTTTTACTTTATGTATGTGAGTGTACTGCCTGCATATGTGTAAGTGCACCCCTGTCATGCAATGCCCACAGACTCAGAAGAAGGCCCTGGGTTCCCCTGGAGCTAGAGTTGTAGAAAGTTGTTATCTGCCATATGGGTGCTGGGAATAGAACCCAAGTCTTCTACAAGAGCAGCCAGTGCTCTTAACTGCTGAGTCTTCTTTCCAGTACCACGTGCTGTAATTTTTAACTGGTTTGATCTCATGTAGGTCTTATGTAGCTATCCACAGTAGCTGTGAATTTGTGTCTGCCAGCTCATGTCCAAAAGTATCTCACAGAATTTCTCCTCATCCACCCATGCTTATGTTCTTTCTGTTCCTTATTTGCAATGTTCCCTGAGCTCTGAAGAGATGGCCAGTATAGATGTCCCATCTATCACTGAGTACTCAAAGTTACTTATTCTCAGAACTTTGGAAAAGTTAGGTGTCTTTGCATTGACCACTACCCACTATAATACTAAACCACTCTGACCAAGATTAAGAACAGCACAAATCTATGACTATAAACATAAATATTTAGAAGGCAGTTTAACAAATATTACCATTTAACAAAACAATATTGAAAGGTGCTCCCCCCACCCCCACCCCCACCCAGCCACTTTGGTCCTACGACTTCCTTAGCCACAGGCTTTGACTATGTTTATGGTACCAGGCATGAATTCCCTCCTGTGGAGCAGGCCTGGAATCCAATCAAGAGTGTGGTTGGCTACCCCTGTAAAGTCTTGCCACTATTGCCCCAGCAGGTGCATCTTGCCTGGTAGGTTAGAATTATAACTTGCAAGGCCTAGCACTGGGTGAGACTATTGACGTCTTTTCTGGCCCTTGTGCCTATTTAGCACCTCCCAGCACTGAGAAAGCTAAGCAGAGACACCCCCCCCAGCAAGGGTTGTGTGGTCAGTGGTGGCTGATTTCTCTGTGTGTCCCATGCCTGGTGCTGAGATTTTTTATTTAATTACCCATGTCCTCTGGGAGCAGCATTGTTCACCCAGATGAGGTTCTCTCTTTTTATTGCTATATTTTTTTCTCAATGTTTAGTTTTTATTGAATCTTCATTCATTTCATACAACAAATCCCAGTCATATCCAGGACCTCCCCCTGTTGTTATATTTTTAACTAAGTCATAACTAGTGGCATTTCTTAAGGCTTCTTCGTATATCCCTAGTTTGGGTAAAACCCACATTCTTAACCACTGTCACCTTGCCAGAGATTCTTCACTTTCTTACATCTTGCTATTTGATTCTCACAAATCAAAACTGGACCTATAAGCTATTAATTATACTATTTTTAAGTAAGAACTAGGGACCAAGAAGATCAGTCATTTTAAGCACAACATAGATCAAATTCTATTAAACATCTAAGGGTCTTTGTTTGTTGCATCTGAGTGTGGTTGAGTTAAACAAAGACATGGTTATCCGGAACCTGATTATCCTTTCCTTAAAACATTTCCAACAGTATTTGTCTAGATAAAATCTTAATGGCCCATTCTGTATGAAAATTTGAAGAATAAAATTTGTCCAAAGAATGACATATTTAGGTAAGCTGGATTAAAATCTTCCATTTAAATATCTTTTATAATATAGAGAACATGTTCGGACCTGGTAGAAAGTGGGCTATGGCCCATATACATAATCTCTTCTAGAAGAATAAACTCAACACTAAATCATTGAGTGGCCAAGATCATAAAACAGGTATTAAGTTAGAAGTCATCCTGAATCCTCTGATCATCAGTCCGGTTTTCTACAAGGACAAATGGAAGGAGCATTTCCCAGGAATGTTAAGTAGAAAACACTGCCAGAGATGTTTGGTGCTATAAAACACATTTTAGCTAGAAGATTCTATTAACCATTTACTTGTTAAGATGTTAAACAACATCTTAATGGGGCTGGAGAGATGGCTCAGCAGTTAAGAGCACTTTCTGTTCTTGCAGAAGACCCAGGTTCAGTTCCCAGCACCCACATTAGTTGGCTCACAACCTCCTATAACTCCAACTTCTGGGGATCTAATGCTCTCCTCTGGCCTGTCTCGGCCACTGTATTCATGTGCACAAATCCCAACTCAGACACACACATCTACACATATTTTAAAAGATATGAAACAGCATCCTTTGTTATCACCATACAATTACACTACTAAGGAATCATGATTATTTACAAGTCTAGAAAGTTAGATTTTAAAATGTAATGTAAGGAATGATAAAGATAAATGATAAATTTCAGGCAAGTACACAAAAATACATTGCGTGTGTGTTGCATGTGAGTGTATGCATTCATGTGTGTGTGCACATGTGTGTCCAGATACAAATGCATGTGTGTGTGGAGGATAGAGGTCAATGCTGGGCATCTCTCTCCATCACCCCCACCTTAATTTTTGAGATAGGGTCTCTCACTGAATCTGGAACTCAGTGATTCAGCTGGAATGGCTAGCCAGCAGCCCTAGCGCATCCTCCAGCTCCACTTGTCCAGTGCTGGAATTTCAAGTATGCACAATCTTACCTGGACTTTTACTTGGATGTTGGAGACTCAAACTCAGGTCCTCATGTTTATACAGCAAGTACTTTACAGCTTGAGCCATTTCCCTAGCCCTACCACAATATATCTTGATATGCAATAATTGATATCATAAATAATTTCTTGGTATTGGAATTTTTATAATATCAGCCAAACAACATTGTTACAAAGCTTTGGGTTCAGTCAGCCACAAGCTATTATGAAAAAAAAAAAAAAAAAAAAAAAAAAAACACTGTAAAGAACATGTTGTGTCCCATTTCCTATTTTAAGAAAGAAAATAATTATTTTGTATGAGTATGAGCTTTTTATGTACATAGAAAAGGTTAAGAGAATTATGTTGAGTAATGGACTATTACACTTGAAGATTTACACTTCAAATAGAAATGTGTTAGATGTGTTAATATGCCAAATGCACAAAAGGAATTTAAATATGATTAATTCATCACCTGTTGACAAATAACATTTTATACTTAATGTTAGAGGAGCAATATTTTCATGAAATGGCCAGTTCTAATAAATATGCCAGATGTGCCTGTAAATAACAGGCTGTACTGTTACTCAGCACCTTATAACTCTCTGAATTCAATCTACTCTAAGTAATATAAGTGCTACAGAGGTGGGTAATAAGAACACAGAGTCAGAAGAAAGATAGCTGAGCACAGGGGAGAGATCCCAGGCTTGAAGACAAAGGCCCAGTTATGGTGGAGCCCACTGTTCTACTTCCTGAAAGTGGCGGTTAATTTTCAGGAGTCACCAAGTGTGTATTTGTGCAGTCATGAGTAAAGCTGTAAAATCTAGGATTGGTCCTAGGCTCACATAAGGAGCTTATGTTGACAAAGTTACATTTCTTTTTAAGAAAATGTTTATGATTTGACTATTAGGTATAACTTCAAAGTTATTTATTTGAGAATATAGAGATCATTAGCTTTTAGCTAGTGGATATTGAATAAATCTAATGACCGAGTAAATACAATTGGTTTTCAGACTATTTTTCTTTTGAAAACAAAATTTTATCATGGAATGACTATTACATGACTGAGTATATAGAAAATAAATATCACTATCAAATGAATAGTGTTCCAAAATAGGGAAATGAGGGGAGGTGAACACTCATTCAGCAGGGTTCATAGTTCAATATGGTTCATGTTGAGCATGTTTTGTTGTCATTTAAAAAGTACCTGAGTTTGATGTCCATTTTAATATTTTCCCAGAGCAACTGACGCATGGAGCATGTGAGCCACAAGCCCGGGCTTTCAGAAGCCTGCTCAAGGCTGTATCTGGCAAGATCTAGCATTTGATGTGGAACCCCAGTTCTGTTTCTAATTAGTTGTATGAATTTAAGTAGATAGTTCCCTGTTTCCTCATTCGCAATATGTGGACTGCATTAGCACTAAACCTGTAAGGTTATCACACAATGCAGGCTGAACATTCAACACAAAGACATAAGATATCCTTCCCAAAAGAGTAACTCAAAGGTTATTCTAGGCTTCTTGATTGTGGTAATAAGATGAGAAAACATCTCATCATATGTGTGATTACAGAGGTGCTAAGCAAAAAATATCTTCAGCTGCATTCAATAGAAGAAAGCTCACTCTTAATTAAAAACCTATCAAAAGAAAAATGCCCAAGCACAACCCTTAAATGAGAAATAATTGTTACCCTAAACAAAAGGATAACTAATTTTCTCTCTTTGTTTAGTGCTGAAGAAAGCAGCATCCCAAACACACGGTGGTTTCTGAAGAATTTTTAAAAAGAAAAGAAGTAGCCTGGAGTCCCCATCATTGCCAAGGCCACCGCAGCCTTTCAGAGGACGCATGCTGGTGCAGAGAAAAGCAGGTCAGGGCTGCGGAGTCCTGCACCAGGCATCACTCATGAGAGACACAGCTGCAGAGGGCCCTGTCTGCTTGCTTCAGCCTGCGAGGCAAACAGAAACCGGAGAACCTCTATCACTGTAGCTTTTCACTAGCCTGTTTATTTACCCATCAAGAACCATAAGGACCTTTACTGCATAAAATGCCAAGTGTGGTGGTAATTGACATCAAACGATCCATGTCTACCAACAAATAAAAGACTAAAGTAATAAACATAGAGAGATGAGTGTTTAATGACCTTCAACAAATTTTTATTGTAAGATCCATAACAGTTAACTATATACACTGACATCTCTGGCCTGGAGCAGTATCTGTTTTCAAAGTCAGAGGGAGAGGCCCAAATCCTGCCTTGCTGCAGTGGTTCATGAAAGCTGGCCTGAGGATCTCAGCTTGGCACAGGCTTACCAACATTGCCAGGCCCCTCAAACTTTCACCATGTTCATAAAATTGAAATGTCTTCATCTTTAATACCCCTCTACACACACACACACACACACACACACACACACACACACACGAGAGAGAGAGAGAGAGAGAGAGAGAGAGAGACAGAGACAGAGAGAGACAGAGAGACAGAAAGACAGAGAGACAGAGACAGAGAAACAGACAGACTGACAGACAGGCAGCTAGACCTTAGTCACTTCCATAGTTCAGTAAAATACTTCTCTTAGCAAATACTTTTAGGCCATTTGAAGACAGGCAGATGAAGCATGAGAAACCACCATCGCTCAAATTACTCTTAGAGCTCCATAATCTAATCCCAAACCACTGACCTTGACTTAGTCCTTACATCTGACTATCAACTAGGAGTCTTTTGTTGTATTTTGTATTAGGAGACAACCTTAGAATGCTTCCCCATACAGAGATTTTTATTAATAAATTATCATGAAGACGGGAGAAAGCACACACCACCCTCCGCTGGGCATCATCACCCAGCACAGAGGAGGAAGGCAACACGTGCGCTCGTTTCCTTTCCACCTTACTCTTGGTTTCTTTAGCTGAATTCATAATTCTTCATTGGGAGCAGGGAACTCATTTGAGAACTCATTGGCTCTTGGGTTTGTGAGGATCAGAAAGCGGGAAGACTGTGGCCCTCTCTCTTCACCAAAGGTAGAAGCAGATCTCTCATGAACCTGCAGAGTGTACATCTGTCACCTAGCAAGAATAGGCATTGAGAAAATAGGTTACTGATTATGGCTTGGGAGGTTGGGGGTTACACAAAGGCCCAGAGGAAGACCTTAATAAATGTTCACTAAATTCAAGTCTCTAATAGGCATTTGGGAGACTAAATAGAACAATAGAGATAGTCTTTTTTTCTTTGTGGTTTCCAACCTGTTATATTAATATGTTAGTTTTTATTTATTTATTTTTTTAACATTTTTTTTATTGATGCTTTGTGCATTTCATACATCATTTTCCAATTCAGTTCAGGCATATCTCCCCTTCCCTTCACCCCCACCCCCACCCCAACCGAGATCATGCATTCTGCCATGACTGTCCTGCATATCTCTCTCAGTTTTTTTTTTCCATTTTTTAGCTATAAGTGATAATCCATGAGTACAAGCATCCTTCATGTAAAACCAATTTGCAGGCTATTGTGCCCAAACACCCACAGCCCCACCTTCCAGCGGGGGGTGAGGGGTTGTATGTTCAATCAGGTTAATCAAATGAGGGTCCAGACTACATTGCTGTAGTTTCACCCTTCACCCCAATCGCAGCCCTTACATTCTACCACGCCCCCTCTTCCGCAGATTATTCCCTGGGCTTAGAAAAGGGGCACAGGTGGATGAGAAGCAGAACAGTCCACTCTCTCTGGAGCTGTTGTCTTGGATTCTGGTCAATTCTGGCTGTTTCCTTTCATGGGCTGACAGTCTGTCCAGGAATAACCTTTCGATCCTACTAATGAAGCACAAGCAATTAGATATATAGGTACTTAAGCAGCATTAATAGTTATGGTAGGTTACTTTGGTATAGACACATATGTTTAGATGAAATGTTGATCCACGAACTACATTTTTCCCTGTTAAATATGACAGGGTCTTACTGTGGCTTATGATATCTCCTAACCTGTAGAGGATGTAAGCTTGTGGCATCAGCCATGGGTCATTCCTCCAAGGAGAGAGCCAATAGCCAATTAGATTTGGGATATACAGGCATATGGCTGCCTCTGCTGCACAGTATTTCCAGGCAGGTGAGGTGTAGCTGGTGCTGACGGTGGAGTCTTGCTTGACTCAAGGAGACCCGTATTTGCTTTATTGGTTTAGTGGCCCTTGGTAACACTCTCTGGTATTCCAGAGGCCATCTGTACACTTGCATGTGTGGTCTCAATGCATCTTTCCCATGTTAACGTCAGGTCTTCAGCAGCAGGGCCTTATCGCCTCTCTTCTTGCAGGTATCCCAGTTTAGAGGCAAGGAGCCTTTACCTTTTGTGGGGCCTTAGATCCCCTGGCCAACATCTCCCTGGTGGAATAATCCATTACTGATGTCAGAGCTCCTGTGTTGATATATTTTGCTTAAAAAGGATTTCAGAGATACTAATTCAACCGACAATTGCACAGAGGCTTAGATTTAGGTAGAGGTACTGATTTAGAGAAGACAAAAGCTTTTCTGTTACTCCAAAGTCTCTAGGGTCACTTTTTAAAATGATGTAGACTTTAGTATGACCTACTTTCTTATTTCCAAACGTCTATAATTCAATGGAAGATCTTTCTGAAAATTAGGTAAAATTTAGTGAAGAGGCCCAAAGCCATGGAATTCAATATTTTGTCTGCACAGAGCAAAGAACTTCTTTGGGACGTTCTCTTCCTAATGCATAGTTCAGGAAGCACAGCCATGTTCTAAACGACCTCTTGCTTTTAGCAGAGATATAGGGCCAGGCTCGGAAGCAAATCTGAGCCAACTGTCCAGCAAATCCCTGTGACTACCTTGCTGGTATAAAGACGTCATGTGACTCATCAGGCCAATCAAGTGCTTTCTGCAACATATGTGTCTTGAGATGAGACAGCAATCTTTTTCTCTTAAATTTTTTTGAATTTTTCTGTATGTCATAGATAATTTTTCCGTCAGTCTCAATTGTCATTACACCCACTTCTCCCCAGCACCTCCCATGCCTTCTTAATTTCCTTTCCTTGTTTGATTGCTTGGGCTAGGGTACCACAAGTATTCAATAGTAGAAAAAGTAGACGGTGCCTTGTTTCTTTCATTCATATAAATTCCTTTAGCCAGCCTCTATATAGCACTATGTTCTCACTGGAAGAGGTTTTTCTTAAGATTTAATGTTGATCTTTATCAAATGCCTTTCTGCCTCCTAAGATGTATTTATTCTCTAAGACTTATTAATAGTTCTCAAGTTAACCCTTAATGTATTCTTTAAGCACACTGTCTTTTTATTCTTTTAGTACTGAAGTTAATTGTAGTGTGATGATTTTAGAACAGATACAAAGTATGTTGATTTATTAACTAATTAATTAGAAAACTAAGTCGAAAGTCACTTACCTTCTCAATCATTCAGAGCTGAAATCAGCACGATCATTTTGTTCTCCTGAAGAAAACAATTCATTTCAGGAATAATGAATTCCAGGATTAAATTTTCTTAAAATTATGTCTCAGTTCATGGGAGAAAGTAGCTACTGCCTTCTGCGTACATCCTTGTATTCCTTGATTCAGTGAATGGTAAAGTGATTGTGAACAGCAGCCAGAAGGTTGGTCCGACTTTTCTCATATACGGACACTTGCACATGCCTGATCATTTAACATCAGAAAAACAAGTCTGCTGTGGAGCCCTTAGGAGACAGTATTCTGTCTATGAAATTTGAAGTAAGCCAGCAACTTTGGTAGTGGCCATTTCCTATCATGCAGATTGTGTCTGCTAGACTCACTTTAGGTGGTGCATGCCTTTAATCCTAGCACTTGGGAGGCAGAGGCAGGCAGATCTCTGTGAGTTCAAGGCCAGCCTGGTCTACAGAATGAGTTCCAGGACAGCCAGAGCTACAGGGAGACCCTGTCTCAAAAAGACAGAAAAAAAAAAAAAAAAGCTCACCAACATGCTCCCTGGCCTCTCTGTAGGTGGTGAATGCTTCCCTGCCCCTCAGCCAGGAAACTGACAGGCCCCAAAAGGGGCCGCTTAGCTCTTCCTTTCTTAGCCCTCTGCTTCCCACTTCCTAAAAAAAAAAAAAACAACTGTCAAACTCAAAAATCCATAAAGAAGTATGGCAACCTTGCCTCTGAAAGTCAGTTTCTGGGTTTGCATAGTCAAGAAACTTCCAGGCTTCTAGCCTACTCATGGTCTTTCTCGGAGTGTTTTTCTTTTTCTTTTTTTTTTTTTAATATTTTTAAATTTTTATTTATTTATTTATTTTTATGTGTATGAATGTACTGTCTGCATGTAGGTTTGTGCACCTGTGTCTTACAATGCCGCAGAGGTCAGAAGAGAGCGTCAGATTTCCCCGGAACTGGAGTTAAAGATGGTTCTCAGCCGACATGTGGGTGCTGGGGATCGAACCCGCACTCTTAACTACTAGGTCATCTCTCCAGTCCCTCTCGGAGTGTTTTTCAATGCTGTTGTCAAAATTCTTCCCCTAAGGAGCTGAAGAGATGCTTCAGCACTTAAGAGCACTGGCTGCTCTTACTAAGGACCAGGATTCAGTTCCCAGCAGCCACATAGTAGTTAACGATGGTCTGTAACTACAGTTTCAGAAGATCTGACGCTCTCTTTTAACGTCCACGAGCACTACACCATGCCACATGGGTGCACTTACATGCAGGTAACATACACATAACTAAGACTTTTTAAAATTCTTCCCCCGAAAAGTTTTTATCTTTCAAGGTAGCCTTCATTAGGAATGTAGCTAGCCAAAAAACTGTTCCACAAAATCCAATTTCCCCAGCATCTCTCCCCTTAGCAAAGCTTTATTGAGCACCTATTGTGTACTAAGTACCAAAGTGCTTTAAAATAACAATGAATAAGGCCCAGTTCCTGCCTCGAGGAGTCTCTAGTTTACCTGAGGAGCAAGCACTAGAAATATAAAATTATTCCCTAAGAATACTTTCCATGGCTTTGACTTCTAAGGGAGAATTTTGTATGTGGAAGAATGTTATCTGCAAATACAAAATGCTGAACATTTCATGTTACTTGATACTTATATAGATCATTTTCCAAGAAAATAAAAGTGATTTATACGTGTTTCCTCAATATCTACACATCCCTTAACCGCCAAGAACCCTGCTTCCCTTCACACACACATCGGCCTCTTACTGACTTCAAAGGGAACTTAGTGCATAAAGGGGAGACCCCCAGGGCTGGAATGGACACGCAATGCCATTAATCTCAGAACACTTCTCAAAGCTGGGGAGGCAGGAAGTGCTGTTATGGCCCTTTAAAAACAAAGGAATTGGACATAAAGGTTAATCAACTTCCCAGAGCCAAAGTGGTTCCTGGGAGTTGAGCATGGGGGTGAAATGCTTCAGCTCTGAAGTCAGACTTGAAATGTGAATCTTAGTCCCAATACTTAGCACCAGTACAACTCAGGCCACTAACTTGACCTCTCTGGACTTTTACTCATTGGTAAGGGGAGAATAAAAATGTGCTTTCTGCATCACACTGTTTTTGAGGACTAAGTTAACATATGCAAAATATTAGAATGCTGGGCTGGAGAGATGGCTCAGCGGTTAAGAGCACTGACTGCTCTTGCAGGGGACCAGGGTTCTATTCCCAGCACCAACATGGTGGCTAAGAACCGTCTTTAAGCCATGTGTGGTGGCACATGCCTTGAATCCTAGCACTCATGAGGCAGAGGCAGGTGGATCTCTGTGAGTTCAAGGCCAGCCTGGTCTCCAGAGTGAGTACCAGGCCCGCTGATGCTATGGGGAGACACTGTCTCAAAAAAAAAACAAAAAAAAAGACAAAAAAAATTAGAATGCTGTTTATCACATATAAGATTTATTCATAAGTATCCATAAGAATTACTCCAGTATCAATAGCAGAAATTAGCTCTTACCCATCTGCATCAATATTAAATTTAGATCAGAGCCAATGATGAAATCCCAAATATTGACCTCACCCTGTGATTGAATTACAAATCACAGAACTACCTCTACCTCAATGGGGAAAAAGGTCCCCCTTTGCCCTCCTAGTAATATGCTTCTTCTCATTAATCTGAGTATCCAAAACTGAAATTTTGGTTCAGCTGAAATGACACATTTCCTTTGCTGTGTTTCTTTATCATGGAGTCACAAAGATGACAGAGGGCCTGGGAAGGTTCATTTTGCTCCAGGAAGATTACTTGGCATTTCCAAACAGATGCTGCACACAGACTGGAGGAAGGAAAGAACGTCTCATTCTTATGGCCAAGCTGTAAAAAATTTTGGACTTAAATCAAATTGTCAAGTCATTCTTCAATTCCAGTTTGTTTCTCTTTTTTAATTAATTAATTAATTTTTTTATCAAATCTAGACCCATGTGTCCTCCATCCCCCCACCCCACCAGAGCTCATGCATTCTGCCAAACATGCTTTTCATCTCTTTCTCAGTCTTTCTCAATATTCTCCATGTGGAAGTTGACTGTTTTGAGCAGAAGTTCACTGTTTCAGTCAGTTCTTTGATGCAGTCTTTTCTGTTGTTGTTGTTGTTGTTGTTGTTGTTGTTGTTGTTGTTGTTTCCAATATGCATCACTCCCAACTGCTTTGGACAAAAGCTCAAGGGGCCATGCACAAGAAATACTTACAACTAGGTAATTGGCACTAGCATCCACAGATGAGGGATACCATTCGTCGTTTGTTTTTCTGGGACTGTGTTACTTCACTCAGCATGATGTCCTCTAGCTCCAGCCATTTTCCTGCAAAGCTCATGATGTCGTCTTTCTTTACTGCTGCATAGAACTCCATTGTGTAGATGTACCACATTTTCTCTATCCACTCGTCAGTTGAGGGGCATTTAGGTTGGTTCCAGCTCCTTGCTATTGTGAAGAGAGCTGCAATAAACATGGCCGTGCATGTATCTCTGTGGTGGCGTAAGTCTTGAGGGTACATGCCCAGGAGTGGTATGGCTGGGTCGGGTGGCAAGTTCATTCCAAGTCTTCCAAGGGTTCTCCACACTGCTTTCCATAGTGGCTGTACGAGTTTACATTCCCACCAGCAGTGGATGAGTGTTCCCCTTTCCCCACAACCTCTCCAGCACTTGGTATCATTTGTTTTCTTGATCCTAGCCAGTCTTATTGGAGTAAGATGATATCTTAAAGTGGTTTTCATTTGCATTTCCTTAATGATTAGTGATGTTGAACAGTTCTTGAGGTGTTTCTCAGACATCTCTAATTCCTCGCTTGTGAAGTCTCTGTTCAGTTCTTTGCTCCATCTATTGAGCGGGTCATTTGTTTTCTTTTTTCTTTGTTTTTTGAGTAGTTTATATATTCTGGAAATCAATGCTTTGTCAGATGTATCTGCAGTGAAGGTTTCCTCCCACTCTGTGGGATTTCTCTTCACTTCCTTGATTGTTTCTTTTGATGTACAGAAGCTTTTGAGTTTGATGAGGTCCCATTTGTCAATTGTCGACCTTAATTCTTGTGCAGCTGCTGTCTGATTTAGGAAGTCTTTTCCTACGCCTATGTCTTGTAGTCTGCTGCCAACTTTTTCTTCTATCACCTTCAGAGTTTGGGGTTTCACGTTGAGGTCTTTAATCCATCTGGAGTTGACTTTTGTACAGGGTGAGAGGTAGGGGTTTAATTTCATTCTTCTACAAGTGGTGATCCAGTTTTGCCAACACCACTTGCTGAAGATGCTGTCTTTTCTCCATTGTGGTTTCTTGGCCCCCTTGTCAAATATGAGATGGCTGAAATTGTATGTGCTCAGATTTGGATCTTCGGTTTTGTTCCATTGGTCAACAGGTCTGTTTTTGTGCCAGTACCAGGCTGTTTTTATGACTATAGCCCTGTAGTATAGTTTAAAATCTGGTATAGAGATCCCTCCTGTGTAGCTCTTTTCACTCAGGATTGATTTGGCTATTCGGGGTCTTTTGTTTTTCCAAATGAATTTAAGAACTTTTGTTTCCAAGCCTGTGAAGAAACTCTTGGGGATTTTGATTGGGATTGCATTAAATCTATACAAGAGTTTTGGTAAAATGGACATTTTTACAATGTTAATTTTCCCAACCCATGAGCATGGGAGGTTTTTCCATCTTCTGATGTCTTCTTCAATTTCTTTCTTTAAAGGTTTAAATTTTTTGTTGTAGAGCTCTTTGGTGTCTTTGGATATGTTTGTTCCTAGGTATTTTTTTTTGTTTGTTTTTTAGCCTATTGTGAGTGGGAAGTTCTCTTTCAATTCTTTCTCCAGTTGCTTGTTCTTTGTGTAAAGAAAGGCCATTGATTTTTTTTTAGGTTACTTTTGTATCCTGCCACTTGGCTGAAGCTGTTAATCATTTCTAGGAGTTTTCTGGTGGAGTTCTTAGCATCCCTTAAGTAAACAATCATATCATCAGCAAATAGGGATAACTCGACTTCCTCTTTTCCAATTAGTACTCCTTTAATTTCCTTTTCTTGCCTTATTGCTCTAGCAAGTGTTTCAAGCACTATACTGAAGAGGAGTGGTGACAGGGGGAAGCCTTGCCAAGTTCCTACATTTAAAGGTAATGTTTTCTAGTTAGTTTCATATGGGATATATTACCATACAATCATGGTTATAAGCTAAGCATCAGGAAGAATCCATGCGCAAAACAAAACTGGATATTAAAAACCTCAGTCTGCAAAAACAGGTTTCCCAGCCCAAGTAGGAACACTTTCTTCATTTGGGAAGCTGTATTTTAAGTGTATTTCCTAGTAATAGAAGCAAAAGTGATTAAAGATCCCTGAAGTGTCATTACCCATCCCTCCTCCACCCAGCTAGTTTTGGATTACTTTCTACTAACTAGAGACTTCAAAAAGTATGGATTCATCTTCTAAACAGATCACTTACCTTACCTTTTCTGTGACTAGGCAGACCTTGTATAGCTCAAGCTAATGATATGGACAACAGATCAAACTCAACTGCTATTAAACTCAGGTTCTTGTCCTCAAAAGTCAGCATCAGACTTATGATGAATTCAGGTGATCTGCCCAAAACCACACAGATAGTTTTAGTGTTAGATTCATGTGTCTTTGCTCTTAAAAAAAATTATAAACAATGTTATCCATTAGCAGTACTACATAAAATGACTTTAGACACATACTCTATTGATAAATGCATTGGGTATCAATGGTATTAAAAAGCATGTAAATGGTGTTCTTTATATCTTTAATTTGTTCAAATGCAGAAGAAGCCTTTGGAATATGTGCTTTGACCCCAAAGCCACCATTGTCTGGGAGATGCTTGCCTCACCCTCCAGGGGGAGTCTTCAGCAACCAGGCTTCTATCTTAGCATTAGTTTTCAACAAAGGGAGAAGATGGTTTGGCTGGGCGGATCATATTCTCTCCCAAGAATCTTGTGTCTGCCCTGACATATTTGCAAATAGTATAAAGACAACTGGAAACATGGTCAGTGAAACTGTACATTTTCTTCAGGGTAATAAAGCCTTGTTCAGAAAAATCACCTGTCTTCCTGCAGAGAACAATAGCCTTTTCACTGGAGACCTGGTGACGTCACAGGAAGGAGGCCTGACGTTAGCTGTCTGTATGAGGCACAGGAATCTGGTGGGAGCTGTAGTAAGTGCAGATGGATGGCTGATGTCACCATGCAGGGATATCTTTGCCCTCGCTGGCTCTTCCCTGGCACCATCTTCTGTGCCATCTGGTATCCACAGCTCTTACTCTCCAGACATTTATTTAGCAATTTTCAAGTATACAACACAATATTACTAGCTATCATCACTACTTTGTAAAAGAGATCTCTTGACTTGTTCCTCCTATGTAACTGAAACTTTGTGTCAGGGGCTATCACTACTCAAGTCTATTCACCGAAATTCTACTCTGCTTCTCCGAGATGGACTTTTCTAAATTCTACATGTAAGATCATGCAGTGTGTCTCTGTGGGACTTAATGGCCTCAGGAGCTTCTACATTGGTACAAATGACAAGATTTCCTTCTTTTTAAAAATACTGCTTGGCCGGGCGTGGTGGTGCACACCTTTAATCCTAGCACTTGGGAGGCAGAGGCAGGCTGATCTTTGTAAGTTCAAGGCCAGCCTGGTCTACAGAGTGAGTTCCAGGACAGCTGGGACTACAGGGAGATCCTGTCTCGAAAAAAACAAAAAAAAAAAAAAAAAATACTGCTTTGTGCATCACCAATAGCACATTTCTTTGCCCATTCACATGTTGAGGGACACTTAGGTTGTCTTGGCAGTTATAAACAGTGTTTCAAAATACAGGCAGGCAGATGTCTTCCATATGCTGTTTTCATTTCCTTTGGATATAAACATTACAAATATGGGACCGCTAGGTCGCATAGTAGTTCTTTTTTAAAATTTTTGAACAACTTCCACACTATTTTCCAATAACTGTGCCTTATTGTACACCCACATCAATAGTGTACATGCTTCTTTTTCTCCATATCCTCATCACTAGGGCTATCTTTTATGTTTATAATAACAAGCATTCTAAGAAGCGTGAAGTGGCATCTCATTGTGGTCTTATTTTATATGCTAATGATGAATGCTGTTGAGTAATTTTTTTCTTATGTCTAATGGTCAAGTTGATACTATTAATCCATGGAAAGTAATGAGATCACCCACTTGAAGGGATTATTTCTGAGTAACTTGAAATGTGACTACTTTAAAAGGTATTTATAGTTTTACAAGCACTGCTACTAATAATAGTGAGAATTGCTAATAGTCAGAGACTTCAGAGTTGCCACTGCCCTCAACCATGTGCTCCCACCTGTATTATCTTCTGCACCGACACCTACCCCACTCCAAACGCAGAGCCCTCAGGAAATACGCCAAGGTGTTCTTCCCCTTGAGTTATTGCCTTTGGTCCTTTATCCAAGTGTTTTGTATTTTACCTAACAAATTACTGACAGAGAGGAGTGTGGGACTGAGAGTCATTGCCCAGAAATAGAATGAATGAAAACGGAGAGTTCAGAGCAGGAAGAGGGCCAAAGTCTGCTTTCTGGGGAAGGAAAGATCTAAAGGAGAGTGGAGGAAAGGGAGTCAGAGAGGAAGAGGAAGAGCTAAGGGGAGCATCAGTGCAGCCCAGCTGGGGAAAAGCTGCTCTGACCAGGGGACAGAGGGCTGGGATGTAGCTCAGTGCTGCAGCCCTGGCTGCAGTGCTGGCACGCAGGAGGCCCTGGATTAATAAAATAAAAAATGAACATTGTTGGGTCTGGGGAGATGGCTCAGCGGTTAAGAGCACCGACTGCTCTTGCAGAGGACCCAGGTTTGATTCCCAGCACCCACATGATGGCTAAGAACCATCTTTAACTCCAGTTCCAGGGGAATCCAACACCCTCTTCTGACCTCTGCAGCATTGCATGACATGGGTGCACCAACCTACATGCAGACAGTACATTCATACACATTAAAAAAAAAAGAACATTGTTGAGATAATAAATGTTAGACCAGGACTAGCGGTACACACTCATAATCCTAGCACATGGTAAATGGGGGCAGAAGGATCATAAGGTCCAGGCCAGCCTACACTACAGAATGAGACTCTGCCCAAAACCACAGCCTTGCTTGTCTCCAAGCAGGCACACATGCCAGGGCAAACACAAGTTGCCAGGGACAATTGGGATTTGCCAGGGAGGAGGCAGGACCCGACAGCACAGGAGGCCAGAGACTCAAATGGCAAAACAAGTCTCTAGGAATCATGGATATTGATTCTGCAAGAAGAAAAAATTAAGGCACTATTGTACAGAAAATAGAGGCTATAGTCCCCAGTATCCCTCTGGTTCAGTGCCGTCAAAAAGCTGCACTTACATGACACTCTCAGAAGCATGCAGCTATGTCTATGCCTGATGGCAACTGTAATGCCAACATGTGTTCAGTGCATGCCCAGCTGTGTGCACTCATCTTTAAGAATTCTGATTCTTTGAGACTTTCATACAATATATTTTTATATTCAGACCACCTCCCCCAATACATCTCAGATCCACCCCCTCCTTACCCTCCCCCCTTCCTCCATTCACATCCTGTATCTTTTAAGGCCTATCCAAAATTTATGTTCCTCAAATGCTCTTGGGTGTGGCTCCATACCCTGGAGCCCTATCAACCAACCTGAAACCATGCACCCCCCCAAAAAACCTGACTCTTCCTCTCCCTGCAATTAGCAACTGATCCTCCTACGATTGGGGCTTCTTGCCCACCTCCCTTCTTGCCCACGTTGGGATTTCATCTGGCTTGTGCTTGCCCAGGTCTTGTGCATCCTGTCACAGTGCTGTGTGTTCATATGAGTATCTGCCCTCTTACAACAGATTTTATTCAACTACCCTCCATGTCTAAAACAGAGGGGAGAACTGCTGTCACAAAAGAGAAAACTGTTTAGAGATTTAGTCAACAAAGAAATATGAGATCTATACAGATTGAACTCCACTCCCATATCTTTTCCAGCCACACAAAAGAAGAACTGATGTTTAGGATAACAGCCCTGACATCAACGATCCACTACCACCCAAGAAATCTTACTATGTTCAAATACTTTAGCTCATAAAAATATTAGTATTTAGAGGCTCTGTCCACTTAATCACAACAGCAACCCTGAGGTAGAAATTATCCTGTTAATGTTATTTAATCAGATTCAAATGAAGCGATCTTTGGATATAGATTATCTAACAACAAATTTATTTGACAGCTTTTTAAGGTAAACTTGATTTTCCTTTGAATTTCATAAATGAAAAATTAAACGACTTATGAAGAAACTACTTCATGAGACCAGAGAAAGCATTCCTGAAATATTCCATTTTTTAGGTAACTATTTTTAAATTACTAATATGCAGAGTGGAAAAAAGAAACAAGACTTTTAGAGATGCATTCTTATATTCCCTGAGGCTCAGGAAAAAAAATTAATGGGATATTAGGTCTATAACTTAAGTGCTGGGATCCTGTTGAAATATTTGTCCTCCTTGACTATTTCATTGTGCAAATCAGTAGGGCTTAATCAAGGAAGGTGGGGAGACGCCCCTCAGTTTACAAGAATTAAGTACGCACAGATACTAAGCTACTAAGCAGACATGTCCAAACTACAACTACTTTCTTCTGATTTCCTTCTGTTCTTTTATTTTCTATTTTGTTACATGATTTTTCTATCTACTAGACTCTTTAAACTTTCTAGAAAAAATATAAGGTGAGTTATTCTAATATATGTGAATCAATGAAACTTTGTATATATCAAGAAGAACATAAAACATTTTCCTACATGATTAAGAATTACAATATCTAGCTTAACTACACAATTTCTTTTATACCCTCTCCCACCACACACACACACATACACACACACACACACACACACACGCACACACACACACACACACCAGCCATTCTATTTTGTATAGGATGTATTTGTAAGAGGTTGGTCAACTCATGATTGGCAGATCCCTGTGGGTACTCAGTCATGGTTGACATGTTCTTTTCCATGGCTCTGCAACATTGTGAGAGGAAAGATGGCCAGCTCTGAGAAAAGAATTGCTTCAGGAAAGGGCATGTGTGCAAAGGGCAGCTGTTTCCCTTCTCTCTCAGGACATCCAGGTGCCATGACTAAATTTCCTGTATGCAGGGCCCTGTTCGCTGATCTCAGTCAAGGGCTGGGGCTGGGGAACACTCTTTTTTCCAACCCTTTTCTTTCCCTATTTTAACCAGAAAAATCGCTGCTCACCCTGTCGCCTTATAAATTATTCCTCTAGAATTTACTGCCATTTCTATGCTTCAAGTCAAACATTCTTTTAAGGCCAAACAGAGTAATTTACAGGATTTGTGTCTCTAAACTATTTTATAAATAGTTGTTCTCTAGTTCAAGGTGAATAACAGTGGTTTGCAGCCTAGTATCAAAGAATAGTGATTGCAGTTCAATTTTATTACCTTTGAGGATTTACCTGGGGGAATAAGGCAGACAGGTTAGAAATCTATAGGCTGATCATCATAGGTCTGTATTGGAAAATCCTTTGCAAGTCAATACCTCCTATATGAGTTTTTATCCCACCCTCTTCATTGATGATCAGATTATTAGAGAAGCCAAGTGCCACTGTTGCTAATCATACCTGCAGTCACTGTGAAGCAGCCTATGTGTTTCTCCCTCTTGGTAAAGGCTGATCTCTCTCTAGATCATGGCTGCAAATGCTTATCTGGATCCTGACGTACCCAGTTGCCTTCCTCTATCCCCCAACATCGTTGTAAACACAACGTTAACGCCATTTCAGGTTCTCGCTTTTATTCCGCTGCTCAAGTCATACAGGAAACTAGATATTCTGTCTGGGCAGATTTACTCTGTATGGTTCTAGAAGTACTCCCATTGGCCTATGGTCCTTTATTTAATGTGGAGTTTGATACCATATCAGTATCACTTTCTGTCTGTTAATCTACCAAAGAATAGATGCACTTCTCCATTTCTTAGGCGCATATGGAATATTCCAAAATTTCCATTGGACATAGCCATCCCGGGAAAACAATAATCAGATGGTGAAATAAAAGGAAAAATTTTAGACTATGAAGCTCAGTTCTGGTACTGATTTTAGTCTGGGGAGCATAAAAAAGGTGAGCCAAGCTTGTGCTTGTTCCTATATTCTTGCAGGTGTAAATGCTTCTCCAGGTTCAGGCTAGTCAGCAGCAGTTGAGATTTTTAGCAAATGTGTATCTGTATTGCCTCAACAGCCCAGGGAAAATTAAAGGTGCAACACAGGAAATGAAGTGCAAATGGAACTGAAATGTCTACCCTACTGGTGATAGTTATGGGTGAGGAATCAAGCCAGTACTGTGGGTAGCAATGGTCTGTGTTGATGTAACAATTAGGAAAATTTTAAGGCTACCTCACAGCTTCTAGAGGGCTACTGCATTCAAGTAGCTACCCCAGGTTCATCTGTTATTCTGCTGGTTTCTATGGCGATATCCTCCTAGGTATTTGTAAGGTCACAAAAGGAAGAGCTAACCCTCTTACTCCTGGAATAACTAATGTGGTTCTGTTACTTGGGTGATGTAAATGGTCTCAAGTGACAGCAAACTGTACATATAGTCAATTACAACTGCTCAAAGGAAATGATTTGTTGTAACAGCCGCTGTTCAACCTCTGTGACATCAATGTTTCTATGGAAACAGTTGCCTATTGCACTGCTTTGAATTGAGTATTGATCAAACTAGGGCCAACACTATTTCAGAGACTTGCTACTTTACTGTGTGGCAATTTACGATAGGAACTCATAACATCACTGTATATTTCAAGCCCCAAGGAACCAATTTAGCAGACAGTTACAGTAGAATATTAACAGAGGTCAATAATGGAAGTCTGATTATAGTCCTAAGACAATTATTCAATGCTTTTGTTGTCTGCCCTTTCAACGTTCCAGCAGCGATTACAGTTTTCAAATAATAATATTCATGCCTACAGAAAGCGCTATATTCATTCATCTTCTATTTTAAACTTTATTTTTCATTGTTATGCTATCTATCAATAAAATTATTCAGCTATATTAACCAAGCTGTGACCCCTCAGAAGTAAATAACTATTGATCAAGGAGTAAAGATCTACTGGTGCACAACACTGTTTTCCATTAATGATCTTATTGGCCCAGCTGATAAGACAGTTTTCTCTGAACCACTGAAGATACAAAAGTAAAGAATAACAGAGATCTAACTTCTATGAAAAATAGGAGCTCACTATCCCATCTCTGCTGAAGATTGAATCTGCCAGCTTTGGTTGAAGGAGCAGTGAAAATAAGAGTAATGCCAAGCAGAATTGTTCTGCAAGTTATTTGAAATAGTTCCATCATCCATAGATAATTTATTCAGTATTATTTGGAGTCTTCTTAATGACCTTGTTAATCCTCTCCTTGAAGAAAGAGGATCCAGAGAAATTTACATATATATATATATATATATATATATATATATATATATGCATGAGATATGTGTTAATATATTATATTAAATAGAAAAAAAAACTTAATAATTTACTAATTTATCACTTACCTGAATGAAAATACATGACAATAATCTCTACTCTGGATTGATTTTTCAGTAACTCTAGTCAACTCATCCTAGAAAATTATTTATTTCTTCACCTTCACAGTCTAAGACATAATTTCAGGCACAGAGTCAACCATTTTGCTGCTGTGACATTGATCACCACAGAGCTATGTATGTGAGAATGAAAGCTAATTTTTTGCAGGTGAAGTTATAAAACTTCAGAAAGCACTTGACTAACATGGTTACATGCCAAATAAGAAAGACATCTACAAATGAAACTTGTTTCAAATACATGGGTAAGAGCACTACAGTTTTTATTACCATATTTGAAAATTTATAGCAAGCAGAATGACAAATTCATCTGCCTTCTAGAAGGAAATTCTTTTTTAAAAAATATTTATTATTTTTATTTTATGTGTATGAGTGTTTAGTTTGCATGTATGCAAGAATGCCCCTGTGCAATGTCCATGGAGGCCAGAAGAGGGCATCATATCCCCTGGAACTGGACTTATGGATGGTTGCTACCTGCCATGTAGGTGCTGGGAAACCAAGCTAGGTCCTCTGCAAGAGCAGCCAGTGCTCTTAATCACTGAGGCATCTCTCCAACCCTTAGAAGGAAACTCTAAGTTGGGGGTTGATTTCTAAAATCCTTATCTGGATAGCTCAAAAATAAATTTCACTAAAAAAAAATTAAAAAAAAAATAAAAAATAAAAATAAAAAAATAAAAATAAAAATAAAAAAATAAAAATAAATAAATCCAGATAAAGTCTAAAATGATACTAAGAATCAGTGTAGATCTCATCATGTATGCTTTTAGTAAACCAAGACTAAATCTTCTTAGTGATAAACACTGTATTAGGAGGAGGTAAACCTGCCTTGTGCATAAGGAAAACATGTATTGAGTCTTCACTGAATGCTAGGTACTATTCTGAACACTGGAGCAAGGTCTTAGTTCTCATAGAATGGGCCGAGTAAGTCTGAGAATCATTTGCCATGCTGAATACTGTTTTGGAAAGAGATGGTCTCTGGTCCCACATTTAATCTTTCCTACTTGGTCTCTTTTGCCAAATTTTACTACCATTTTGCTTATTATTTATTTACTTATTATTTATTTATTATTTATACCATGCTTTGCCATGAAAATGATGTAAAAAGTTACCAAATGCAAACAGGAAGAAATTATGACAGATGGAAACTAAAAATAGAAAAAATAAGTAAGTCCAGGAACAGAACAAATGTAAGGCATGCCAGAAGGTCCAGGACACACATTCCACAAGAAGACAGGCATACATTTGAGTCTGAGCTTCTTCACAGCAATGCAAAGTAAGGAAACACAATCAGTCATGTGACTTTGAGATAGTCAAACACAACAAGGCAATAACAATGCCAAATAAAAAATGAGTGTGCAAAAGAAGCACTGATATTGACTCTAGGTATTTGTACCAGAGAATTCATAGGTCTTTAGAAGCCAGCCTTGATTATGGTCAAACAACATCTTTACAGTCTGCTTGGAAATACAGAATTATGTTCCATAGACCTTGAGCCTCAAGGCTTTTGATTGTAACTTAACAAACACAACTCTATTGGAGAACAAAACACCTTTTCTAAAGTATTGCTGGATATTAACATCTAGCTATTGAGGAACCAAAAAAAAATGCTTAGAACTATTAGTAAACCATGTATACATACCTAACTTGGAATGATGCATTTTTTCAGTGTAGCTTGAAGATCACTTGCTGGCAATGTTTTTGCCTAGAGGAGTTGACTTACTTTTAACTTTGCCTTAAGTGCAACTATCTATAAGCATATATAAGTGTGTATGTGTTCACATGTGTGTGTGTGCATGTGTATAGAGTTTTTAGTTCTATAAGTAAATATGGAAGAGATTTGCATCAAAATGTCAGCACTGATTTTAGCCTATGAATCTTTCTGATTTTTTTTTCTTGACATCCAAATTAGACCATTTGCAGTTTGAAAAAGGAAAAGGAAAAGGAAGGAGAAGAAAGACTATGATGGAACTGGAAAGATGGGTCAGCAGTTAAGAGCATGCACATAGCAGATAACAACCATGCTCCAGAAGAGCTGCTGCCCTCTTCTGGCCTCCATAGGCACTGTACACATGTGGTACACTTAAACATGCAGACAAAACACTCAACACATAAAATAAGAATACAAATTTAAAAAAAGAATGACTATGGTGAGTTACACCTGGATTTAGCTATCCAAATGTGCTATTACTTCATTTAAAAGCAGAGTAAGTGGAATGGGACTGATAAGCATCTTGCTTTTCCTCCACCACCATCCAGAGGCCGTAGTTAGAGGAACTGACAGATATTCCCAATCTGATATGCATTCCAGAAAAGCTGCACAAGAGTTAGAATTCAGCTGCCAAATCTAAGGTTGAAAAGAAAATCTTGATGCTGTTTCAAAAGCTGAGTGGTGATGAGATGGTGGAATCCAAGCAACTAAACTTCCCAAAACATGTAGATATTATCCCACCCAGATGTGTCAAGGAAGCTCAATGAGCTGAGTCACAAAAGCAGTAGGCTGTGAGAAAACCATGTTCAGCTTCACTCCCTGAGATCATCCTGACAATCCTCGCTGGGCACCACAGGGCAAGACAATGGTTTTCCTGAAGCAGCCCAGTGGTGGCTTGCTACTCATGACTGTAACACTGGAAATTTGTTGGTGCCACTTCAACAAAAGAATTGCTATTCGTTAAAATCCCCCCAAATATCTCCAGAGTGTTTACCTCAAAAGAAACTGCAGAAACCTTGATACAAAAAAGGTGAGATCTGGGGCTGGAGAGAGCTCAGTGGTTAAGAGCACTGGCTACCCTTTCAGAGGATATAGATTAGATTCCCAGCACCCACATGGTGGCTAACAACCATCTGTAACTCCAGACATCCTTTTCTGGCCACTGTGGGCATTGTGTGGCACAGATACACTTACATGCAGGCAAAAGACTCAGATACATAAAAAGAAACAGATACAGAAAGAGAAATTCAAGATGACAGAACAGATGAGACTGATCAGAAAGCCAAAGATCAAAACTACTCCTCTGCTCCAGTGTCACACGCTGTCCTTTTTGCTCTAACAAATGGAGCTTATCATCACAGATTGGTGTGCTAAGTTTATTACCAAGAACCTGATTAAACAAGTGGTGTGTGCGTGTGTACGCGTGCCTACCCTCTTATTCTACTTCCTTATGTTGTTGATCAAGTCCAGGATTGAGGCCTCTGAGAACAATAGACATAATATAATTGTCAAATGAAAAACTATAATCATGTAGCAAATGTTTTCTTTTAGCTACCAAAGTATTGAACAACATTGAATTTTGGGTTGGGCTTCATTCTAAATCATTTGTTTTAGCCAAACCGAGGACTACCAAGGGCACTTTCTTGCCAGAAGGGGGGCGGTCTTCCCTAGCGTGAGTTACAATCACTCACTCTAAGCTAATTCTATTCCTAACTTACTTTGATCAGTGCAAAGTCCTATGCTTCATTCCTATCATTTTGCATCTTGGGAAATGTATGTTGTTTGCAGGTCTGAAACCAGCTGCTCTATAGAGAATAGAAAGACAGGTCAAGTGTTTTGAAATTACCTGTGTAAAAACAGTCATTATAGAAGGCCTCTATGGTCATTGCTTCAGGTATTTTCTTTTTTTTTCACTTAAAAAATTTTTTTTGAGATAGAATCTCCCTGAAGTCCCATCTGACCTGGAACTTGCTATGTAGATCAGTCTGGCTTCCATCTCACAGAGATCCATCTTCCTCTGCCTCCCAAGTGCTGGGGTTAAAGGCATGCATCACCCTATTCAGCATTTTTTTTCACTTTTGTTTCCAGTATTTACTATTTTATATTTTTAGTTATTCTTTGAGGCTATTATATATGTATACAATGTATTTTGATCATATCCATCCTTATCACTCCCCCACTCCAAATCCTCCTGGATTACACACACACACACACACACACACACACACACACACACACACAGAGGAGAAAGAGATCCCTCTCTCAAATTCATGTCCTCTTTTTTTAACAATCCACTGAGTCTAATCAGTGCCACCAATATAAGCATGGCCGCAGGGCCACCCTGCCAGGGACCACACCCATAAATATATTTTCTACTCACACTCTAATTTGCCTTTATTTTTTCATTCTATTGAAAAAGAAATTGGATTTTAGAAATTATTAACTCAGACACTTTGGGCCTCTGCATGTTCCAATGTGCAAAGAGGAATTAGAAGTCAGTAGAACACTCCAGACTCAAAACCAAAGGGACGTGATTTGTGATGAGTGGGGCTGGGTTGACAGAAATGGTGAAATATGCACATATCAGCTGCCCCTGGAATGATCTGACAGTGCGTCTCAGCCTTAGCCGCAGGCTGGAATCCTCCTGGGGAGCCTCATTCCCTGGTCCTGCCCAAGACTTATCAGAACAAATCCTGTAGCTATGAGACCCCTTGCACCCAAAGTTGAGAATCATGAAGAAATGTACCTGTCAGGAAATGGACTTAATTTCTGCGACTAGACAAAAATGCGTATTCCTCATACATGAAATTCCTATATTGCCCAAGCTTTCTTCCTAAAGATGCTCTTGCTGCCATAGTAGCTATCAGAGAGCAGATATGGGAATTCCCTTACAGAGACATTTGAAAAGATGCTGTAAAGACCAGGCACAAAGGTGGCCCGGCTTTCCTACAAGGGGCCATGGACAAGTGGGAAAGGAAGGTTTCAGAACTTGAGTATTGTTGAATTTGCAATATGTGGGCTCTAGAAATCAGTGTGGGCCTCCTCAGAACTAGGCCTGCTGTACTGGCAGTGCCATCTAGAGGAGGAGCTCAGCCTCATACAATAAATCATATCATGAGGCATGAATGACTGAGATGGTTTATGAAATTATATTGTTTAATCTTTTTCTTGGTTTCAAAACTGCTTTATAAGAGTATCAACATAATTAAATATTAAATGCTTGTTAACTATATTTGCCTATTAAGCATAAGGAATAAATTCAATTTGAAGCAAGATTTAAAGAAATTGAACACCTGAGACAAGTTAGTGATTACTCCCTAACTGCCATTATTGTGTTATTTAACCTCTTCTTCATTTCCTCTTGTCTCTATGTCTCTTCCAGCATCTGTGATAGAGCCTTGTAAACTTTGAACTTAGCACCAATATTTCTAGAACTTAGGATGTCAGAACCATACAGGACCTTACAGACTAATTCAGCCTTCTCCCCAGTGGCTCCGAGCTCCAGGGACTACCATTTTGAAATCCTGGGCTGCAGTTTGTCCAGAGCTCACTGTACTATTACAGGGAAATGCTCCATAATAGCCAAGGAACATTTCCTCCTCTCGAAGCTTTATGTGGGTTGTTTAAGCCAAAAATAGTTTCAGAATTTAGTGTAACAGTTCTTTTCATTTACTCTTTATTCTCAAGGTGTTTCCCCATTTCTGGGGTTGGAATAGGTTCAAGTAACAGGTGTTACACGATTCCTGGGAGTACTGGTGCTTTTCATCTTATGGACTTATTACCGAGGCCACCTGCTTCCTCTCCTTATGAACGACCATAACTCAGGGCTTCAGGGCTTCTGCTCTCACTTTTGTGGGGTTTGGAATCACTGGGTTGTTCTTACCGATCAGATGTGTCTACATGTGCATGAATCCTGACATGCTTTGAGTTAATTTCCCAAAAGAAATGAGCTCAAGCCAGGAGAGAGGGAGAGAAAGATTACATAGCATGTGACAGCAGTATCAGGATTTCAGTTTGGGATGCCTAAGTGACATGGCTTGGAGAAGCATATGACATCTGTACATGAAATGCTATCAGAGACACATTAAGAACTGAATCTTGGGCTGGAGAGATGGCCTAGCGGTTAAGAGCGCCGACCGCTCTTACAGAGGACCCGGGTTCGATCCCCAGCACCCACATGGCGGCCAAGAACCGTCTGAAACTCCAATTCCAGGAGAACTCCAGTTCCAGGGGAATCTGACGCCCTCTTCTGACCTCCGCGGCACTGCACGACACGGGTGCACAGACCTGCATACAGACAGTACATTGATACACATATAGAAATAAGAGAAAATTTGGGGCTGAGAGATGGCCTAGAGGTTGAGAGCGCTGACCGATCTTACAGAGACCGGGTTCGATCCCCCAGCACCCACATGGCGGCTGACGACCCGTCTGAGAGACTACTCCAATTCCAGGAGACTCTCCAGTTCCAGGGAATCCGACACCCCTCTCGAACCTCCGCGGCACTGCACGACACGGGTGCAACATAGACCTACATGCAGACAGTACACCATACACAGACAAAAATAAAATTAAAATGTAAAAAAAAAAAAAAAAAAAAAAAAAAAAAGAAATAAATAATTAAAAAATTAAAAAAAAAAAGAACTGAATCTTACGAGCTGTGGTGGTTTGGTGGCTTCCACTCTCCCAGTAAGTGCATGGGGGCTGACCTCTGCTGAGTGGTGAGAGCCTCAAACTGTGCTTCAGCCAGCAGCATTCCAGACTCCCTACTTGCTAGCTAGGGAACACTTGGCCCCCTGCCTTGGCTCCAGGCTCCCTACTTGCTAGCTAGGGAACACCTGGCCTCCTCCCTTGGCTCCAGGCTCCCTACTTGCTAGCTAGGGAACACCTGGCCCCCTCCTTTGGCTCCAGGCTAGGCTTCCCTGCTCTGGATCCAGATTCAGATGTTTCTGACCAGTCCTGGAGAGCCAGTAGGCTGACCCACAAGGTACGGTGGTTCTGTGGCTTTCACTCTCCCAGTGAGTGCATGAGGCTGACCTCCACTTTGTGGTGAGAGTCCCAAAACTGCACTGCGGTGGCGGCAGTATTCCAGACTCCCTACCCCTAGTTCAGAAACACATGGGCCTCTCCCTCAGCTTCACGTGGTGTGCAGCTCTATGGGTTCAAATCTGCCTTACTGATATCTGTCTTGGGCCTTTGGAAGACCTCCTGACTAGCTGGGCAAAAATTAGCTGGTCCCTCCAGTTCAAAATCCGAAGTGAGAACCTGATGCCTAACCAAGCAGCCTTTCATGCCTAATAAGAAGACAACAAAGGCACCTGAAGAATACAAGCAAAGTCAGTCTTCAATTCAACAACAAAACACTTGAGTTTCATACCAGAATCACAAACAACAAAAGAAATGCACATGGCAAAATGGCAATGAAAAAAAATTCTTATCAAAGGAACAATTAACCAAGAAGATATCACAATCATGAATATATACACACCAAACTCTGGTGAACTGAACTTCATAAACACAATTCTACAGGACTTCAAGGCACAGATTAATTCCAACATAGTAGTAGTAGGGGACTTCAGTACCCCACTGTGTCCATTAGATAGGTCAACTGGACAAAGAATAAACAGAGAGACATCCAAGACATCTGAACTGAACAAACAGACCTAACAGACATCTAGCAAATATTGCACCCAAGCACCAAAAAAATATACTTTCTATTCAGCATTCCATGGAACTTTCTCCAAAACTGACCACATACTGGGGCATAGAACAAACCTCAAAGAATACAAAAAAAAAAAAAGAAATAATTCCATGCATTCTATTACACCACAAAGCTCAATATCAACACCAAAAGAAACCTTAGCAATGACATGAACTCATGGAGATTAATCAATACACTCCTGAATAATCAATGGGTCAAAGGAGAAATTAAGAAAGAAATAAAAGTATTCCTGGAATTAAATGAAAAAGACAATACAATATGATGAAACCTCTGCTACACTTTAAAAGCAGTCCTAAGAGGGAAATGTATAGCTCTAAATGCCTACAGTAAAAACAGAAAGAGCAAAAATAAATGACAACAGGGCAGCTAAAAACATTTGAAAGACAACAACAAATGGATTCCAAACACAATAGACAAGAAGACATAACAAAAATCAGAACGGAGATTAATGAAAGAGAAACAAACAAAAACATACAAAGGATCAATGAGTCCAAGAGCTGGTTTTTTGAAAGGATAAACAAGATAGACAGGCCCTTAGCCCAGTTAACCAAAAGAAAGAAAGAGCAACTCCAAATCAACAAAATTAGAGATGAAAGGGGAAACATCACAACAAATAATAAAAAAGATCCAGAACATTATATGGTAATACTTAAAAAACTTATACTCTGTTAAATTTGAAAACCTAAAAGAAATGGACAAATATCTGAAATGGTGAGAATCACCAAAGCTTAACCAAGAAGAGATCAACAGCTTAAACGGACCCATAACATATATAAGGAAATTGAAGCAGTGATTCAAAACCTCCCAAGTAAAAAAATCCCAGACCAGGTGGATTTACCACAGAATTCTACCAGGCAAAGAGGACTTACAACCAATATTACTTAAGTTATTCAAAAGAATAGAAACAGAGAGAAATCTCCCAATTCCTTCTATGAAGCCAGCATTACTGTAATACCAAAACCAGGCAAAGATACAAACAAAAATGAAAACTATAGACTCATTTCATTAATGAGTATAGATACAAATGTTCTCAACAAAATGACTGCAAACTGCATACAGGCACACATCAAAAAGGTCATCCACCATGATCAAGTCAGATTTAGTCCAGAGATGCAGGAATGGTTCAACATATGTAAATCAACAAATGTCATGAATCATATAAATGGACTCAAAGACAAAAAAACACATGGTCATCTCAATTGATGCAGAAAAGGGCTTTGATAAAATTCAACATGGCTTTATGTTTAAAGTCTTAGAGGGAATTGGACTGGAGGAAACATACCTCAATATAATTAAAGCTATATACAACAAACACACAGCCAACATCATTTTAAATGGAGAAAAATTACAAGCATTCCCCTTAAAGTCAGGAACCTAGCAAGGCTGCCCACTATCTCCACTCCTTTTATTATTTTATTTTATTTTTTATAATTTTTATATTTTTTAATTTTATTTATTCTTTTTTTATTTTATTTATTCTTTATGTGTATGAATATACTGTCTGCATGCAGGTCTGTGCACCCATGTCATGCAATACTACAGAGGTCAGAAGAGGGCATCGGATTCCCCTGAAACTGGAGTTAAAGACAGCTCTCAGCCACCATGTGGGTGCTGGGGAATGAACCTGGGTCCTCTGCAAGAGCAGTCGGCACTCTTAACAGCTAGGCCATTTCTCCAGCCCCCCCCCCTTTTTTAAGGCATCTTTATTATTTCACTAGATGTGCATGTATAGAAATATGGCTTAAATAGCTTTGGCAGAGTGATTTTTTTTTTGTCTTTTCGAGACAGGGTCTCCCTGTAGCCCCAGCTGTCCTGGAACTCACTCTGTAGACCAGGCTGGCCTTGTACTCACAAAGATCCTCTTGCCTCTGCCTCCAAAGTGCTAGGATTAAAGGCATGTGCCACCACACCCCAGCAAGAACCATCTAAAAAGTGTTCAACACGGATAGTAATTAAGGAAATGCAAAGTAAAACCACTTTAAGATTCCATCTTACCCAGTAAGACTGGCCATGACCAAGAAAACAAATGATACCAAATGCTGGAGAGGTTGTGGGGAAAGGTGAACGCTCATTCACTGCTGGTGGGATTGCAAACTCATGCAACCCCCATGGAAAGCAGTGTGGAGAACCCTTCAAAGACTAAAAATGAACTTACCATTTGACCCAGTCATACCACTCCTGGGTATATACCCAAAGGATTCATCCTATTGCAGAGATATGTGCACATCCATGTTTATTGTTCCTCTTTTTATAATAGCAAAAAGCTGGAAGCAACCTGTGTCCTTCAAGAGATTAGTGGATAATAAAAATGGGGTACATTTACACAATGGAGTTCTATGCAGAGGTAAAGAAAGAGGACATCATGAACTTTGCAGGTAAATGGATGGAACTTGAAGCTGTTATGCTAAGTGAAATAACATAGACTCAGAAAAAAACAAATGACATATGTTGTCCCTAATTTGTGGATCCTAGCACCAAATCCATACATATAAGCATATACCATGATGTAACTGCAGGAACCAGGTAAATGGAAAGGAACCAGGAAGGTAAAGGGAAAGAGGAACCTGAGAGAGAAGGCTAGTAGGTGACAGGTGGTACTCAGGGAGGAATGGATACAATCAGGGCATCTAAATGAGAGGGAAGAGGAAGGGTTATAGAGGGAAAGGGGAAAAAAAGAGCCCAAGAGAAGTGGGGCCATAGGAGACTGGCAGTACCAAGGGAAATGGGGATACTGTAAATGGAGAAGACATGGAGGGAGGGCTAGACAGGCAGAGGGAGAGAGGGGAGAAAGATAATGCCTTGCTAGGGTAAAAAAAAAAACCCTGAGAGAATCATATTAGTTAAAAATCTATTGGCAAATATACATACAATACCTCTACATGAGTCCATATGGAAAGATGAAGGCTGACTATCAAGAAACAGTGCCAGACAGGATAAATCTTCCCTTGAGTTGTTGGCCAGAGTAGTCCAAGAGACTTCCCAAATTACACAGGCTATTGCTACAGCCCTTGATTGCCTTCCAGAACCTAAAGGTAAGACCCTATTGCTGAAGACAGGACATACTTTGGAGACTGGATCTTGAACAATGGAGCTGGATCTGACCTGGAAGCCACCACCCCCAGATGCTAGTTCTCATACCTGTGGAGAGCACTATACAAGCCACAAAGAGAGATCAATAGATGGTCCAATATCAGCCTCAAGACCAAATACCCATGTCAATGACCAGTACCGCATATGACATCGGGGTAGTAGTGGCACTTCTATCTTGGGGGAATCAATGGCTAACCAATTGGACCTAAAGCCCACTCAGTGGAAGGAAATTCATGTGTGGCAATATTAATATAGCCAGATGCACACATCTGGAGAGGTCATAGATCTTAGACAATTCCACAAGGTAGACACATCCCTAGGCTAAGGTAACATTTTACTAACTCCAAACAAAGTATCCTTATATTTACAGACAAATATCCCAGAAAAGAAGCTGCTTTTGGTCCAGATGGGAATAGTGCAGAGTCTCACAACTGGACACACACCAACATGGTCTGTGAATGGCTCATGCCTAGGCAACACATTTACAATGCAGCCTCTACACAGAAGACCCAAGCATCATAGAACAAGGACCCAAGAAGGCATTAACTACCTATTAATTCTCATTAAGGAAGCCCCTCCATGCAAGAGGGGACCAGGAACCCAAAAGAGCCTGAATGGCCAAACCATGAAGATTAGAGGTCTATAGAGTGTGGTTCCATGGACAGGCTGCCTATATTCCATGTCACACACCCAGGGCTCAGGAACATTGCAGAAGAGGGGGCAGAAAGATTGTAAGAGCCAGGGAGGTGATACAAGACCAAAAGGAAATGAATCCTACAAGCTCTTGGGACCTTGTTATATGAACCTACAGCATTGGCATCAGCACACACAAGACCCATGCAAGCTCAGCTAGACAAATGCCCAGTACAGAACTGTAAAAATAGGTAGCAGAGCCCAACCTTGGCTGAAGATATATTGGCAGCAGATGGTGGTCAAATGAGGAAGACCTGGCCTTCTTTAGAAATCAGATTCTGCCTAATTAAAAAAAATCATAAGCTGAAGATGCTAAAACCCATGATATATGTGGCATGCATATGTGCATATTTTGGAGTGATGCATATTGGAAGGAATAACAACAACAACAACAGAAAAGACTGCATGAAAGAACTCACTGAAACGGTGAACTTCTGCTCAAAACAGTAAACTTCTGCATCAAGAATTTTGATGCAGAGACTAAGAAAAAGATGAAAAACATGTTTGGCAGAATGCATGAGCTCTGGTGGGGTGGGGGGGCAAGGAGGGGGACATGGGTCTAGATTTGATTTGTAATTTTGTATAAAACGCACAGAGCTTCAATAATTCATTGGCTTTAAAAAAAGAAATAAAAAGAAAACAGATTCTGGATAGGCCGACTAGAGCTCAGGGGAGGAGCTGGCACTGAGGAGGGAGAAGGGAGAGAAATTTGGCACAATGGACTCTAGTAGCAATGACAGCAGGTGTGAACTCCAGGGAAGGGGCCCGGGGGAGGGTGTTTAGGGCAATTTTTTTCCTGGTGTCTTCCCTCCATTCCCATGGTTTTCTGTTTTTTAATTTTGATTTTTTTATTTCATTTATTTATTTTTTTTATGTGTATGAATGTACTGTCTGCATGCAGGTTTGTGCACCCGTGTCGAGTAATGCCGCAGAGGTCAGAAGAGGGTGTCGGATTCCCCTGGAACTGGAGTTAAAGACGGTTCTCAGCCTCCGTGTGGGTGCTGGGGATTGAACCCAAGTCCTCTGCAAGAGCAGTCGGTGCTCTTAACTGCTAGGCCATCTCTCCAGCCCTTGATTTGGTTTTTAATAACAATATTTAAGTAATGTTCATGAAGAGAGTGAATACTTAAAACTGTGCAACTAATGAAAGAAGTCCTATCTAAGAGTACGTTTCTTTTTTTTTTTAAGAATTTTTTTTAATTTGTTTCTGTATGTGTATGAATGTACTGTCTGCATGCAAGTTTGTGCACCCGTGTCATGCAGTGCAACTAATGAAAGGAAGTCCTATCTAAGAGTACATTTCTTTTTTTTTTTAAGAATTTTTTTTTATTTATTTCTTATGTGTATGAATGTACTGTCTGCATGCAGGTTTGTGCACCCGTGTCGTGCAATGCCGCGGAGGTCAGAAGAGGGTATCGGATTCCCCTGGAGTTCTCCTGGAGTTGGAGTTTCAGACAGTTCTTGGCTGCCATGTGGGTGCTGGGGACCGAACCCGGGTCCTCTGTGAGAGCGGTCGGCGCTCTTAACCACTAGGCCATCTCTCCAGCCCCAAGAGTACATTTCTTTACAGAGCTGTGTCATACCATCCTTTGGACCCTCTGCTAGAAAAGTAGAATCAAGTCTCAAATAATGGCTTTTAAACTGTATCCTCTAGTATTATAGACGTATCTGTATTATAAATGTAGGAGGGTACTGTATCATACCTCGGTGAATATAAAATAGGCTGTTCCTGCTTTATGATGCATAGTAGTGACCGTGCTATATCAGAGCTGTTTTTAATGATGTAACTCAGAAGGTTTTCTTTCCAGATGATGATTGAGAAACTAATAAAAAAAAATGGTGCCAGGTATCACAACAGTAAAAAGTAAAAAGAACTGAATCTTCTGAATATTAACATTTCCTACATAGTAGGGCTGGAGAGATGACTCAGAAGTTAGGAGCATTAACTGCTCTTGTAAAGGGTCTGGGTTCAGTTCCCAGCACTCACATGGCAGCTAACAACTGTCTATAACTCCATTTCCAAGAAATTTGATGCCCTTTTCTGGATTCTGCAGACACTATATGCACACAGTACACTTACAAACATGCAGGCCAAACACTCATATACATAAAATAAAAATAAATAAAATATAACACATTTTTAAAATGTTCCTACATAGCTTGTTCCCACCATAGCACATCAGCTATTGGTCATATTCAGTCTGGTCATATTACACAGTGCTATGTGCCAAGACAAAAGTTTTGCATTTTATGTAAAATGTTTTAGAAGCCCAGTAATTAGTACTTCTGCCATCTGGGCAATAGAAAGGCCTGAAAATCAGGCTTCAAAAATTCCTGAGGTCGAGAAACATCCTGGCCAGGCAGTTAAGAAATGCAGTTTCCTGCCAATATGGAGCCCATGATCCCAGCACGCAAGACGCCAGGATGGAGCCTGTGGTCCCAGCAGTCAAGACACTGAGATGAAGCCCGTGATCCCAGGACTTGAGATTCTAAGGTGGAGCTGGTGATCCCAGCACTCAGGACACTGAGATGGAGCTAGTGATCCCAGCACTCAGGACGCTGAGATGGAGCCTGTGATCCCAGAACTTTTGGGAGAAAAAAAAATTGAAGGGAACAACAGCAACAAAAAGACTTGCTCAAAGAACTTACCCAAACAGTAAAGTTCTGCATCAAAAAAGCTAAAAAAAAAAAAAAATTCAAGAAAAAGATACAAGACAGGACTTAACACGTAAGGCAGAATGTATTGAGTAGGGGGGTGGGGCATGGATGGGGGAAGGACATAAGCTTGATTAAGAAATATTATATTGTATGAAATGCACAAAAGCTCAATAAAAATTAAGGAAAAAAGTTCCTGAGCCTTTGGGAATGATTCCAACAGAAAAACCACTTGGGGAGCATTTTGGAAATTCAAAGGGGGGAGCATATTTTTTAAACTTTTAAATAAAATGTCATCATACATGATCCTGTGTTACATAAAGACATTTTCAAACAAGTATATATTGTACAGTGAGTGTGTCCCCCCAAGACCTGCCTTCTCTCCTTTTCTGTTTTCATATCGTATATGGGTATATGCTTACATTCATCAGTATTAAATATATGAACCATAAAGGAGAGAAAAACATCAGTATTGGTCATTATGAGACTGGCCAGCTTAGCTTGATATGATGATCTCTAGTTGCACCCATTTCCCTGCAAGTGGCAGAACTTCATTCTTCTTTATGGCTTGAAAAACTCCATTGTGTACACACACGACACTTGCTTTCTCCATCCTTCTGTTACTAGATACCTAGGTTGAGTACATAGCTTAGCTGTTGCAAATAGTGCCATGGTAAACAATGATGTACAAGTATCTCTGTGATATGTTGACTCAGAGTCCTTTATATAAATGGCCATGATGATGATGGGTCATATGGTAGATGGTGTCAGTTGAAACCTTGAAGGGAGATACAATTTTTTATTCCTACCATTACTGGTAAGGAAAGAAATTACTGACATATGGTCAACAGGGGACAGGAGAGGCAGGATCCTGCAAGTTATGAGAAACCTGTCCCTTATCATTCAGGATGTCCCCTGACATTCATGTGTGTGTCAAGAAAAGATGCCTATTTGAAATCATCCTAGCCTAAGATCTGCCTTCATTTGACACATCACCAGAAATCACATATCCCATGTTTCTAATAACACTGAACTTTCTGGAAATTCACCTACCGTGAAAATGAAAGGGAAATTGAGTTTTGCTTTGTAACTTGCCTAAAAGATACTTAATTTTTTTTCTTTTAGCTATTCGTCATTTTGAACATGGAAAAGCTTCTTTTGACCACACCCCTCTGGTCTAAATTCAGAGGTCTTGCATTCATGAGCATTTTATATGTCTTCAAGCTGATCGCGTCATTATAGCTGCTGTGGTCACATTTAAGCCTTTACATATTGAATACTATCATAAATTATTTAACCATTTTCATTTTATACTCATTTATAATACAGTTAAAGCATTATTTTAAGTATGTATGGGTCTGTATTAAACTTTCATTTGGTAATAAAGGGAGCATTATTAAAATGCTGCTTCTTAAAATGCTGTGGGGTGATTGACGCTATGAGAACATCTTCCTGATTGCTGAAGCCTGTGTGGTACAGAGCACAGCCTGAAGGAGTTCTGCATGTCCAGATTTGTCTCTATACGATACTTCTAGTATAGGGACTTTGTAAAAATCCTTTAGCTTTTTTACTTTCAATATACAATGTATAAAAATAAGGGATAAGTTCATGTCATTGGGTGACCCTCGCTTTCCAATCAGGATGTGACATCTAGACGATCGAACTGATTCGAGGAAGCCCCTAATCTAGCCTCTCCTGGCCCCTTTTCTCAGTGATGAAGATCTGTGATGCAATAAAGGCAAGTCCGGTTCAAGCTGTGCTTCTGCTTCCCATCAGTCCCTTGACCTCTGATCAGCGGGAGCATGTGCCCCAAGTCTCTTCATCCAGTAACACATTGTGAATACGCACCACTTCCTGTGGGTTGGGAAGACTCTATGAGGTGTCACATGCAAAAGTGCTTAGTATTTGGCATGGGCTGCCTAAGTCCCAGGATAATATTCACATTTGGGGTTTTCAGTCTCTTGGAATATGTCTGGAGGGGCCGGAGAGATGGCTCAGAGGTTAAGAGCAGTGGCTGCTGTTTCAAAAGGACCTGGGTTCAGTTACCAGTACTTACATGATGGCTAACAACCATCCATAACTCCAGTTCCAGGGGATCTGATATCCTCTTCTGACCTCCATGGGCATTTTATGACATGGGTGCACTTAAATACATGTAGACAATACACTCATACACATAAAATAAATAAATAATAAATGTTTTGAAACAGAATATGTCTGTAGCAGAACTACTTTAAACAAACACACATAGAAAGAGAAGCTTTAAAGAAAGCTTTAGTCTCTTCACTCAATGTGCATTTCCGTCAGCTCCTGCCTCAGCACCATTCCAGTGAGGACAGGTCTCCTGAGCTGGTAAACATGGGTAACAGTCTCCCGTACCTGAAGATTGCCTGTGATGACTAGTAATGAATGTCAAATGAGCGCACTCGGCACTCAGCAAGCACTTGGAAATAGAACTAGTACTATTTTACATAGAAAGAAAACAATAAACTGGAATAGAAATAGATACCCTTTCTATACTCCTGCTCACTGTTTAGGAAGACTTGAAATAAAGGGATTTAATCTTGTGACCCTAGAGTACCAAGAGTCACCTCCAAGAAGTTACCCTACTGAGCTTAGTACAAGAGGTATTTATATCTGGAGCAGTACTTGAAACGTCTTAAATCCCATTCAACAGGTGAGAAAAACTAAGCAGCGACAGTAGCTAGTAAAGCACAGTTCTTGTTTATATTTGCTTTGTAACCCCCTGCCAGACACGTATAAGTCAGCCTTCAGGGAGCGCCACCCCAACACAGCATCCCACCAAAACTGCCAGAAGAGAGAAGGAAGCACAGCGAGATGCTCCAGTCAGCTTTGGGAAGTGTTTGCTGGCAAAGATCATCTAGATAAATTTTTGATTATTTAAAATTCATTTTATGTATGCGTATGTGTGTATCTATATGTGTGCACTGTGTGAGGAGGTAAACTCAGAGGCCAGAAGAGGAACTGGAGTGACAGCTGGTTGTGAGCAACTCAACATGAGTGCTAAGGATAAAACTCGTGTCCTCAGGAAGAACATCCACTATGAGCCATCTCTCCAGCCCCACTTAGAGAACTCTTAAGTGGGGAATATAATCCCCAGATTTTAGAAGTCATCCTACAATCTCGAGCTTTAGTTCAAACCTATATGCAGACACTACACTCATACACATTAAAAAAAAAAAAAAAAAAAAAAAGCAGGAAGGCCCTCTAACAGGAAGGGCCGTGTCTGCATCCTCTTGGGTCTGGCAGCACTGTTAGCCCAGAAGTCACCAAACTCTGTGCCATAGTCAGAGTCCCCAGGGCTCGGGATATAGCTCAGTTGATAGTGTGTTCTCTAGCATGCATGAGGCCCTGCATAAACTAAGTGTGGTGGCACACACCCATAATCCAGTACTCAGGATGCAGAAGCAGAAGGATCAAAAGCTCAAGGTCATCTCAGTTACTTCAAGTCTACGACCATCCTGGGCTAAATAAGAGCCTATCTCAGAAAATACATTATCTCAGAAAAACAAAAAATAGTTCCAAAATTCTAATTCATCCTAGAGAAAGAATAAAAGCTGTCTGAAGATCAAAAGTACTGCTGGCTTTGATTAACCGAGGCCTGGCAAAGTAAGGGAAGGGATAAAGATGGGGAAAGAGCAAACAGCACAGGGAAGGTGGAGTCAGCTACATTCACCGCATCAGGCTTCTTAGAGCTTGCTGCAATATGGATTCCTATCTCTGTGTTTGGATCTTCTGGATGCCAGAACAGCTTTGAGTTGAGCATGCAGCTCATCAACCCAAAGAGCTGACATGATACACCTCAGGGACCCTTCTAACTTGACTGTTGGAAAGAGGTCATGAGTATCACCACTGGCAAAGTCAGAACAATCTGAAGCCACCTCAGATCCGTTTCCCTGGCTCTCAAGAATATCCAGCACACTGCCAGCTTCAGGAGAAAAATCACCCGTGAACATAAGCCTCAGGTGATGGTATATTTTCTCAATGATATAAGCATGAATTAAAGGAATACTATGCAAATGACACATGAGCTCTTTAAACATACATTCATTGAAAATCTGAACTAACTCTGAACTTTCCAAAATCAATGCAAAATATTTTATGGCCATTCCACGGATCATCATCTCTGAGCCATTTCTTTTTTTTAATTTTTTTATTAATTTTATTTATTTCTGTATGTGTATGAATGTACTGTCTGCATGCAGGTTTGTGCACCCGTGTTGTGCAATGCCGCGGAGGTCAGAAGAGGGTCTCGGATTCCCCTGGAACTGGAGTTCTCCTGGAATTGGAGTTTCAGACAGTTCTTGGCTGCCATGTGGGTGCTGGGGATCGAACCCCGGTCCTCTGCAAGAACGGTCGGTGCTCTTAACCACTAGGCCATCTCTCCACCCCCCCTCTGAGCCATTTCTAACATCCCTTCCCACACCTTCGCTGTCACCATTTGAGAGGTCAACATGGCTGATCTTTACTTTGGATGTAAAATAGAGCAGTACACATGCACACTGGCATTCTTTTTGTTCCAGACTTCTGGAACAAATACTGACTGGAAATACCATTGATTTTTCTTGGGAAACTAGAGAAGTCATGGGATTGAGGCCGAGGCTGACTTGCTCCAAAAGCTACAGTTTGTGGTGAACACATCGCAGTGTTGAGTGTTTGCCATTTTGAGCCTCATCCTATAACTCCATGTTTTTCATGAATGACGAAACAGAAGCTCAGGTATCAGAGTCTAGATCAACTAGATAGCCTAGTCCAATGTCTGTGCTCAGCATTTCCAGGCCTGACCTGCACAGAGAACTGGAAGGGCTATAGCAGGTGGGCGAGAGTTGAGTAGCCTGTAGCCGGAGGGAGCTGCTGAGATTAGGTGACAAGGATTAGGATTCCAACCTCAAATTCAGAACATCATAAACATTGGATTGCATATGAACAATGAAAAGTATCTTCTTCAGGATTACACACCAGAACCACACAGGTAAGATAAGAAGCCCCCAAAGACACTTGACAGTGGGTTTATTGAACTATGTAAAGTACAGCAATGTATGCATGGCATAGGACATGTGATGGTTAATTTTGATTGTCAGCATGATGGGACCTGGAATCTCTAAGAAACATGATGCTGGGAGTGTCTGTCAGGACATGTCCAGAAAAAATTAGCTAGTAGGGGGAAGATTTCTCTTGGAGTGAGCAGAACCTTCGAATGAGGGGCCTGAGGTGAGACTGAGGGGCAAGCAGTGCTGCTGTCCTCCTTCACTTCTTGCTAAGCCAGTCAGCCTGTCTCTGATGATGTTGCTTCCCCTGCTGGCATCAGACTCCAGTTTCTTTTGTGTCCAGCATGGGCTGACTGTCAGAGACTGCTCAGGAATCATCCAGGTCTTCAATACCAGTTTCATGAGCTCATCAGCTACTGGGTTCTCAGCCTCTCCAGCAAGCAGAGAGCCATTGTTGGACGACCTAGCCCTAGTTCCTCTAAAGAATGCTGCCTAATACAACATAGTATACAATACAGCACATAATAATATACATAGTATAATATGTATTGATGGTATATTTTGTGCTTGTAGACTATAAAAAGCATAGTCTTCATATTAGACCATCCCTGTGAGGAATGGACAGAAGCAGTCTACATCTAAACCTTCATTTTTTTCCCCTGCTCTTTCTTCACACAGGTCCAGACCTCTTCATTAAAGAAAGTGACTTACTGCTTGGTGGTGTATTGCTAGGTTCCTCTTATTTATTTGGTTCTCAAACACAAAAGCACACATCTAGGTCCAGTGACAGCACTATAAACCCTTTTTAATATAAAAATAAAACTTGCTATTTCCATAAGGCCACAAAGAAAGGCACTGGATCTGACTTAGCTATCCCCACCAGCTTCTCTAGAAGTCAGAGGTAAGGGAAGCTGTATTTCCCCGTGTGGACATAGCATACACCTTTATTACTGAAAGAGGATGTTTTTATTTGCACTACATTATACCCATAAATTCCATCCACTCAGCAAGTCAAATTATTGCTGGCCTCCAAAATACATTAAGTTTGGGTTTAAATCAGTCACTTTTGAAGATATACTGCAGCCCCCTTCCTAGCCATATTTGTAATATATTCACCCCACAAACGTTCTTTAAAATGCATGGTTTGTGGAGTTGTCTTACTTCAGTCAGCCATGGGAAGATATAAGGAAGATAAGCCCTCATTTGCAGTTTCTTTGTGTGTGTGAGCCTTGGTGATCTCTACTCACAGTGCTAACGGCTGACAGAACAGCTTTCATGCTATGAAGAAAAAGAGCTCTCTGAATCCAAATCAAATTAGGATTAGTGATATAATAGTAAACATCAATGGAAAATACAAGTCCCTGACGAGTTTATGTTTGATTTTGGTGACAGCAGACAGGATTTCCCAGATAAAGGAAAGCAAAAAGCCAAGAACTTATGTTGGATGCTTACTGGCATGTAGCAGGATTAAGGTATGCTTGATGAAGATACTCTATTTTACAAAGTTACAAGTTTATGTTCTTCATCAATTGTCATTCAGATGATTTCAGCACAAAGCAGACTGCAGAAGCTGGTCGGTTGTCATTTAAAGCGGCTGAGAAAAGGGAGACACAGGGAAATAGAACCCGATTTTCATCACTCCCTGGGGAAAAGACCAGTTTTTCTCTAACACCCCTTTGTCAAGCTGCTCTGTCAGATGACGACTGTTCAGTCGGTGCGAGGAGAGATGAACATAGTGGTCCCTGAGCTGGCAATGGACCCTTGATCCTCTTGAGCCTATGCAAAGCAGAATGTTTGGACAATTGTGCACCTATCCTGTTATTTCCATCCATCCTATTTCAATTCAGATTTTTTTTTTTTCGGTATGTGTATCAATGTACTGTCTGCATGCAGGTTTGTGCACCCGTGTCGTGCAATGCCGCGGAGGTCAGAAGAGGGTCTCGGATTCCCATGGAACTGGAGTTCTCCTGGAATTGGAGTTTCAGACGGATCTCGGCCGCCATGTGGGTGCTGGGGATCGAACCCGGGTCCTCTGCAAGAGCAGTCGGCGCTCCTAACTGCTAGGCCATCTCTCCAGCCCCTCAATTCAGATTTTTAATGTAAAATTTGCTAACATCTCACCCAAGAAAGAATTTAAGTAGAGGTCCACACACCCAAAGCACCATCTTTAAATTAGTATACAGATTATTCATATCTTCCCAGAAATCAAAGTACATGCTATTTCTTTCCAAGGCTGCCTGGGAGGCACTGTCTTATCTATGCATATAGACACACTATAATAACTCTCTGGTCAGTATTAAGGTATGAATTTCACATAACTCAGGATCAGTTGATATTTGGAATATGTTAATCTGTGATAGTCACAGCATCTCTACACAGATTTGGGGGTAAACACATTTAATCTCAGGACATAATAATAAAAATGACATTACTGGTGTGAGTATTCATGTGCCAAGAATTTTGCAAAACACCCAATAATTATAATTTCCTTCTTTATCTTGTCATCCGTATGATAGACACTACTTCTTTTTTCTGCTAAGGAAACCAAAAACCTAAATTTTACTCTCGACAGAAAGTCTTTGATCATTGCCTACTTCTATTTCCAGTTACTGGGTACCAAAACCACTTCCACTGAGGCAGCTTGTATCAGCTTGTTAGAGCTCACTAATAAGTTTTCAAGAAGACTGAACGCTGGTTGCTGCCATGTTGGCAGCTTGAAATTGGCTACGCTTGGAGTATTCACACCATGGAAGTGAACAAATGCTACAAATCTGAGCTTATTTATTTATTTACTTTTTGAGAGATAGAGGATATGCATGTTTGTAAACATTTACCAGCATACTACCATGAAGAATGAACACTTCTAAATAACATAGAATTATAAAAGACTGAGAAAAAAGATGCAAGACAGGACTTAACATGTATGACAGAATCTATGAGCTCTGGCAGGGGGCAGGGGGATGTAAGGGGTGGGCATGGATGGAGGAATGAATCTAAATTTGATTAAGAAATTTTGATGGACTCAATAAAAATTAACTTAAAAAAAAAAAGAATTAGCTGATCCTTTCTTCTCCTCCATGCTGTGTCTTAAGCATATACTGTAACAAATTAGCAAGAAAACAGGATAAATCTGCCAGTGTGCCAGGCTGCCCGTCTGTGAAAATTCTGTAACACTGGAGTCCTCTGTGAACTTCTCTAACACTGGAGTCCTCTGTGAACTTCTCTAACTAACACTGGAGTCCTCTGTGAACTTCTCTAACTAACACTGGAGTCCTCTGTGAACTTCTCTAACTAACACTGGAGTCCTCTGTGAACTTCTCTAACACTTGTGTCCTCTGTGAACTTCTCTAACACTGGAGTCCTCTGTGAACTTCTCTAACTAACACTGGAGTCCTCTGTGAACTTCTCTAACTAACACTGGAGTCCTCTGTGAACTTCTCTAACTAACACTGGAGTCCTCTGTGAACTTCTCTAACTAACACTGGAGTCCTCTGTGAACTTCTCTAACTAACACTGGAGTCCTCTGTGAACTTCTCTAACTAACACTGGAGTCCTCTGTGAACTTCTCTAACTAACACTGGAGTCCTCTGTGAACTTCTCTAACTCACACTGGAGTCCTCTGTGAACTTCTCTAACTAACACTGGAGTCCTCTGTGAACTTCTCTAACACTGGAGTCCTCTGTGAACTTCTCTAACACTGGAGTCCTCTGTGAACTTCTCTAACTAACACTGGAGTCCTCTGTGAACTTCTCTAACACTGGAGTCCTCTGTGAACTTCTCTAACACTGGAGTCCTCTGTGAACTTCTCTAACTAACACTGGAGTCCTCTGTGAACTTCTCTAACTCACACTGGAGTCCTCTGTGAACTTCTCTAACTAACACTGGAGTCCTCTGTGAACTTCTCTAACTAACACTGGAGTCCTCTGTGAACTTCTCTAACTAACACTGGAGTCCTCTGTGAACTTCTCTAACAAACACTGGAGTCCTCTGTGAACTTCTCTAACACTTGTGTCCTCTGTGAACTTCTCTAACACTGGAGTCCTCTGTGAACTTCTCTAACTAACACTGGAGTCCTCTGTGAACTTCTCCAACACTGGAGTCCTCTGTGAACTTCTCTAACACTGGAGTCCTCTGTGAACTTCTCTAACACTTGTGTCCTCTGTGAACTTCTCTAACACTGGAGTCCTCTGTGAACTTCTCTAACACTGGAGTCCTCTGTGAACTTCTCTAACACTGGTGTCCTCTGTGAACTTCTCTAACACTGGAGTCCTCTGTGAACTTCTCTAACACTGGAGTCCTCTGTGAACTTCTCTAACACTGGAGTCCTCTGTGAACTTCTCTAACACTGGAGTCCTCTGTGAACTTCTCTAACACTGGAGTCCTCTGTGAACTTCTCCAACACTGGAGTCCTCTGTGAACTTCTCTAATACTTGTGTCCTCTGTGAACTTCTCTAACACTGGTGTCCTCTGTGAACTTCTCCAACACTGGAGTCCTCTGTGAACTTCTCTAATACTTGTGTCCTCTGTGAACTTCTCCAACACTGGAGTCCTCTGTGAACTTCTCTAACACTGGTGTCCTCTGTGCCCCGTTTGGCTTTTTCACTCTTCTTTGTACCCCAAGGCAAGAAGCAAGGCAAACGGCGACATCTGATAGTCGTTCTGATGGAAAACTGTAAGCCAAATTCAGTTCACACACCTCACAACTGATACCCTTAGCCTGCGGCAGCAATTGGCCCTTTCTTAAAACTTCTACTTTGCAGGTGGATATGAAGTAAATCCAAAGGAAAGCTATGTTCTGAAAACAGAGTACCTAACTTTATTTCTGCGACTTCAGCTCCACGGGGCGGTGGCATGCTCAGTATCTTTTTGCCTTTTGTGTATGTGTTTGGTGTATGTGTGTCTGTCTGTCTGTCTGTCTGTGCCCATACACATGGAGTTCAAAGGATCATTCATGGGTGTAGGTTCACTCCTACCATTGTAGGTTCTGGGGATTGAACTCAGGCTGGCAGGCTTGACAACAACTGTCTTTACCCACTGAGCCATCTCACTGGCCCAATATTTTTTATTATTATCCAATTAACATTTATTGAGTGCTAATAGTGAGCTTATATATAACACATAAACCATTACTGTACCTGGTTTCCTGGCAGATTGTGGGAACAGCATGTTTTTGATATCTTAGATGGCACCGAGCTCCCTATAATTTCCCAATGAAGTCAGTTGCTACTAATTTCCTGAACATCTGTGCATCAAATTCATTAAATGGCTAATGAATCCAGACATATAAGGTTCATAAAGATATTTATATCTGACATTAACAAAATGGCACTCCTGCTTTGTTCCTCTACGTGACACCCCTAAGATGATTAAGTTTGTGTCTCTGCCTGGAACCTGGAAAGGGAAGGTAAATTACTGAAGTATCAGTGGCTTCCTGTTTCCTTTGTGGCACCGAGACCCCAAGTGGTCAGTGAAAAAAAGGACAGAAAGAGGAGACGAAAGCCAGAGTTCAGTCCAAAGCGAGGCTAGGCCATAAAGACGTTTATGCTACAACCTGTGCAGATATCTCAGTGCAGGGTTTGCGTGAGTACAGTTGTCACCTCCTCTGAGTAAACACCAAGGAACCTGATTGTTGGATTGTATGGTAAGATTCTATTTCATCTTGCAAGAAAAAATTCTACCTGCCCCCCAAAGCCATTGTGTCATTTTGGCTCTCACTAGCAATGAATACATGTTGTCATTGAATAAATGTTTGAGAAGTGAATATACTCCAGCTGATACTGCAGTGGTAGAGACAGACATGTCATCATAAGTTTGTCCAAGCTCGTGGAGCGTTTAACACCAAGAACAAATCCCAGCGTAAACTGTGGACGCTGAGTGTAATGGGTCAATGACCGCTCAACCGAGTGACAAATGCTCTACTTGAGAGGCCCGTATTACCACAATGCGGAGGCTACGCATGTGTGGATGCAGGGGCACGTGGGAAAGTTCTGTCACTTCTGATCAGTTTTGCTGTGGACCTAAAACTGTTGTTAAAAAAAAAGAAGAAATTAAATCCTTAAAAAAAAACCCTCAGCAAACCTAAACTGTGGGTTCTCTAAGAGTCAAGCATTAAACAAGCTGTACTCAGGACCCCCACAAGGCCCCACTGGCCCAAACTCTCACCATTGCACAGCCCACCTCAGGGGGTCCAGGCCACGTCCACGGTTACAACATTGTAATTACAATGCTCTCTTCTTAGATGTTAAAACATTCTAGACACAACAGGAAAGACACCATTGAACATGAACTGTATTCAGAGTCAAGCACTGGGGTTCCCTTAAGTCTGATAGTCCCTGGCAAGGAACCTTGAACCTGTTCCGAGATTTCACTGGTATCTCCAGCATAGAAAGCACCTGGCGTGGAGCACACCTCCTGCCTCTTCTACCTCTACAACTTTAGAGGCTTTTTCTACTTAGAAAGAAAACACGAAGCCAACGATTGATGCTCGTCCACAGACCTTCAGTCTGAGGCCTTGTTGATGTTATATTTGCACCCTTTAAGGAAAGGACTTCTGTCAGAGGCCTAGTAAAAAAGGTGTCCAACTTCATGTCTGCTTCCTAGTCCTCCCAGAAGTCAAAACAAAGGTTAAGTTTGGTCAGGAAAAGAAAACTAGGGAAAAAAGGCCTATTAGACAAGATTTTGAGTGTCCTAATAGAAACAATAGATGTTTGAGGCATACTGTACAAATACTATACACATGTATTAAATGATTACATTGTAACTCACAAATATGGTTAATTATAATACGTTGACAAAATAGTCCAAACATTACAAATAAATTTATTTTAATGTTCAAAAAAGGAAAACTCAGAGAATCCAGAACTCTGAAATGTCTTTCCATGATTGACAGAGGAACACTGCTTGGCCAGGAACATTGGAGTTATAGAGAGAGGACGCCATGTTGCCTAATGCAGACTCCTGATGATTCTCCATAGAAAGACAGGCCTTATTAAAGGGCTGTATTTTCCTTCACTCCCATCCAAAACAGTTCTGGGAAAAATCTTACATAACTTCTCTTGGAGAGATGTGAGCAAGCATCTGCTCACACCAGGAAGGGAATAAGCAGTAGAACAAACAATTTTGCCTAAGTCTAGCTGAGTGAACCAATACATTTCTTGGGGTTCCTAACAAGAAAATGAGTGGAAGGTAACAGCCAACAAGGGCGATGATTTTACAAGCCTGCATCAATGCAGTTCCCTGCACAGCTTACAGGCTGTTCCACAGAGAGTCTACTGCACCCAGCAATTGTGAGTCTTGTAACTCCCTGCACTTCCTGAGCTTTCTAAGTTCCCATAGCTTCCCTCCAGGAAGAAAATTTCAATTCAGAAGAAATGCAATGGGAGACAGAGGCTGTCTCCGTCATCACAAGTCTGAACATTCTAATTGGCTGCTTCTCCTCTTAAGTACTATGCTTACAAAATGTGTTCTTCTGCTATCATCCCAGATTAAGCTATGGAATCATGAAAATGAAGGAGGAAGGGGAAGTGGAGGGAATAGTGGTGTCACTCAGGGAGCACTGTGGCATTGTCTTCCCATGCTCCCCCACCTCCTGGAAGCCTTCCCTGTTTCCCTTCCCCCAGCCCTTCCCAGGGAAGTACAGAGCCCACCTAGAGTTCTCCAAGGCCTCAGAACTGCCTTAGGCTCAAGCCATTCACTTCATCCTTTTCTGAACTCCTAACATATTCAGCTCCCAATATAAGTCATTTTGAAATCTACGACTGCTCAGTGATGCTGCTTTTCTGCTCTCGAACTGTCATTCAAATGTTATTATTGTTGTCTTTTTATTTTTTTATCTTTTTTATGTGTATGAGTGTACTGTCTGCATGTAGGCAGGTGCACCCATGTTGTACAATGCCGTGGAGGTCAGAAGAGGGTGTTGTGTTCCCATGGAACTGGAGTTAAAGATGGTTCTCAGCCACCATGTGGGTCCTGGGAATCAAACCCGGATCCTCTGCAAAAGCAGTCAGTGCTCTCAACAGCTGAGCCATCTCTCCAGCACCTATTGTTGTCTTAAATGTACAGAAATTATTGTTCTTATTTGATTATAAATTTCTGGAAAGCAAGTGTGTCATTCACCTTGGAGTGTCCTAACACTCTAGTGAGTTGTGATAGCGAACTCTGACTGGAATAGCCATAGTACCAATTGTATAGGAATTTTTGAGGGGAAAATAGCATTTAGAGAAGTAAATTGTGTCTGATTCAATAAATGTTACATACACAGCATGTTTTATTAATATTAGTAATATCGTATTAGGCCATAGGAAAGAATATAGGACTAGAAATTAGAAAATCCCATTTTCACTGATTAGTAGGTCTGTGAGTTCAAGAAAGCTGGTAGAGACTGAAGGTAGCTACCCTGGTATAGCCAATAGAGACTGAAGGTAGCTACCCTGGTATAGCCAGTAGAGACTGAAGGTAGCTACCCTGGTATAGCCAATAGAGACTGAAGGTAGCTATCCTGGTATAGCCAATAGAGACTGAAGGTAGCTACCCTGGTATAGCCAATAGAGACTGAAGGTAGCTACCCTGGTATAGCCAATAGAGACTGAAGGTAGCTATCCTGGTATAGCCAGTAGAGACTGAAGGTAGCTACCCTGGTATAGCCAATAGAGACTGAAGGTAGCTACCCTGGTATAGCCAATAGAGACTGAAGGTAGCTACCCTGGTATAGCCAGTAGAGACTGAAGGTAGCTACCCTGGTATAGCCAGTAGAGACTGAAGGTAGCTACCCTGGTATAGCCAATAGAGACTGAAGGTAGCTACCCTGGTATAGCCAATAGAGACTGAAGGTAGCTACCCTGGTATAGCCAATAGAGACTGAAGGTAGCTACCCTGGTATAGCCAATAGAGACTGAAGGTAGCTACCCTGGTATAGCCAATAGAGACTGAAGGTAGCTACCCTGGTATAGCCAATAGAGACTGAAGGTAGCTACCCTGGTATAGCCAATAGAGACTGAAGGTAGCTACCCTGGTATAGCCAGTAGAGACTGAAGGTAGCTACCCTGGTATAGCCAGTAGAGACTGAAGGTAGCTACCCTGGTATAGCCAGTAGGGACTGAAGGTAGCTACCCTGGTATAGCCAGTAGGGACTGAAGGTAGCTACCCTGGTATAGCCAATAGAGACTGAAGGTAGCTACCCTGGTATAGCCAGTAGGGACTGAAGGTAGCTACACTGGTATAGCCAGTAGAGACTGAAGGCAGCTACCCTGGTATAGCCAGTAAGGACTGAAGGTAGCTACCCCAGTATAGCCCAGGGGTGGGGTGCTTACCCAGCATGCACAAAGCTCTGAGTTCAGTTTCCAGCATAGAAGAAAAGAAAAGGCCAGTTAAATTTTCTGAGCTACAAACCCTTCAACCAGAAGAGCAAAGTTCATTGCCAAATTCTTGTCATTGTAAAGATCAAATAAATAATCATTAAGGTGTTACAGAAATGTATCAGTTACTGACACTTAGAATATGTGGCTTGATTTGAGGATTATGGTATCCTGTAATATGAACAGCTTGCTTGCTTTCCTTTGTGGCTAAAAGAGTACAAGCCATATCATGTGGGCTGAGGGGGAATGGAGTACTCTGAGTTCAACAACTGGTTTATATTTAGGAGACTGTAGTTCTCTGTCTGCCTAGCGTGGTACTCTAGATGTGTCAATGTTTACAGGGATATTTCTGTACCAGCAGAGCAACAAATCAACAAGCAACGTGTCTACCAGGTACCTCAATGTTTGACAAAACAAGTAACACAATTAATTTTGTTAGCCCAGTTGGTGGCGATACCCACGTGCAAAAGAAAACTACAGAGCCAGATAGTACCTGCCCCTCCCAAATGCCTCCCTCAAGACAAAATATTTCTCCAGCCAAAGGACGAAGGATCCTCAACACAAGCACAATGTAAGGCTCCCTGACCATGCCATAATAAAGTTGTCACATTCATGAACGCTAAATGCATCACTGAATAAATCACAGGACTTGTTTTTCTGATTTCCTATGGCTAAACTTACTCCTCTACCTGCAAATTATAAATGTTTATTCTTACCTTTCAGTGTCATACAATCTTAGTACTAAGTATAAAGAGTCACATGCCAGAGGCAGTCTCAGGCATGTCAGTAACACAGCTAATACTTATCTATTTATGAAGTAATTATTTAACATTTCTATGTGCAAAAGACTGGGGGATATAAAAATGAATGGCACAGTCTAGTTATTTGATGTTACTTGTACAAACTTACTTTTGGATCTATGAAGACTCATATATTTCCTCTGTATAAACATAGTTCATAATGTTTCCATTGATGTTAACTTTGAAAATAATACATATTATTCAAGAAGTAACATGGTTAAGATACTTAGAATTTAGCGTTCTTGTCTTTGAAGACAGTGAAAGGCAAAAGATCATTTGGAAAAGTGACTTGACATTTTGATAGGCCTCTTCTCATTGCTCTGGTGAAAACAGGAAATATACAAGTGCACTTTCACCTGGCATAACAAAACAACCCAATAAAAAGCTAAAGTATGGTGAAGTACACAGCCTTTATGATATTCTTGAAATGACTCCACTTTTATAGAGGATGATATTCATGCCGGCAACAGCTGTAAAAAATATGGAAATGTAAAAGAAGAGAGATTAAATATGGAATGTATCTACAGTTCCCAGAACATTAAGCCCTTAACATCTTCAAAATATGACAATCTTAGATCTTCAACACCAGGACCATGAAAGGAATTTTAACGGTGACCTGTGTCTTCACTGCTAAGATTTTAATTTTTGTTGTCTTTATAGCTTTTGTGTATATTTGCTTGATTTGCTCCATTACAGGAGTTTGCCAGTATACAACCAATAAGACAAAAAACATTTGCAATCTGTGCTGCTGGGCAGTCCATCCTGACCTTACAGCAACAAGTGGAACCTGTTCTTTGGCCCTCACCCTCTACTTCACACAAAGACCCGAGGCTGAGTACCAGTAATAGGGCATGCCGGCGGGACAGGCAGGGTGCCAGGTTTTAAATGTCTGCCCGTGAACATGTGGACCCGTGTGGTAGGGGCAGTCTCAAATCTGCAAGCTGTTAGGCAGCTCCACAGCCACTCCATCTGTTGCCTGTGACTGCCTCCTAGATGAGGTGCCTGCTGACGCTCTGTGCCTGCATAGAAGGTGGAAGGGAAGGGTAAGACCCTCCAGGAGGTAGCATTTCCACAAGGATTGAGATCAGAACATCCTGGCCCAGAGAGATCCTGAGGAGTAAACTACAGCTGTCAGCAGGCAGCAGAGTGAACGCAATGCTCGTATCGAGTAGATGGAGAGAATGGATGCAAGTTTACGCTTAGGTCCAGGGTCCAGTCCCAAGAAAAAGCAGCCAGAAGTAACAGCAGTCATGAGGTATGGGGCGGGGGGAGGGGGGGACAGTAGGAGAGTAAAAGGGTGACAAGCCAGAGGCAAAGCACCTTCCCAAGCCTGCCCTCTACCACAATTCCACAGGGCATCCTTAGAGTGATATCATCATCTCACATACATCTCATGAGTTAGCAGATAAAAGCAACCTGGTAATTTTTTTAAATGACAGCTCCCCAAGGAGGTCCAGTTAAAAGTGGCTTCCAAAATTCTCTCTCTCTCTCTCTCTCTCTCTCTCTCTCTCTCTCTCTCTCTCTCTCTCTCTCTCTCTCTCTCTGAGGCAAGCAAGCACCAAAAATTCAAATGGACGGTTGACCTTACCCTAAACTGTAAAGTCAATGGATCTAGATTTTTTAAGGCAAATACCGGCCCAGCTGTGCTTGCCACCAGACCTAGTGTAAGCCCACCTGTCTGAAAGGCAGGCCCACTGGTCACCACCTGGCTCATTTAATCAGGCGACTTTCTTCTACCATGCAAGTGCTGCTTTCTAAGTCAAGGTGTTATTTTTCTTCCACATCCAATTGTTCAGCAGTGTTATTTCGTTTGTAGAAGGGGATGTGTTTGTTTCTTTGTTTTGTTTTCTTTTGTTTTTCATAAAGCTAGGCAGGGCAGCTAACAAGAAAAGACCTGGTCAGCAAGAAGTAATGGCAGGCAGACTTTGGAGATGCTTTTTATGACCAGGAGGGTGTTCCTTTGAAGAAATAACTATGTAAGGAAGAAACAGAAAATTCCTGGCAAGTACATCTCCTGAATATTCTAGTTTGCATGGGAATGAAGTGATCAGGAAAAGAACTAAAACCACAGCAGCATTCAAAGAAGTAACTGAAATCAAACTCCAGAAATCTCAGGAAACAGCGCTGGGCATCCATTTCCCTCCAGATACAGCTCTACAAAGAGAATCCACCTGGCTTTCCATGGACAGAAAGTAGAACCTGATGGAGAGGCCAGGTTTTGGAAAGATCAACCTTGCTAGAAACAAGAAGTAACAAATCCGCTACAGTGAACCCAATGCAAGTTGACATACTTGTCCTATGGAGCGGTGACTGAAAATACACAGCATACAAATTGAGCCATTATGCTTTTGAAAAACTAGCAATGAGCAGTGAGCAAAGTTGTACATTTTAATTACATTAAATAATTGTTTCACTATTTCATATTAGAAAGAAAAGGGGCTGAAGAGATGACTGGGTGGTTAAGAGTAGTGGCTGCCCTTACAGAGGATTCAGGTACAGTTCCCAGCACTAACATGGTGGCTAACAACCATCCTTAACTCCAGTTCCAGAGGATCTAACTCCCTCTTCTGACCTCTGTGGACATTGCATGACATGGGTGCACTTATATACATGCAAGTGATACACTCATACACTAAAATAAAAATATTTTTAAATATTAAAAAATTAATAGTTGTTCCAAAATTTCTTGAGGACGGAAAACATGTCAAAACATTTCATAAAATAAAATTGTTAAAAAGTAATAACCATGAAATATTCAGTCAGCAAAACTGAGAAAGTGATAGGGAAAAGAGAATAAAAGTATAGCCCCAACTGGCCTGGAACTTGCTATGTAGACCAGGCTTGCCTAGATTTCACAGAGATCCTCTTGCCTCTGCTTCTGAAGTGACTCTAAAGGTGTGTGCCAACATACCAGCAAAAGCATATTAACTTTTTAAAGTTAGACTGTAACTTTCTTTTGTAAATTTTTTATTAAATCTTTATGTATTTTGGGGGGGGGTCTTTTTGAGACAGGGTCTCCCTGTAGCCCCATTTGTCCTGGAACTCACTCTGTAGACCAGGCTGGCCTTGAACTCACAGAGATCCACCTGCCTCTGCCTCCCAAGTGCTATGATTAAAGGCGTGCGCCACCACGCCTGGCATCTTTGTGTATTTTGTACAGAACATCTTAATCATCCTTTTTTTTCAAAGCAAATTTTTTATTGAAGCTCTGCATTTCATACAAAATTACAAATCATATCTAGACCTGTGCCCCCTCCCTGTCCCCCCACCCCACCAGAGCTCATACATACTGCCAAACATGTTTTCCATCTTTTTTTTTCTTCCTTTGATTTTTTGTTTCTTTTTATTGTTTATATACATGCACATACATAAATATATACAAACATGCATACACATATCACCTAAGTTGGAGGATTTTCTTTCATTTTTTTCTCGGTCTCTCTCAAAATTCTCGATGCAGAAGTTTACTGTTTCTAGCAGAAGTTCACCATTTCAGTCAGTTCCTTGACCCAGTCTTTCTGTTGTTGTTGTTGTTGTTGTTGTTATTCCTTCCAATATCCATCACTCCAAAATATGCACATATACATGCCACATATATCATAGGTTTTAGCATCTTCAGCTTATGATTTTTTTTTCTTTATTAGGCTGAAAGATGCCATGTTTGAAAGCTCCTCCTTGGCAAGCCCAAACCACCATCAGTTCTGCCCTTGTGCTCCACACTGGGGTCTTCCCTTCCCATGGTCACCAAATGAGGTCCAGAAAACACTGTGTCCTGTCTTGATCTTCCTGTACTGGTCTCCGTGATACAGCCTGGGTAGTCCAACAATGGCAGTCTATACTCTGAAGAGGCTGAAACCCCAGTAGTAGCTCAGTCCACAAGTTGACTGTCTCAACAATCCCCATCTAACACTGAAGGTTTGGAGGATTCTTGGAGAGACATGAGTCTTCAGTCCATATTGGAAGGTTGAAAAGCTGTGTCTTTTCATGTCTTTGAAGGATGGCAAAAGCAGTGGCAGCCTCAGGTTTGCCAGTAAGACAGGCAAAACAACCATGCTCTTTTTTTTTTTTTTTTTACTTTTTTACTTTTTGTCTTTTTACTAAGAACTCGAGTTTTATACCCGAAGTACAATTTCTCAGGCCTTACTATTTATTTATTTCTGGTTATACTTTACTTTTGGATGTTTAAGTCCACACAGTTAGGCCAGATTAACCAAAGTTTTTGTTTTTTTGAGGTCAATTGAGGATCTGGTCCTCAGGGTCACTCAGGTGTTTTGGGGGGGAGGAAGCCCCTGGCTCCTTCTGGCTTTTCAATCACCAGTTCCATCCACTCGAGGACAAAGTCAGGTCTTGCTAGACCAGGCTTCCCTTTTCGAAGCATGAGCAGACTTTGCTCTCTATAGACTGGACACTGGCTGAAGTCCCATTAGTGGATCTCCAAGACCTCCCTGCACAGGAAGACTGGTGACTCACATTTGCAGGACATTTCAAAGAGATGCCCCCCATGCATAGTCCCCTGGGACTTAGTTGACCTCTGAGGGCAAGGAACAAAGTTATCCCTTAAGACCCTTGGCCAAATTGGTATGGGCATTATGTATGGTTGTTAAGCATCCAGAAAGGCTAAGTCACACCAGCCTGATACTTTTAACTACTGTATAATATTTTAGAAAAGGCTTAGACAAAAGCTCAAGCAGCCTTGTATAAGAACTACTAAGAAACACTCCCATAAAATAAATACTGTGGTTAGACATAATGTCATGACAAACTAGTTTTTTCTGCATTCCTTTTATCTTATATTACTCTAAAATATGCATACATATCCTTCATCCATATACCAAGAATCCCTAACTCCTAAAATAAATGGTAGCTTAGTTCTAGAACCTGTTAAGGGATTCACAATAGAAGAGCACAGTTGTTTTCAGATCACAAGGAATACAACATTAACGTTGCTCAGTTTGCCATACAATTAGGTAATTGGTGCTAGCATCCACAGATGAGGGATACCATTCATCGTTTGTTTTTCTGGGACTGTGTTACTTCACTTAACATGATATCTTCTAGTTCCATCCATTTACCTGCAAAGGTCATGATGTCATCTTTCTTTACTGCTGCATAGAACTCCATTGTGTAGATGTACCACATTTTCTGTATCCACTCGTCAGTTGAGGGGCACTTGGGTTGGTTCCAGCTCTTCTCTTGTGAAGAGAGCTGTGCTTCACGTGGTCCTTAATCATCCTTATATCTCCCTCTGCAGTGGCACCCTCCCATATCCCCCACCGGAATTCATATATTCTGTCATTTGTATTAAGGCCTATTGTATCAAGTTAGTGTCCCTAGATGTTCCTCAGTGCAAGCTCATCCACTGAGGTCTAGTCAGCCCATCTAGTCAGCCTAGCTAGTCTCCTCCTTTAAGAAGATCAGCTCTTCCTCACCCAGCAGTAATCAGCTATAAATAAATTTTCAACTAAGATTAGGGCCTGCTGCCCATTTCCACAGTTCTGAGCTGGTTTTTGCTTGAGTTTGCATGGTTCTTGAGCACGCTGAGTCCATTGCTGTAGGTTCATATAAGCAAGGTCCCAGGAGGCTGTAGTCCTCTGTTACCTTATGGTCATGTGCCTCCTCCATGGCTCTCACAATCTTTCTGTCCCCTCTTCCCCTAAGTCCTGGGTGGGTGGAGTTTAATATAAGAGTCCTATCCAGGGATGTCCACCCTGCAGACTCTTATTCTCTATGTTCCTGGCCCTCTGTTACAAGAGGGAGCTTCATAATGAGAACTGAGAGATACATTACTGTTATTTTTATTCCTTGTTCTATGTTCTGTGAACCTTAGGTATAAAGGTTGCACTTAAGCTTGGGCATTTCACAGACAATTTCTGTGTATGACCAGTTATAGAACTTTGTAAAAGTCTCCATCTATTGAAAAAAAAAAAGCTTCTTTGATGAGTGGTGACTGGTATATTTAAGTTTAAATATAAGGATTCATATTTTGCACATACTAAGATATTACATTAGTCTAAGGATGTGACAGCTTTGGAGTTTTCTCTCAGATCTATGACTTCTCCAGCCATGTGTATTTGGCTATGTTTACAGCACCACACATGAGTTTCCTGCCATTGACTGGGCTTTAAATCCAATTAGGAGGGCTAGAGAGATAGCGTAGCAGTTAAGAGCACCGACGCTCTTGCAGAGGACCCGGGTTCAATCCCCAGCACCCACATGGCGGCTAAGAACCGTCTGTAACTCCAGTTCCAGGAGAACTCCAGTTCCAGGGGAATCCAAGACCCTCTTCTGACCTCCGCGGCATTGCACGACACGGATGCACAAACCTACATGCAGACAGTACATTCATACACATACAAAAATAAATAAATCCAATTAGGTAGCTTAACCTCAAGATAAAAGTACCAGTACCAAACTGGGCCTGGTGGTGCACACCTTTAATCCTAGCACTTGGGAGGCAGAGGCAGGCGGATCTTTGTGAGTTCAAGGCCAGCCTGGTCTACAGAGCGAGTTCCAGGACAGCTGAGGCTACAGGGAGACCCTGTCTCTAAAAGACCAAAAAACAAAACAAAACAAAAAAGTACCAGTACTGTAGCAATGCCATCTCTGCGCTGGTCATTGATGTGGTTGTTAGACCTTGAAGCTGGGGTTGGACCATTGACTGATGTTCTCCCTAAGCAATTTCAGAGCGTTGAGAGCGAGCCTTCCAGGGAGGGGGCTTCCAGGTCAGCTCCAGCTCCATTGCTCCGAATCCTGTGTCTGAAGTATGTCCTGTCTTCAGCAATAGGGTCTAATCTTCAAGTTCTGAGAGGCAATCAAAGGCTGTGGCAATAGCCTGTGTAATTTGGGGAGTCTCTTGGCCTACCCTAGCCAACAACTCAAAGGAAGGTTTCTCCTGTCTGGCACTGCTTCTTTTTATGTAGCCTTCATCTTTTAAAAATTTTAAATTTTAAGAAGCACTAAAGAATCTTTTGTTTTGGGGGGCTTGTTTTCATTTTTTCAGACAGCGTCTCTATATAGCCAAAGCTGGCTACTTACTATGTACACTAGGCTGGCCTTAGTTTCACAATGATCTGCCTGGTCCTGCTTCCAAAGTAGTGGTAGGATTAATAAAGGTGTGCACCACCACGCCCAGCTAATGAATCATTTTATAAGCAATTTAGAGAAACCCAGTAGTAAACTTAAAATAATAAGATTATCTTTGAAGATTACTTCAGAACAATAAAAGTAAACAAAACATACTTCATAGAGCAAATAAGCAAATAATAAGGAAATGGCAAGATGTCAGGAAGTTAAAACTCCAACCTGAACAAGAAGAAACACTGACAAGGGGTTAACCAATCTGTTTAAAGACCAATATTTTCAAATCGGCTTCAAAAATAACATTCAACTCTATGTTGTTTAATTTTTTTTTTTAATTTCTGTCTGTGTATCAATGTACTGTCTGCATGCAGGTTTGTGCACCCGTGTCGTGCAATGCCGCGGAGGTCAGGAGAGGGTGTCGGATTCCCCTGGAGTTCTCCTGGAATTGGAGTTTCAGATGGTTCTCAGCTGCCATGTGGGTGCTGGGGATCGAACCCGGGTCCTCTGTAAGAGCGGTCGGCGCTCTTAACCGTTAGGCCATCTCTAAAAAGAGTCACTAAAAACTAGGTGACTCAGAAGTACGGTATGTGTCTGAGAACCATGCAAAAGGGAATGTTGCAAATCAGCAGTCAAGCCAAAAGGCATTCAAGCCACAAATATAATTTTAACACTGATAAAAGAGATATTCAGCCAAGAGTGGTGGTCCAGGCCTTTAACCCCAGCAATCAGGAGACAGAGGCAGGCAGAGTTCAAGGCCAGCCTGGTCTACATAGTGAGTTGCAGGTCAGCTCAGGTTACAGGAATCCCTGTCTCAAAAAGACCAAAAGAGAGAGGAAGAGAGAGAGAGAGAACTATTCTACAATGAAGGAGAGAAATAGCATAAACATTTTTGTGCACCAAAGAACATAACAATATTTAGAAGTAATGTCCATACATTAAATTACATTTTAAAATGTAATTTCCTAAAGCAGAAATTGTAAAGGGTGTGTATTTCCAACCACAATTCAACCAAACCAACATCTATTATCACTTGCTTAAATGAACTAATAAATAAGCAAAAGCAATAACTTGGAACTTTAAAAAATACTACTCTAAGTTACAGAAGAAATCAAATCTTCAATTATAGACTAGGTTTTAATTAATATAATAAAGAAATGTCATGACTAACAACACTAATAAAATTTGAGAGAGGCTGCCAACATTTCATTCAGAAGTTAATTCATACCCTTTGTAAGTTATTAAGTAGTAAAAATAAGTAGTGTATAGTCTGATTGATTAATAAATTTGACAAAGTAAATAAAATTTTTAAAAAATCATGATTGGCTGGGTGTGGTAGTGCACATCTTTAATCCCAACACTTGGGAGGCAGAGGCAGGCAGATCTCTGTGAGTTCAAGGCCAGCCTGGTCTACATAGCAAGTTCCAGGCCAGCTGGAGCTACAGGAAGACCCTGTCTAAAAAAAAAAAAAAAAGTCGTGATTAAGATGTCAGTCCCAAGCACTGTGAAAAAAAAAAAAGAAGGGAGGGAGGGAAGGAGGAAGGGAAGGAGAGAGGGAGGAAGGGAGAGAGGGAGAGGAGGAGAGGGAGACAAACTAAAGATCTTGACAAAGATAGAAAGGAAAACCCTATGGGATATAAATTGTGCTGCAATTATGGAAAATGATACAGAGTTACCCCTGAAGATTAAAAATAGGACTGCAATATAATCTATAACTCTCACGCCTGTGTATATATCCAAAGGAAATTAACTCAGTATTAGAGAAGAATGTGGGATCAACTTGGGTCTCCATCAACAGATGAGTGGATGAAGAAAATGTATTTATACACAATGTGCAATGCTATTCAGCCTCTAAAATGACAGGAAATTTTTTTATTTGCAACAATATAGATAATCCTAGAGGATATTGTGTTAAGTGAAACAACCAGACATAGAAAGACAAAGACTATGATCTCATTTCTATAAGGAATCTAATTTAAAACTTGAGCTCACTGAAAACAGAGAATGGAATGGTGGCTACTAAGAATGAGAAAGGAGAGGATTGGAAAGGTTTTGATCAAAAGAGGAAAAGTGTATTCAAGACCACCATTGTACAACATGGTTATAATGAGCAATGCATTGTATGCTTGAAAATTGCTAAGACAGAAAATTTTAAGTGTTTTACAACTAGCTTAGTACATAAAGTAATGTCCATGTTAATTTATTACATTTAAACATTCTACAATGTATATTTCATTTTGGAATAACATTTTTATTTTTAATTAATATTTTATTATTAATTTAATATTATTAATTAAATTATTAATAGTACTAATTGCACAAAATAATGGGCTCTGCTGTGACATTTTCACACATGGCAGCAGATTTTGATCATATTCACCCACACTCATGTTTCAAAGCATATTTTGTATACCACAAATCTATAGATCTTTTCATTTGTCAACTTAAGAAATTAATATATTTTTTGGCTCCCTTTGTGGAATACACTGATCATTCCTTATTAGGTCACCAGTGTCCTTTTTTCTCCCCAGTTGAATATACACTTAAGAGTGGGCTGTCACATGCTTTTAATCCTAGCCAGAGGAAAAGGAAGGCAGATCTCTGTGAGATCGAAGCCAGTCTTTTCTACATAGTGAGTTCCAGACCAGCTGGGTCTACAGGGAAACTCTGTGTCTCAAAAATTCCAAAGCAAAAAAGTTGGATATGTTAGAGTCCAAGCCTGTTTACACTTTTGGTAACTACTATTGAAATTATGAATACAAAAAAGAAAGATAACATGTTGTATGGAAATTAAATCAGATGGACAACACAGGTGCACTTACCTATGTGCAGGCATAATACTCATACACATAAAAGTAAATAAATAATTTTAAAGTAGGTGAATAGATATAAGATATAGATTTTAAGAGATTGAAATATACATGTATTTTAAAACCAATTGCGTATCAATTATTTGACTATTTCCCAGTAGTTTGTGCTGCAGAGACACACTCATCATTCTGAGTCTGAAGTCTCTGATTCTTTGGGTGGGCTAATTCCAAGGCTAGAGAGTTCTAGGCTGGGATGGCTTTAGCTGGTCTCATTTCTGAAAGCCAGCAGTCATAGCTCCAGGGTACCAAGAGCAGGAAGTTGGGCAAGTTGAACAGCAGCAGAGTTCTTCGTGTTTTTCTCCTTAGTAGGAGGAAGATATGTTCCAAGCATCCCTGATAAACTGCTTTACAGGGCATTACAAATTATGTGAGCTTTAGTCTCTCTGACAGAAATGAGTCACATACTAACCCCAGACTACTTATTGGCAAGGAAGGACAGGATTGTAGTGACTGGCTGTAACAATTACAGACATCCCAACCTCTTAGATCAGTCCAGTTCCATCCTTGTGGGCTACAAAGGAGACTCACCTTCACTGGCAACTAACTGAATCAAACCAGGGAAGTTTTAACTAGGACGAGGGGAACTTCTGGGCAGCAGATGACAAACACCATTTGCCTCATTTGATTTAAACTTATTTTTTCCATTAACCAGACAACTACGAGCCTATGCATACGATTTAAGAGGGCATATCCATATACCAGTATTACTATATTTTTAAAACAAAATACTGTATTTATAGTACAATTTTATTAAGCTACACAGGATTGAGAATATCAAGATTCATCCATATAAATAGAAATAGATAGTAATAGTAGGTAATAGAGCAAAATTTTAATATATTTTCTATTGTTTAAATTAAAATTTTATGGAGCTGGAAAGATTCCTCAGTGGTTAAGAGCATTGGATGTTCTTGCAGAGGTTTGAATCCCAGCACCCACATGGTGGCTAACAACTATCTATAACTCCAGTTCCAGGGGATCCAATGCCCTCTTCTGTCCTCCAAAGGCACTGCACAACATGGGTGCACTTATATACATGCAGGCATAACACTCAAACACATAAAAAATAAAGATAAGCCAGGCGTGGTGGCACATGTCTTTAACCCCAACACTCAGGAGGCAGAGGCACATGGATCTGTGTGAGTTCAAGGCCAGTCTGGTCTACATAGTGAGTTCCAGGACAGCTGGGGCTACAGGTAGACCCTATCTCAAAAACACCAATAATAATATAATAATAATAATAATAATAATAATAAAATTTTAATTGAAATTTTGTGCATTTTATATACATGCTAATCATATTCAAACCCCTTCCCCTATCTGCAGCCCCCATAGTAACATTTTATCTCAAGCCACACCTTGATTAAACAAAGATGGCAGGAAACTTTATGCTGTCCTGTCCTGTATGTCTGTGTCTGTCTGTCTATCATCTGTGGTGTCTGCCTATATATTCAGGTGAGGGTATCAATATGCAGGCCTTTGAAGGCCAGAGGTTGACATCAGGTGTTGCTCTGCACTTTATTTTTTGAGACAGGCTCTCACTATACTTGGAGTTTACCAATTGGCTAGACTGTCTGGCTATCAAATTCCCATCCCACCCATCTGCCCTCCCTCCCTGAATCCTCTGCTCTATCTCCCAGCACTGGGATTAAAGGCTCCTAACATCATGCATAGCTATTTGCCTGGCCGCTGGGGGATCTGAACTCAGGTTCTCACGCTTGTACTATAAGCACTTTACCCACTAAGCCATCTCCTCTCTGCTTTTTTTTTTTTTTTTTTTTTTTTTTTTTTTTTTTTTTTTTTTTGTCTTTTTGAGACAGGGTCTCCCTGTAGCCCCAGTTGTCCTGGAACTCACTATGTAGACCAGGCTGGCCTTGAACTCATGGAGATTCCCTGCCTCTGCCTCCTGAGTACTGGGATTAAAGGTGCTGCTATATTCTTTTTTAAAGTAGCACCTACTTTTTTCCCCCAATATTTATTGATAGATACAAGTACATAAAATCAGAGCATGAATATGATTTGACAGATTAAGTAGACTTAATTTCAATACTATAACAAGGGAACAATTCAAATTCTCACCATTTGTTTCATACCCACAAAAACCACTTCAAGGGTATTAACGATCTCTCAAATCTGATCAGTTTTGTGCAAGTAAACCATGTTTCTTTTTTAAAAGACCTGTGCACTTGCCCAGGCTCAAGAATATTGACATCTAGCACATAGAGCCCATTACTAGAGGTAGAAATACAGGCAATATACTATTACGGCAACAACCATCAATTACAGTTAAGGATTTTCTGTAACAACCAAATGGACATCATGAAATTTGCAGGTAAATGGATGGAACTAGAAGATTTTATGCTAAGGTGAAGTAACACAGTCCCAGAAAAACAAAAGACAAATGGTATCCCTCATCTGTGGATGCTAGTACCAAGTACCTAGGTGTAAGACAAAATGAGCAATGTTAATATTATACTCCTCATGATCTAAAGACAACTGCGTTCTTGTATTGGCAATCCCTACACAGGTTCGAGAGCTGACCTAACACGTATTCTCAGACCTTGGACTTTTAGTATATGATGGAAGACATGTGTGCATCTTTTAGAGTAATATGGGATTAAAATGGAAAGATGTGAATCAAGAAATATGCTATGGAAATAACATACAGTTTGTTTCCAAAGGACACAATGTTAATACAGGTGCAATGTAACAGGCTGGTGCAACTTAGCCTTTCTGGGTGCTTAACGACCATATCTGAAGTCCCTACCAATTTGACTGAGGGACCTGGGGGGTAATTTTGTTCCTTGCCCTCAGAGGTCAACCGAGTCTTAGGGGATTATACGTGGGGGCATCTCTTGAAATGTCCTGCAGAGGTGGGTCACCATTCTTCCTCTTCAGGGAGGTCTTGGAGAGCCACTAAGGGGACTTCAGCCAGTGTCCAGTCTATAAAGAGGAAAGTCTGCTCATGCTTCAGAAAAGGAAGCCTGGTCTAGCAAGACCTGATTTTGTCCTCATGTGGATGGAACTTGTGGATGAGGAGCTGAAAGAAGCAAGGGTCTCCCACCCTCCCCCCCCAAAAAAACCCCCTGAGAGATCCCTGAGGACCAGATCCTCAACTGACCTAACAAAACAAAACCTTGGTTAATCTGGGCTATCTAATTCATCCAGAAGGAAAGTACAACCAGAAATAAATAATAAGACCAGAGAAACTGTAATGCAGACACAAAACTTGATATCTTAGTAAAAAGACAAAAAGAAAAAAAACAGAGAGCACCATTGTTTGGCCTGTCTACAATTCTCACAAGCAGGTGTATATGCTCTATAGATGCCACTGTTTTAGGCACTCCTCAAAGACATGAGATACAGCTTTTTTACTTTTTAGCCTTCCAATGTGGACTGAGGATTGCTGAGATACCCAGTTTGTGAACTAAGCAGCTAATGGAAATTCAGCCTCCTCAGAAGATGGACTGCCATTGTTGGATTACCTCGGCAGTATCATGGAGGCCAATGCAGGGGGATCATGACAGGACGTGTGTTTACTGGACTTCATTTAGGGGCACAATATTTAAAGCAGAAGCACGTCAGTAAGGGTTTCCTTCTGAATAAGGTTTTTTTGTAGTGTAATGTCTTAATCAAATATTTCGGGAATATCTTTAATGTTTAGATAGTATATTAGCAGCATGCAATAATTACATCATAGGTTCTCAAGCAGAGGCAGTCTATTGCAAGGACCTTCTCTGCTGCCAGTTATCATAGGACGTTTAAAGTTAGAAAACTGAATAGAAACACTGAATATTATAAAAATGCACTTTGCTCAGTAATACTTGAGTTGTTGCAAACCTACTTTTTTATAAGTTGGCATGTTAATTTTTTCCAGTGTGGCAGAAATTGGTGCCTATATAGGGGCTGGAGAGATGGCTCAGTGGTTGGGAGCACCGACTGCTCTTGCAGAGGACCCAGGTTCAATTCCCAGCACCCACATGGCAGCTAAGAACCATCTTTAACTCCAGTTACAGGGGAATCCAATGCCCTCTTTTGACCTCCGAGGCATTGCACGACACGGGTGCACCAACCTACATGCAGACAGTACACTCATACAAATAAAAAATAAAAAAAAGAAATTGGCGTATATCACATTTTCACATGCATATTATGCTAATTACAATCCTAGTAATAGTTTTAAATATGTTTAATATTTTAAGGTGAAATTCTTTCCAAATTTGCCTATAAGTTCAATGAAAACCAAATTAATATTTCAGCAAGCTTCCTTGAAGAAACTGACAAACAGATGCTAAGATTTATATGGGGATGCAGAAGACAGAAAGTGGGCAAGAGCTGGGGGTGCAGTTCAATGGTAGTGTACGCATCAGGCTCTGGGCTCAGCATCTCAAAAACAAAGAAACAAAAACCAACTTAGAATAGTAAACAAAATAAAATTTCAAAAAAAATGTTGAAGGTTTTATCTAATTCTAAGACTTGGGCTGGAGAGATAGCCTAGCGGTTAAGAGCGCCGACCGCTCTTGCAGAGGACCTGGGTTCGATCCCCAGCACCCACATGGCGGCTGAGAACCGTCTGTGAGAACTCCAGTTCCAGGGGAATCCAAGACCCTCTTCTGACCTCCGTGGCATTGCACGACACGGGTGCACAGACCTGCATGCAGACAATACATTCATACACATAGAAAATAAATAAAATTAAAAAAAAATTACTTAAGGAAGCTAACATAATGAGGACAATGTGGTATGGGAGAAAATGCAGACTTGTGAATTACTGGAACAGACTAGAAGTGGAACCTAAGTTAATGCCAACAAAACCCATAGGCACTGTTTACTATACAAATGACATTATCAAGCATTGGTGAGGAAGCGGACAACTGGATGATCACACATTGTCCTGTGTGAGAGTATAAAATGATAAATTCTTTAATAAACTTAAACATACGCAAGTCATGAGACCTAAGCAGTCTCACTCGTAGATATTTACCCAAGGGAAATTAAATCCAATGTCCACACAAAACCTGTATAAGAATGTTCCTAACAGCTTATTCATGTCAAAAACTAAAAGCAACCCAAGTGTCCATTAGCTAGCCTGTACATAAACAAATTATGGCATACTCACACTATGGAATACAGGTCACCATGCAAAGGAACAAAATATTGGTACCCTCACCAGCAGAGCTGAATTTCAAAAGTGTACTTGTAAAGAAAGCATAACACACAAGTCTGCATACTGCGACTGATGAGTCACTTAATATGAAATTCTAGAAAAGGCAAAACCATAATAACAAAAAGGAGAACTGTGGTAGCCTAGACCTGGGGGAACAAGGGAGCTTTTTAGAGTGATGGGAATTTTCTAACTCAGTCATGGTAATGTTCCCACAACTGTGTAAAATTATCAAAATTCAAATGTCCTCATGGAATTTCATCTTATGTAGAGTATACATAAAACAATGGGGAATGGATCTTTAAAAAAAAATACTGAGGTTTTAAGATTCCTTAAACAAAGAATCTAGAGTAAGAAAAGAGGTATGTTCCCTCCTGCAAAATGGCACAAATACAGTGCAGGGGATGTCACTCAGTGTTGTCTCTCAGCACACCTGAGTTTTATCCCCAGCCCCCCCAAAAAACAAATAAATAAATCAATAAATATTTTTTATGGAGACTAAGCCAAAACATGCAAACGATTGCTATATTCCTGTCTTAAGCCTTGTGATTTGTCTTTTTAGTTTTTTTCTAATTCCTAGCTCAAAAAACAAGAGATGAATCATTATACTTTAGATAACTTTGGCTGGTTTTAATAAATACAAAACAACTGAATATTAAAAGGTTTCCAGAGAAACTCTTCCATTTGATCACTACCTCAAAGGGATTTAAAAATAAGCACAAGGTGACTCTCTTGAGTGCACACCCAAGACCTTTTCCTGACTGAGTTTTTCTGAGTGCCTCTCTCTCCCCCTTCATGTCTATGGTTAAATCTATATTAAAACTTTCTTAACAAACTCCAACTTGGCTTCAAAAAAATTAATAAAGTGATAAACACAATGTTTTAGTTTGTTGATTCAGGTTTTGTCCTTGTTTGTTTCTTCCTTCTTTCTGTGCTCAGCCATTTCTCACGCTGTCCTGTCCAGAAGCGTATTTATGAGCCATCAGTCAACACCCAGTGTCAGATAATTAGCCATTAACATACTTCACCTGCACTGTGGTGAAAACACTATTACAACTTGCAAGAGATCCCCTTGAAGATGGAACTGAAAGAGATTGTGGCCACATGTTGTTTCAAACCTGTATTCATTATAACTCCTGACTGCATGTCATATACAAGAAGCCAAACAGATGTATAAAAATAACTGTTTAACGGGGAGGAAATACTGTAAAATTGTTTATGGCAGGACAGCGGGTTCTTATAGGCAAAGTAAATTACAAATAGATTTCTCAATTACTTTTTAAAGCCTGGTATTTGATTCTTATATAACAGTCAAAAATCAATTTTGCATGGAATTTATGTGAATGCCTCATTATTAATAAAACAGCGGTTGGCAGCTGCTACTCCCCCCCCCCCAGCCGCAGCACACAGCGGGGAGCACTCATGTGCCAGGCTATGCAGTCCTTTATCTTTTTCATCCTCTGGTTCAGCACCATAAAAAAGCAAGGGAAGAGATGAATTCCAAGCAAACTTTAAGCAAAGGCATTTGGCGTACCTATTTCAAGGGTGCCTGGAGGTGTAACAAGAATGTTTAGTGGTTAGAACTGGAGAAGTCTTGACTCCGACTCCGCACTTGCTGCTCATATTGTACCCTAAAGGGATTTTCAAAACTTGGCTTCTAATTAAACAAATAACTGCAGTGCTTGCCATTGGGTGGAGCAACATCTCTGCCTTGCCTCCATGCCTGGCGTTTACATCCCTCCTCATGACACTCACTGTCCACCATGATCAGGTGGCCAGTGGCACTGTCCTCCTAATCACTTAATAATAATTACTAATCTTGAGAGGAACTTGTTTCTGACCCAAGTATCTTCAACACACAGCAGGCGCATTTCCTTCCATGTCACAAGTTCAGTGCCATGAACATGCACAGACCATAAAGCCCTGCTGCCCAGGGAAGAGTGGTGGATGTGAAGACACCTTGCTTTCTGGCTCTCCTGAATGTTCTCTAACCAGCTGGGTGACATTTGCTATGTCATTACTTTAGTCCTTGTCTCTTTGCCTGTCAAAAGGAGGTTTTTCAGGCCAGCAAGATGTCTCAGCAGGTAAAGGTGCTTGTTGCCAAGCTTGATGGCCTGAGTTCAATTCCCAGGACCCACATGGTGAAAAAAAAAGAATGAACTCCCAAAAGCTGTCCTCTGACCTCCTACATGCCATGGTAACTGTACACATACACAAATAATTAATTTCAAACATTAAAAAATAAGAAGAGCGTTTCAAAATTGTCTGATGTTTTTTCAACAAAGACTCAGAGCAATAAAAATAAATTCCATCATATGTAAAAAGCAAAATAAGCAAATGCATATGGCATAAAAACGGTCTGTTTGGCCACAACATAGGGAAGCATTCATCCTTAGAGGTTAAATTAAACTGAACAGTAGCTACATGCCACACCTTTAAAATGTTAATAAAGGGGCTAGAGAGATGGCTCAGCAGTTAAGAGTGCTGGCTGCTCTTGGAGAGGGCCCAGGTTCACTTCCCAGCACCCACATAGTGGCTAACAACCATTCATAACTCCAGTTCCAGGAGATCCAACGCCTTCTTCTGACCTTTGTGGGCATTGCATACACAGGCATACTTGCATACCTGCATGCAAAACATTCATTCACATAAAATAAAACTAATTAACCACATCTGTGTTTTTTTGGCAAAATCCCCAGAGCCAAGGCAGAAGAAATGCTTAGCAAACAGCGGCATGATGGGGCCTGTCTAATCCGAGAGAGTGAGAAATCCTGGGGATTTGTCCCACTCAAGTTTGGAAATGATGTGCAGCACTTCAAGGTGCTCCGAGATGGAGCTGGGAAGTATTTCCTCTGGGTGGTGAAGTTCAATTCCTTGAATGAGCTGGTAGATTACCACAGATCAACATCCGTGTCCAGGAACCAGCAGATATTCCTGAGAGATATAGAACAGGTGCCACAGCAGCCAACATACGTCCAGGCCCTCTTTGACTTTGACCCCCAAGAGGATAGTGAGCTGGGCTTCTGCCATGGAGACTTCATCCACGTCATGGATAATTCAGACCCTAATTGGTGGAAAGGGGCCTGCCATGGGCAGACCAGCATGTTTCCCCGAAATTATGTCACCCCGGTTTACCGGAACGTCTAATAAGCAAAAGAGATTATTTAAAGAAAGTGAAAATTGAGAACATCCACAAGAATTAGACCTGCAGACCACCTACAGCCTGTGTGGAGCTCAGAATGCCTGGCTATGTCCTCTGGTAACCCTCACTTTGGTTGGAAATTTGGGGGGTGGGGAGGGGTGTTGGATTTCAAAATGCCAAAACTTAACCTATTGAATTAAGAAGAGTTTTGATTACAGAATCTCACTGCTGCTCCTGTTCCCCTTCCTGTGTGCTTTTTCTCATCCTTTTTCTTCTGTCCTTCAATGCATGATGTTTAAGGCCACATATAGTCCCAGCTGATGCCAATAATAAAGGAAAAGAAACCAAGTGGGCTGGTATTTTCTCTATGCAAAATGTCTGTTTTAGTGGAAATGACTAAAAGAACAGTGTTTTCTGTATATACACAGCAGAGTGGACAGGGGCACCTGGGGTCTCTTGGTTGGGCTTCTGCCAGCAATGCCTGAGGGCATCCACCCCCAGTCCAGTCCCCGGAGGCGGCCAGGGGAATGCTGCCCACCTGTGGCTTCCTGGAAAGACTGCAAACCTGTGCCTCTTCCACTTTGCTTCCCTTCAGATGTTGTTATGAGGATGTTGTTGTTCATAGTGCCTTTTTCCTTATTTTAAGGGTTTCTTATGAGTGGTGTTTTTATTTGTTTTGTTTTAAAATAAGTTAAGGACCATCCAGAGCTTTTCAGCTAATTTGTTTCCTATCCTGTACAAACATTTTCCCTCGGGGGAGGGGAAAACAAGGCAGAGAAAAGAGACAGAAACAGAGGGTCTGGGTGCTGCCCTGCCTGGGCCAGGACAGAAGTCTTGGCAGGTTCAGCTTTACCATTGCTGAGCGCAGTGGAGGCGAGGGCACAGCAGAGCAGTGGGATGGTTGTAGGGCTCCACACCCGGCAGACAGACACAGCTGCAGGGATTTTAGAAGCCTTGACCCAGGCTGCTTAGGTGTGGGCTGGGTATTTTTGTTTGTTTGGGGTGGGGGTGGGAGTGTTTGTTTATTTATTTATTTATTTATTTATTTATTTATTTATTTTGTATGTGTAAGAATGTACTGTCTGCGGGGCTGGAGAGATGGCCTAGCGGTTGAGAGCGCCGACCGCTCTTGCAGAGGACCCGGGTTCGATCCCCAGCACCCACATGGCGGCTGAGAACCGTCTGAAACTCCAACTCCAGGAGAACTCCAGCTCCAGGGGAATCCGACGCCCACTTCTGACCTCCGCGGCATTGCACGACACGGGTGCACAGACTTGCATGCAGACAATACATTCGTACACATACAGAAATNCACCCATGTCGTGCAATGCCACAGAGGTCAGTAGAGGGTTTCGGATTCCCCTGGAACTGGAGTTAAAGAGGGTTCTCAGCTGCCATGTGGGATGGATCCCGGGTCCTCTGCAAGAGCAGTCGGCACACTTAACCGCTAGGCCTTCTCTCCAGCCCGGTGTTTGTTTTTGTTCGTTTCTTTTTTTGGTCTTTTGAAACACTAGCTCCAGCTGGCCTGGAACTCACTATGTAGACCAGCTGGCCTTGAACTTGGAAGAGATCTCTGTCTGTCCAGAGTGCTGAGATTGAAGGTGTGCACCACCATGCCTGGATGGTCTGCCATTTCTGTCCCCAGAGCCAGGAAGTGTTAAGAAAGCCTGAGGAGCAGTTCGCCTCTGCACTGCCCTCAGCTGTCACAGGCCCTGCTGCACTCCTGCACTCAAGGGACTTGAGAGTATTGACTTTTCATTTTTCTTGCTCAAAATTAGGACCTTGTTCTCACTTGTGTGCTCATGGGTGAGGCCGTGGCACGGGTCGCAGGGCTGTGGGCTGGTCGTGCTCCAGTTCACAGTGGGCTGTGTTTGGAGCAGTGGGGAAGGCCAAGGCCACCGCAGAGCTCTGTCGTCTGTCTCCTGTCAGCTTTTGATCTGTGTAGTCATGTGCCTGTGAGCTGTTTCTCTCTCCTTTGGGAGTTGGTGGAGGTCTTGGGGCTCTGGATTCTGCAGAATGGGGTCTCCCCTGGACTCTGATTTTTGGAGATGGACTCAGCCTAGAGTACCCCAGGCCCAGGCGGTCTTTCTGGATGATCATGTTGCTACTACTCCTGGCTCCCCTCATTCTGCTCATTTCCCTGCTGAGGATGAAAAGAATTTCTGGCGTTCTACATCTGGACCATTTGATTGTTTTATTTTGGAATTGGTGTATATCATGAAGCCTTGCTGAACTAAGTTTTGTGTGTATATATTTAAAAAATTCAGTGTTTAAATAAAAAGACCTATGTACTTTAATCCTTTAACTGTGGATAGCATTGGTAGGTAGTGATTAACTGAATAATAAACACAATGAATTAATTAAAAAATAAAATAAGTTAACAAAAAAATAAAACTAATTTTTTTATGTTAAGAGAGCAAGAGATACACCAACACTTGCAGCATGTTCAGAGACTAATCTCCCCCTGGTCCGAGTCTGTGTTCACAACTGGAAATGGCAGGCCTGCTACGGACAGTTCTCTCCCTGCCCCTAAGCTCCTGTGTCAACTACTAATTAAGAAGTATGCATGTCTTTGAATCGATTAAATAATCTCATTTCTTAAATTACTTAATTTGGTAGTTGATAATGAAAATCTTTTGTAATGTTAGCATATGTCATGATCATAGTACCTTGAAGAAAATCATGTCAGGGTCTAAAAGCATCCCAACCACAGGTCTTTCTAGGAAAAAGACTAGAACTCACAGATCAGTCACCTCAGGAGAAGAGTGGCAGACTTGGTGACCTTGTGACATTTCTGCGTCATCCACACACAGATCAGTGTTGCTGGTTGTACCTTCTGATGACATGTTCAAGAACAAATACAATTTGTATCATGAAGCTATTTTACTGTGATGAAAAATAATCCATAAAGACAAAATAAATATATTTTAATATTTATTTTAAAAAAATAATTCGATGTTAACAGTCATCAAGCTAACCCAAGAAATGCTGCAGGGGTGGGAGGTGGGGGGATCCAACTTAGAAATTCCATTTTAAACACACAACTCTTACAGACACAGAATGCCCGGACTCCCTTGGGAATGGGAGTTCATTGGACGATCTCATTGGACATGAGGTTCCTATCTCCAAGCTTGTCTTTTGGATGTGATTGAGAAACATAGAAGCTTAAGTGTTATCAATTTATTATGGGGCTCAAAATTACTTTCCTTTTCATTCTGTAATTATTTACATAATGAATCTGCTCTAACCTCCCCTCATTTAGAGCTGCACAGTAGTTGCCCGTGAAGGGAGGAAAATCAGTATTGTTTTAGGCGCAAACTCACAGCCCAAGGGGAAAGTGTAAAGTCACATGGTTGACAGTGCTGCTCCTCCTCCTTGTCTCCTCAGGTCATGCTTTCTGATGATTATTTTTCACTGTCAACTTGACAGGGTTTTAGAATCACTTCTGGGTGAGAGGGCATCTGCAGACAGGTTTAACTGAGGAAAGAAAACCCACCTGGATTGTGGGTGACACCATCCCAAGACCTGAGGTTTTAGACAAAATAAAAAGGGAAAACGGAACTGAGCGGGAGCATCTGTGCCAATTCCAAGCCAAGCCCCCAAGAGGCCTTGCTTGTTTCTGCTTGTGCACTCTGGTTTCAGCCATTGCTCCGTCAAGGACATGCTTGGGTTAGCTCAGGGTCCCTGGAGAGAAAAGACAACACATGAACAAAGCACAAACCTATAAGAAACTGAACAGCCCTCACACATGGGCCACCCAGCCGAAGCCACTGAACCCTGCAGACAGGGGGGAAACAATGCCCACGACTGCACACCTCTAAAGTCTCCTGACTGTGTACAACGTTCTCAGCAGAGCGGGCTAACATATTCACCTTTCCTACACTGAGTCTGGAGTCAGACAGGAGCCTGAGAGTGTATGTTTCCCACATATTCCTGGGGAGGGCTAACGCTGCCAATCCACGCTGTACTCGGTAAAAAGCGCTCCTTTAGGCCATCCAGGGCTATGCCCAGTTGCTGGCTCACTTTCCTCTCTGTGCTTCCCTGAGCCATGTTTTTCCATCACCTTTTCCAAGCTGACTAATAATGAGCAGGACCAGAGCCGAGTCTACACAGTCAGCCTTCCAGATTTGCTCCCTCTAGAAGAGGCAGTCTTGGTGGCAAATGGCAAAGCAGGATCACCAAGCCATACGTCAGGGACTCAGCACCACCTTTGCCCTGAACTAAATGTCACCCCATGGTCTGGGAAGCTTCCTGGCTTGTGCCCAAGACACACTGATTTGGGAGGATGAAAGAGTTCACAGTCTTCTAAGTGTCGACTTTGAAGTCTTGGCTCCGAGGACCCTCATGGCAGAATGCTGGGGACTCGTTGTTGGAAAATTCTTAGTCCCATGTAGTTAGGTGTGTGCAATCAATCTCCCTCTCAACTCCCATGGCAGGCACTTTTATTTCTTCCCCTTGCTGTATGTGGAGGGATCCCCACTGAGAAAACAGAAGGCTTTTCTAGAGGTGTAGCCCCACTCTGCCCAAGTTCTTTCTCACAACAGTCTAAAAGATACATTTGAACTCCGACCTTTGCACATTTATCTCGGTATCAGCAGGAGTTGGGCAGAATCTGGGTCCTCTGGGTGGCGTTTATCGCAATGCTGTCTCAACAATCATGCCAAGTTAAAAAGCTTGAAAAACTGTAGGAAAATGATAAGCATGTAAAACTGTCCAGCTTGCTTCACCTTCTACATCCTTGTTTTTTCTTTTTCTTTTCTTTATTTGCATGTGTATAAAGTATGTATGTATGTATGTGCATGTATATTCACGTGTGCAGGCACATGTGTGTGGGTGCATATGCATGCATCTGTCTTCCTTGATCACTCTTCACTTTATATGCCTTGTATATTGAGACAGGGTCTCTCATTTGACCCCAGAGTTTGCAACTTGGTTAGTCTAGTGAGCCAGCTTGCTCTGAGAATCCTCTGTCTCTGTCTCTTAAGCTCTGGGATTGCATGCGTGGCATGGACATGGGTGGAAGGATCTAGACTCCTGTCCTCACATTTGTGTGGCACGCACTATACACACTGAGCCCTCTTTTTCTTTCTTTACTACGTCATGGGTTGTTCCATTTGCTAACTCAGAGTTTGTGGTTTGAAAAGAGTCACTCTTAAGGTGTGTGAGCACTTGCCCAGGTGTTTGGGGAACAGCTGGCACTTTTCTAGAGTAGTGGAAATATTTTCATTGATAGAAGTAGTTTAACCATATTTTGAAAATATTTTAGGTTTTCAGTGAACTTTTGTAAAGGATCTTGATGCTCATAAATTTACAGCACTATTTTGTCTAGAACTGAAACTGTACACTATTTGACATGAAAATGTATTTGTTGATGGGGCTGGAGAGATGGCTCAGTGGTTAAGAGCACTGACTGCTCTTGCAGAAGACCCAGGTTCAATCTCCAGCACCCACATGGTGACTGAGAACCGTCTTTAACTCCAGTCCCAGGGGAATCTGACACCCTCTTCTGATCTCCGCAGCATTGCATGACATGAGTGCACCAACCTACATGCAGACAGTACATTCATAAAAAATGTACACATAAAAAATAAATAATAAAAAAGAAAATGTATTTGTTTTCACTCAACAAATACCTATCAAGTTCAGACTGTGTGGGCATCATGTCATATAAAGTTCAGACTATGTGTAGACATCATGTCTGGCAATTAAGAAATACAAAATAAAATATCTTCTTCCCACATGTTTTCCAAGTGATTATAGCTGTTTTGATATGACAAACTCAAAAGTGAATGATTATTCTGTCCATCATCTGGTATATGTATATTGAACACCTACTATGTCTAAGCACTGTGCTTACTGTGTAGTAGAATACACAATGAGGAAAATGTAGGATTGGTTTCTGTAAGCCAGTCAAGCAGTTTTTAAAGTATTGTAATGTTATGGCTCAAGGCAACCATGTGGTAAGGACCTGAAACAGGATATCTGCTCTACAAAGTCAGAAGTGGAAGTTGAAATCTTAAAATGACAAAAATGAAGCTAAGGAAGGAGGGGGGAGAAGGAGAACAGGGAGAAGAAAAAGATCTGCAAGGCACAAAGGTGGGGAAAATTGATGCTGAACTGAAGAAAAAGTCACATCCCAGTGTGATGAGAAAGCCCGGGAAGAGAGTCATCAGAAATGGCAGGAGGGGCAGGAGGCCAACTCAACACTTGTGCGGTGTGGAGGAACATAACCCTGAGCAAGTGGAACGATTTCTCAGACATCCAATCTTGACTTTGACAAGGTTTTGGCAATGGGGATGGTAAGGTGGTCAGATATAAGAGGAACTGATGGTTGGTAGGACTTGGTTGATTAAATGAAGAGAGTTTCTGGTTGGAGACATTCCGTGGATGGCAACAAATGAGAAGAGGGGGCGATGCGGGAGAGCGTCTGTCTGCAATGTGAGATCCTTTAAGGGTTTGCTGTTTATCAGATACAGACTTTTGTTTGTTTCTAAAACTAATTCCCATCAGACACTTTGCCAGAGATTATTCTGCAATTTCAGGTAATTACTAGTGTAGGAATGGCTTTTTCAATATGAACATAACGTGGCCTGAAGACCTTGCCAGCAAAAAGTCATTGATTATAATATAAGCAAGCTTGCTGAGCTGCATTATCCCTCAGAACCCCTCTTGCCCTCTACCCAAGATCATGTAAGATTGAGTATGTACGCATGCTTTGCAGAGTAAAGCACCAAAAGAAGAATGGTTTTCTCTTTGAAAACAATGAGAAAAATCTGTTTATAGTTGTGTGGTGTGTGTGTGTGTGTGTGTGTGTGTGTGTGTGTGATATTCTAGGCCTATGGATTAAAGGGCAAGATTCTCTGACAAGATAATTCTAATTCCTCAGGCCTGGAAAGATGGTTCAGTGGTTAAGAGCACTGACTGCTCTTGCAGAGGACCCAGGTTTGATTCCCAGCACCCACAGGGCAGCTAACAACCATCCATAACTCCAGTTCCAGGGGATCCAATGCCCTCTTCTGACCTCCACAGGCCTTGCATGCACAGGTGCACTTATGTGCAAGCAGGCAACACTAAACATCATGAACATTAAAAATAATAAAAATTATAATAATATTTTAATCCCAGCATTCAGTAGGCAGAGGCAGGCAGATCTCTGTGAGCTCAAGCCCACCCTGGTTTACATAGAAAGTTTCTGGGCCAGTTGGGGCTAAAGAGCGATCCTGCTTCAAAAAGACCTAAATAACTAATTAAATAATTAAAAAGTAAAAAGGTAATTCTAATTCTTCATTTAATGCTGGAAATGCATTCAATAAAAGAATGTGTCAGGGCTGGAGAGATGGCCTAGCGGTTAAGAGCGCCGACCGCTCTTACAGAGGACCCGGGTTCGATCCCCAGCACCCACATGGCGGCCGAGAACCGTCTGAAACTCCAACTCCAGGAGAACTCCAGTTCCAGGGGAATCCGAGACCCTCTTCTGACCTCCGCGGCATTGCACGACACGGGTGCACAGACTTGCATGCAGACAGTACATTCAAACACATACAGAAAAAAATAAAAAAAAAAAAAAAAAAAAAAAAGAATGTGTCGAAGCCTTACTGGGAAGCACAGTTCTTAGAGACAGCTGAAGGAATGAATGATCTGCAGTTTGGGTCCAAGCTTGGCCTTAAAATGAATTTGAGTCAGGCTGTCTCTTTTTTAAACATCACTGTAATGTGAGTTACAAATACTTCATGCCACAAAATCAACAAAGTTTGCAGGACTGATGGTTAAGCATCAAATAAAACAAGTGATTATCTCAGTTCCCCTGAAGATGATGTGTGGGAAATCTAGAGGACACGCTTTTCCTCCCAACTCCCACCCCCAAACATTGGATTATTTACTCTAAAAGCAACTAGGCAAAGCATGAAGCTTGTGGGGATGTCCAGAACATTAGGTTTCTGCTCCCGATGGGCTTGGTTCAACTCTAGACAAGCAGACATAATTGAGCAGGGTCTATTAGTTTCTATCTAAATCTTCCTGTCTTCCACTGCCTTCGCCTTCACACAGCTCAAACATCCTTGTGGGCAGCTTCGCTTGCTCTGCAGTCTTCACTGTCTAGAAGACTTAACAAGAAACAAAGGTCTCGTTCCTTCTGCATCTTCACTTTGTTGTATTCCCAACCCTTCCATCTCTATCAGAAGCTGAAACATACCTCTAGATATCGTGAACCACCCCTCAATGTATTTGCTTCAGAAAGTGAGTTCCCTGCCTGCTGATTTTTAATTCTGAGTTTTTTCTCTATTTGAGAAATGTTCGAGTTTTCCACTCCCTTTTTTCTGATCAATATCTGGCCTCTACCTTCCATTGATTCCTTCTTCAACTAGCTCTAAATCACAGTATCACAAACTGCTTTGTGTTCAAAAGCCTCGTGCTACAAAAATGGTAACAACACTGAAATAGAATGTGTAACTGTTTCATTTGTGTAAAAAATTTGACTCTGTTCTTTTCTATGGGTCAGTGCTCTTGCTTTTTTAAATTTCCCTTGCCTTCATATAAATACATCAGTGCACATTTATACCTGTCTCAGAATTGTAAGTAATGAGCCTCAATTCTCCAAACACAACAGACTTCCTCTATCCTTGGCTCCCAGACAAATGCCCCTTAGTCTAAGTTTAAAACTAAAGGCATATTGATTCTGGAGAGGTGTAACCTTCTATGTTTAAACCAGTAATTAGGACAGTATTTACTAGAAGTTCTGAAATGCAAATGTTTTCTAGACATTCTACAGCCTGGCAATGCCAAGTATGGTCCTTGACCATTTTCATCACACAGGCCTTCTCAGAGCAGAAGGGGCTGCATCCCAGACCCACTGAATATAAATATGCATTTTCACAAGAGTCTCAGCTGATAGGCTTACAACATTAAAATTTGAGAGAGAAGCCAGACATGGTGGGTGGCGCATGCCTTTAATCCTAGCATTTGGGAGGCAGAAGCAGGCGGATCTTTGTGAGTTCAAGGCCAGCCTAGTCTACAGAGTGAGTTCCAGGACAGCTGGGGCTACAGGGAGACCCTGTCTCAGAAAGACAAAAAGAAAATTTGAGAGAGAAAAAAACAAAAATAAGATGATGTTTGGGTTTGTGGGTGGTTGTGCATCTCAGGGGAAAGACAGAGTGAAAGGTAAAGAAGACAATGTTTGCACCTGTGGTTGTAAGGTTTTTTTTTTTATTTCAACAGGATTTCTTTTCTTTAATATATCTCTTCTCAGGTTTTCACTAAACTCACACTTCCCCATCAGCAATGCAACAACACAGAGGACCATGGAGCCTCTTCTTGGTGTCCTCTCCAAGTGCTGTGGCTATCACTCTGCCCACTGAAAATCTCATTGCTAAGTTTTATAGTGTATTTCCCCTTTCTGAACCTCACATTCCTTCTAAATCTCACTTCTCTAGAAGGGAGTATGTCTGCTCACAGGATAAAATGAAACCAAGAGAAGACAGACATTTTCTTAACATCTCTCTGGGTGTGCAGATAAGTGTCACCCAATAGAGCATCCGCCCAGGACGATGGAAATGCTGCATATCTTCACTGCTCACCCTAACAGCCAGCAGCAGATGCACGACTCTTAGGCAAGTGAAATATATATTTTAAAAAAAACACGAAAAATTAAAGAATTTATTTGAGCAAACAGTAGCCCATGAAACAGACAGCAGAAAACCAATAGTGATCCAAGGCCCTAGTGAAGGGCTAGGCAGGGAAGACAGCCATAAAGGGACCCATAAGCAAGATAAAGGCAATGTTTGGTTGGTAAAAGTGGAGTAATCGACTGTATTTGGGTCAGTCCAATGGACAGTTAGAGATTTGTTAACAGTTTCTGGCTGGAAAAGTTTTGCCTTCCTAGAATATAATTCCATATAATGGGATGAATTTCAATATATTTATGTAGAGGCCCAGGGTGTTGGAGTGGCCTCAGTCATATAGCCTCGCAATTCATTATGTTAACAAAATATGACTAGAACGTGACTGAGGAACATTTAAAAATCCAATGGCTATTCAAGCTTAATATTAATTAAAAATAAATAAAATTTTAAATTCAGTTCCTCACTCATACTCCCCACATCTCAACTCTAAACAGTCAGGTGGCTCTGGCTACAGTCAGCCAAGGCTGGTCTAGAGCATTCTCTTGTAGTTTTACATCTCCCAACCTTTGGTTGCTGCTTGTGTGTTCATTACATCCTCATTTAAAGTTGTCACAACAACTCTGGTGACAAGTGTAGGTGTATACATGACAGAGAGCAGAAGTCTTTCTACAAGGATATGCCTGCTGTTCTCATAGTTGCTTTCTTTAGTCTAGAACTCTCCTCACAAAGAAAAATTCAAAAGAAGACTTTTAAAAGTAATTACAAGCTCCTCTGAAAATGACCCCAGACTTGACTCAGTTGGTCTTAACATAAATGACAGACTGCATGAAATCCAATGGAGGGGGCTATAGGAGGGTGCAGATGGGGAGGGAGTATAAAAATGATAAGATGTTGCATATGAAATACTCCAAAACTCAATAAGAATATACAAATAATACCAATAATAATTTTAATGACCCCAAGAAAATGACTGGGTTGTATTGACATCAATGCAGATAAACTGCTCTGAGAGTTTCTTCTTTCAGAGACATAGAAAGAAACAGCAGCATTCACAAGCTTTGCCATCAACAGTCTGTGTGTGGAAGAAGAGAAATCAAATATTCTGATTGGCTAATAAGAAGTCTGAGCAGGGACTAATGGACCATAATTCTCTGTTCTGAATTTATGAGGATCCATCATCATTTAATTAACAATATAAATATTAAAAAAACATTTTATAATAAAATTTTATAATTGTAATAAGACACCCTACAGCATGAATTATGGGGTACTAATTCCCACCCAGTTTTGTTGAAACTGGATGTGAACGAACACATTAAAATGCATACTATGTCATGCCTTAGCACTTAAAAAATAAAGTGACAAAAAAGCATTTAACAATTCAAAGTCTTATTCCCTTAGAATATAAGCAAAGAAATTCAATGAAAATGTAATTTATTGGGTTTGAGTTTTTATTCATTTTTCTGCTAGTAATTACATTACCCACATAAGAGACAGTTATTGAAGAGGTTCAAAATAGTTCAACTATTTTTTCTACCCCAGATTTGTAAGCTTTCATTCCTCTGCAGAGAGCCCACATTTTCCTTCCTCAATCACCTCATAATTTAAGACTGAAATAATAATAAAATATTAAGTCAGCAGAACACAAGGATCAGATTTTTCCAAAGGGCAAGCCTGCATCTTCCATGTTCACTATCGTTTATTCAGTTATCGATTACATGTGTGGACATGTAAAATGTGCTCAGTACTGGGGAACAAACTTTACATATGTTTCCTAGTGAAATTTACAACTATCCATGAGGTTGATGCTATTAACCCATTTTACAGGTGAGAAAATTAAAATAGAGAGGTTTAGTCAGCTGCTCACAGTCAAAGAGCTAGTACTGGTAGACAGAACACAAATTTAAGTAGTCTGCTTTCCAATTCTAGCTCTTTTTTAAGTTAATTTTTATTGATTGCATTTCATACAACATTTCTCAATCAAATCTAGACTCATTCCCCCATCCATGCCCTTTATGTCCTCCCACCCCCACTAGAGCTCATGGACTCTGTTATACATGTTAAGTCCCGTCTTACATCTTTTTCTCAGTCTTTTTTTATTTATTTGTTTATTTTTATATGTGTATGAGTGTACTGTCTGCATGTAGGTTTGTGCACCCGTGTCGTGCAATGCTGTGGAGGGCAGAAGAGGGTCTCGGATTCCCCTGGAACTGGAGTTCTCCTGGAATTGGAGTTACAGACAGTTCTCAGCTGCCATGTGGGTGCTGGGGATCGAACCCAGGTCCTCTGCAAGAGCAGTCGGTGCTCTTAACCGCTAGGCTATCTCTCCAGCCCCTTTCTCAGTCTTTTATAACCTTTTCAATGCACAAGTTTACTACTTTAGTCAGTTTTTTTATTATGTTTCTCTTTCTTTTTGTTCCCTTTAATTTTATATTATTCCAAAATATGCATATATACACTCCACACATAAATCAAAATTACAAATTCTGAAAATAAACTATAGGTTAATTCCTAAACACATTTAGAGATTCACATTTTAACAGTAAATTTGCATGCAGGTAAAAAGAATATGAATACATATCTTCTATTCATACATGGTAATTACGATGTGTGAATACATGTGGTAGGACAATTCTAGAGCCCATTAAGAGATTCACATTGGATTAGCACAGTTGCTTTCAGATACAATGAAATATAATAAAATTGCTCAGTTTGCCTGCCAACTGGGGAGTTGGTGTTAGCATCCATAAATGAGGGAAACCATTTGCCTTTTTTTTTTTTTCTGGGACTGTGTTACTTCACTTAGCATAATGGCTTCAAGTTCCATCATTTACCAGCAAAGCTCATGATGTCATCTTTCTTTACTGCTGCATAGAACTCCATTGTGTAGATGTACCACATTTTTGTTATCCAGTCATCAGTTGAGGGGCATTTGGGTTGGTTCCAGCTCTCTGCTATTATGAAGAGAGCTGCAATAAACATAGCTGTACATGTATCTTTGCAGTAGGATGTGTCTTGTGGGTATATACCCAGGAATGGTATGGCTGGGTCAAGTGGTAGGCTCATTTTGAGTTTTTTAAGTGTTCTCCACACTGCTTTCCACAGTGATTGAACCAGTTTACGTTCCCACTAGCAGTGGATGACTATTCCCGTTTCCCCACAGCCTCTCCAGCATTTGGTGTCTTTTGTTTTCTTAATCTTGGCTAGTCTTATTAGAATGAGATGATACCTTAGTGTGGTTTTAATTTGTATTTCCTTAATTATTAATGATGTTGAACACTTTTAAGATGTTTCTCAGCCATCTTTACTTCCTTACTGATGAAGTCTCTGTTCATCTCTTTACTCCATCTTTTGAGTAGGTCATTTGTTTTTTTACTTCTTGGTTTTTTAAGTAGCTTATATATTCTGGATGTTAATGCTCTGTCAGATGTATCAGTGGTGAAGGTTTCCTCCTACTCTGTGAGTTTTCTCTTCACTTCCTTGATTGTTTCTTTAGCTGTACAAAAGCTTTTGAGTTTGATGAGGTCCCACTTGTCAGCTGTTGTCCTTATTTCCTGTGCAGCTGCTGAATTCTTTACTCTCTACCCACAAGGTAACTTGAGAAATTAACCCAGTGGGCACATAAGGGAGGTGAAAGACCATGAGCAACTCAGTTCTTGATAGCAGGATTTATTTGAAAGTCTTTGCCAAAAAATAAAAAAGATTTAAAATTTGACATAATGAGGCAATTCTCAGGGTCTGGCAACCCCTCAGGGCAGAATAAAGGCTCAGAAAATTATCTGAAACTATAACCAGAAGCTCCTTTTGCTTCTAATTAAGGAGACAAGAAAAATCAGGTTCTAAAGATCATAAGCTGCTTCAGTACAGTCATGAGGAAGAACACATGTCCTCAGGGGTCCACTCAGGTTTACAGCAATGAGGTTCCAGAGAACTGGAACGAGAATAGAAAACACTAGCAATAGTCTGAACAAGCTGACCTGGCAATGCAGAGAGAAAGCCATTGAGACCAGTATGGACAGATGACATGGAAATCCAGTCTCTAAGGTCCAGGGCTCCAAAGCATGAGAGGATTAGCTGTGGTGATCTATGGGATCGAGGAAGGAATACCTCTAAGAGGGCTCACAACACCCCCACCCTCATTCCTACTCAGCCACTCTGTCCTTTTTGGGTTTGGGACTTGATTCCCTCCTTTTACTAAATACTTATGCTAATTTCTGACTTTTTCTTTCAATTTCTGACTGTGCTTCATTCATAGATATTGTTGATCATACAGTACTTGGGTTTTGTTATAGTAACAAAGTTTGGACTTTTAATAAAATTTTATTTCATTTCTGAAATGCCAAGAGGTTGTCAATTGATTATGCTTAACACACATCCTAAACCTGTATATATCTATGAAAAAAATCTATTTAAGGTCCATGCATTTTCAAGACCCTAACAAATTCTCTTCAATGAGGGGTTTAAATATTTGTTCTAGCCAATCACTGATGAGTAGATCAGGAGAATACTCTTAACCTGAAGTAAGTCATAAAAGAATTATTTGGTTTTCCTTTGGTTATAAGAGTCTCATTCAAGAAAGGTTTTTCCCTTTCCTTGAGAGGTGACGAATTTTAACAAATTGGCCTTGCACGTGCCCTGTTCATTGCCACTAGATAATAATACCCTTTTGCTCACTTGTCACATTTTTACAAAACTGTCCACAAAAATATTTATTTTTGCCTGGGTCTTTGGTTCTTCACTCCGAAGCTTCAATTTGTTATGCTTTCTCTTGTTAATCTGTCTTTTGTTAGAGAGGCCTCAGCCATAAACCTTGCAAGGAGTAAAGAAAAGAAGCATTTCTTTTTTTCACCCACGTGACCAAGGAAGAGAAGCATACCCCACCTCAACAGTCTGAAGTATTCATGGGAAAGTGCTCATGCCAAAGGAAGTTAAGTGAGAGCTCTAGGGTCAGTCATGTGATGAAACTCAAATGTGGGTTGTGAGACTGTGTAAATACCCAAACCCTTATATAATCACAACCAGGTGACTCTCCGCCATTGGCCACACACTGCTGGAAGTATTGAATTTTCCTGTCACAAACCTGCTGCTCAGTTCACGGTCTGAATACCCCCTCACCCTCCACTGCACGTTAATTTGTTGCTTATCTTATCGGCACAGCCTGTACCCGACAAAACTGTCTTTAACAATTTAAATCAAGGTCTTTTGCATTTTTTGTTGTTTGTTTTAAACTAACATATAAAGTAATGAGTTTCATTGTGGTATTTTCATGCTTGTTTTGGTGGCCCTCCTCTGCCCCCCCAGGTCCTCTCCTCCCCTCAGTGACCCCCATTCTGCTCTCACATTATTAATACTTGAACTCTATAACCTTTTTCCTCTCCGCACTTGTCTTTTTCCCCTTTCATGGTCCCCTGTCTAATTTCATGATTCATTCTCTCTCTCTCTCTCTCTCTCTCTCTCTCTCTCTCTCTCTCTCTCTCTTAGGAAAATTAAAATGTAGGATCTGCAAATGAGAGAAAATATGCAGTGTTTGTCTTTCTGAACCTGGCTGATTTCACTTAACGTCATAATTTCCAGTCTCATCCATTTTCCTGCGAATGTTATGATTTCATTTTTCCTTACTGTTTCATGCTTTTTTGACTAGGCTCAACCTTGGGCTTTCCCCTCTATCCCTGTGGAATCCAGTTCAAGCAAGAATCTTACTGGGTGAGTTTAATGCAGTCTCCTACTGTCCCGTTTGACCACTCACTGTAGCTTGTCACTCTGGAGAATTTTGGCAAGAATACTATATTTTTTAAAAGCCCCTGTCACTGGTATTTTCTCTTATTATTTTCTGATTTCAGACTCTTAGTCTGTGCTTTGTTTATAAATCTCATTTCCTACTAAATTCTGGAGTTAAGCCCAACCCCTCCGCCTTTAGGACCCTTCTGCAATGGTCCCTGTACTATGGCCTCCCCTTGAATAAATTCTGCCTTACTTTCTCTAACAAATATCCTTGAGCATGTGTTTCCTTGACATCGCTGAGTATCCAGCTATACCCAAAATATTAAATTGCTGCTGAATGGATGGCGTGTCAGTAGAGAATATTTCCTCTGACAGTGCTTACATGCTGTTGTATTCTTAATCAGGCAAACACTAGCGTTCACAGGGATGATCAAAGAAAATCCAAAACCACATAAAATACAGCATGAAAAATGTACTGAACATCCTAAAACTCAACATACAGTTGCACCCCAACTTCCAGTCTATCATCTGCTCTAACTTGTGCATGCCTCTGCTGTTATGAGCATATTTCATCTCACTTATGACTAAACTGCTGCCATGGTTAAAATGTTTGTGTTCCCCAAAATCACAAGTTGCAACTTGATCCCCAATGTGCTAATATCAACAAGTAAGACCTGTAGGAGTGAGTTCTGTGGCTACAACCCTCACTTATGAGATTATCGTCCCATAACAGATATCTTCACTTACAGATGCTTAGTAACTTTTATGTTTCATATATTTTATTTTTTTATTTTTTAAATTTTTTTTTTTTTTATTTCAGTATGTGTATCAATGTACTGTCTGTATGCAGGTTTGTGCACCCGTGTCGTGCAATGCCGCGGAGGTCAGAAGAGGGTCTCGGATTCCCCTGGAACTGGAGTTCTCCTGGAATTGGAGTTTCAGACGGCTCTCGGCCGCCATGTGGGTGCTGGGGATCGAACCCGGGTCCTCTGTAAGAGCGGTCGGCGCTCTTAACCGCTAGGCCATCTCTCCAGCCCCAGATGTTTCATATATTTTAACCAGGAGTATATAATCATGTAAAATAAGAAAAATGTTTCTATTGATTTAAAATAAACACAAGTAGCACAGATTTTTAATTGATTTAAAATAAACACAAGTAGCACAGATTTTTAAAAAGTGCCTTGCTTGGTCTGCTCTATGAAGATACAGCAGGAGACGACATTTACCAGGCGGAACCCAGCCGTTGCCAGATACCAGATCACTAATGTCTGGATCCTGGACTTCCCAGGCTCTAAAACTGTGGCAAAAAGTCATTATTTATCAATTAGCCATTCTAAGGTATTTTTATTAATTTTATAAGTTAACATAGAAAGTAGTGGGTTTCATTATGACATCATATTTATTACAATGTATTCTTCTAAGTTGTTTTTGTAATAGAAGCCAAAATGTAGTATGAAAATCACCTTCATATTTCCTTGTTTTATCATAACCCCACAAGACTGGGTTCTGACAGTAGACTCATGATGGTCCATGTTTTTAATTTTAACTTTTTTACATTTGAGAATTTCACCCCTGAGCATCGTCTCTGTCCCTCCCTGCAGCTCCCGAATGTCCTTCTGCTCCCTCTCTATTTCCTATCTTCTTCTTCGATTATTGTTACATATAGATACATTTATAAATATACATCATATATAATGCACGTATATATTTAATGGTGCTCATGTGCACAAGTGTTTAGGGCTGCCCATTGGGGATTGGGAGTTAATCCCTGGAGAGAACTGATCCTCCCTCCCTCATCAGTTATGGACTGCCTGTAGGTCTTCATCTTGAGGTAGGACCCTGTGAAATTCCCCACATCCACCCCATGTCCACTGGTTTTGTCATTATGCAGATCTTGTTAGATTATTATGCTGTGGAGATTTTACTGGTGTAGCTTCCCTGTCATGACTAGAACGTCTTAAGTAGCAGCAGGTGTCTTATCCCTGTGGCTCTTACACTCTCTCGCTACTCTCCCTCATCCACGATGTTCGCTGAGGCTTAGCAATAGAGGCTGCCTTTTGGATGTGTCACTTAGGGCTGAGCACCTCACAGTTACATATTCTCTTGCACTTGTAGAACTTTCTCTGATGAGTGGTGAAAGGTACACTTGTCTATAATAAATATAAGGATATGTATTTAGAATATAATAGGAGATGACATTGGTCTAGGTAAATGACAGAATCCAAAGAGATATGTAGTATTTAATAAGCCCACTGAAAAATACACACATAATATAAATGTGCATGTGTATAGCTGAAGGTCATATAACAAAAATTACAGTATCATAGTATCAGTCAAGAGAAGCCTCCCTTCAAGTTGCTGGTCAGCGTAGTCCAGGAGACTCCCCAAATAATACAGCCTATTGCCACTGCCCTTGATTGCATGCCAGAACTTGAAGGTAAGACCCTACTGCTGAAGACAGGACATACTACAGACACAGGACTTGGAGCAACTGAGCTGAAACTGACCTGGAAGTATGGAAAGATACTATGTAAACTTCAAAGGGAGAAAAACAACCCATGATCCTAGCCTGCTGCAAAGCCTATGAACCACGACAATGACGGGCCCAGCAAACTATCTCTAGTAAAGGCAATTTTACCTTGGGAACAAGCAACTATCTAATTGGACTTAAGGCCTGCTCAGTGGGAAGGAACTTACGTGTGGTGCTTGACTAAGAACACATGGCTGGAGATGTCATAGACCCTAGAGTAAAGCCTACTTTTTCTGGCCCAAACTTTAAGCTAGCTGCAATAATAGAATGACTATCTCTTTTCACTATGACTTGATATAGTTCTTTACTCTGAAAATGATTACTAGGTTTAAGAAAAGAGGGAGGAATGGGATTATCTCAAGACCTTTGTTAATTAGAAAGTAAATCAATAATCATCAATGCTTATACAGCTGACAGTTTACCTTGGGTTGAGAAATATTTTTTCACCAGGTATGAATTCTTGAGATGGAAATTGTTTGCTATATAAAAAAACTTCATGGGGCTGGAGAGATGGCTCAGCAGTTAAGAGCACAGAGGACCCGGGTTCAATTCCCAGCACCCACAGGGTGGCTAAGAACTGTCTTTAACTCCAGTTCCAGGGGAATCCAATGCCCTCTTCTGACCTCTGCAGCATTGCATGACATGGGTGCACCTACCTACATGCAGGCAGTACACTCATACACATAAGAAGAAGAAAAAAAAAAAGGCCAGGCATGGTGGTGCACACCTTTAATCCTAGCACTTGGGAGGCAGAGGCAAGCGGATCTTTGCGAGTTTAAGGCCAGCCTGGTCTACGTAGCAAGTTCCAGGACAGCCAGAGCTACAGGGAGACCCCTATCTCAAAAAGAAAAAAAAAAAAAAAAAGAAAAAGAAAAAGTATAATCTCCCCCATATCCTACCGACTATAAAATGGTTATTGACTTCACAGGTTACCTAATTCCTACTTCAAATAGCTCACTGAACAGTCTATTTTCCCCATTGGCACTAAAAGTAATCGGATATCCTTTGTTCCTGTGCCTGTATGAAGTTTATTAAGTGATTGCCCCACAACTGTCTGAACAGGAAGTGTGATGCTGAGCCTTGTAAAGTCAGGAAAAAGAAAAGAATTACTGTGAGCCAGGTTTTCCATTTAACCATGCACTAAAGTAAGAACTCTGTTTACTGCACATT
>VZQC01013287.1:2154005-2212039 GCA_009823505.1 Rhizomys pruinosus
CCAGGCTTGGTGGCATATGCTTGTAATTTCTGCACTTGGTATTAATTGGAAAAGAAGAAGTCAAGCTATCCCTATTTGCTGATGAATATGATTGTTTACTTAAGGGATGCCTAAAAACTCCACCAGGGAAAAACTCCTAGAAACAATTAACAGCTCTTCAGCAACAGTGGCAGGATACAAAACTAACCTTAAAAAATCAAGGCCCTTCTTTACACCAACAACAAGCAACTTGGAGAAAGAATTCAAAGAGACCTCCCACTCACAATAGCCTCAAGAAACAATCCACTCACAATAGCCTCAAAAACAATTAAAATACCTAGGAGCTAAACATAACCAAAAGACACCAAGGATCTGCTACAAACAAAAATTTTAAACCTTTTTAAAGAAAGAAATTGAACGAAGACATCAGAAGAATTGGGAAACCTCCCCATGCTCATGGATTGGGAAAATTAACATTTAATGTAAAAATGTCCAATTTACCGAAACTCTTAATAGATTAACACAATCCTCAATCAATTAAAATCCCTAATAGTTTCTTCACAGGCTTGTATACAAAAGTCCTTAAATTCATTTGAAAAACAAAAGACCTCCGAATAGCCAAAACAAACCCTTGTGGAGTGAAAAGAGCTACACAGGGGAATCTCTCCACGCAGACTTCAAACTATACTTACAGGGCTATAGTCATAAAACACAGCCTATGCTTACTGGCACAAAAACAGACCTTGTTGACCAATGAGAATAAAACCGAAGATCCAAAACTGAGCACATACCAATTTCAGCCATCTTAATATTTGACAAGGGGGACAAAAGCCACCACATGGAGAAAACGGACACATCTCAGCAAGTCGTGTTGGCAAAACTGGAATCACCACTTGTAGAAGAATGAAATTAAACCCCTACCTAACCCCTACCTCTCTCTCTGAACAAAAATCAACTCCAAAATGGATCAAAGACCTCAAGTGAATACCTAAACCCTGAAAATAATAGAAAAAAAAAGTTGGACAGTAGACAAACAGACAATTGGCATCGGAAAAGACTTCCTAAAGCAGACCGCAGCTACGAAGAATTAAGGTCGACAATGACAAATGGAACCTCAATAAACTCAAAAGCTTCTTGATAACATCAAAAGAAACAAGATCAAGGAAGTAAGAGAAAATCCCAAGAGTGGGAAGGAAACCTTCACCGCAGATACATCTGACAAAACATTGATTTTCAGAATAATATAAACTACTCCAAAAAACACAAAAAAATGAAAACAAATTGAAGCCACTCAATAGATGAGGCAAAGAGCCTGAACAGAGACTTCACAAGTGAGGAATTAGAGATGCTGAGAGAAACACCCTTAAGAAGTGTTCAATCGATCACTAATCATTAAGGAAGCGCAAATCAAAACCACTTTAAGATTCCATTCTTGCCTCCAATTTCAAGACTGCTAGGAATCAAGGAAAAACAAAATGATACCAAGTGCTGGAGATGGTGGGGAAAGGGGGAACATTCTCATCCACTGCTGGTGGTAATGAAACTCGTAAGATGTATGAAAGCAGTGTGGAGAACTCCTTGGCGATCTTGGAACTTGAACTTGCCCACTCCGACCCACACATACCACTCCTGGGCATGTACCCATTCAAGAACTCACCCCACTGCAGAGATACATGCACAGCGATGTTATATTTCAGGTCTCTTCACAATAACAAGGAGCTGGAACCAATCCACAAATGCACCCTCAAACTGATGATGAGATAGAGAAAATGTATACAGTACATCTTACGACAATGCGAGTCAATGAGCAGTAAAAAAGATGACATCATGAGCTTTTCAGGAAAATGGCTGGAGTTAGAGGACATCATGCTGAGTGAAGTAACACAGTCCCAGAAAAACAAACGATGAATGGTATCCCTCATCTGTGGATGCTAGTGCCAATTACCTAGTTGTAAGTATTTCTTGTGTATGGCCCCCTGAGCTTTTGTCCAAAGCAGTTGGGAGTGATGCATATTGGAAACAACAACAACAACAAGAACAACAACAACAACAACAGAAAGGGTTGCATCAAAGAACTGACTGAAACAATGAACTTCTGCTCAAAACAGTCAATTTCCTCGTGGAGAATATTGAGAAAGACCGAGAAAGAAATGAAAGTGGCCTAGCGGTTAAGAGCGCTGACCCCTCTTACAGAGGACCCGGGTTCGATCCCCAGCACCCACATGGCGGCCGAGAACCGTCTGAAACTCCAATTCCAGGGGAATCCGACACCCTCTTCTGATCTCCGCTGCATTGCACGACACGGGTGCACAGACCTGCATGCAGACAGTACATTCATACACATAAAGAAATTAAAAAAAAAAAAGAAATGAAAAGCATGTTTGGCAGAATGCATGAGCCCTGGTGGGGTGGGGGATTGGGGGGTGACATGGGTCTAGAGTTGTTAAAAAAATAAAAATAAATTTATGTAAAAAAAAAATTTCTGCACTTGGGAGGCAGGGACAAAATGCTCCCAGGCCAACGAGCCAAGCACACTCAGTAGCAACCAAAAGAAAGACCCAGTCTCAAACAAGCCAGAAGGAGAGAACGGACACCCAAGCTTGTCCTTTGACTTCCACATGTGCACCATCGCATACTCTCACTCGTACTCAAACACATGAATGTGCATATTACACACTTATACACACACATAAACATACATTATACACACCAAAAGATTAAAAACAAACAAGACAGATGGCTTCTTAGGAACAATACCCAACATTGACCTCTGCCCTGTACACACACACACACACACACACACATTCATTTGTACATGCTTACACATATGTATATACCCATATACACATGAACACACACACACAATAATACAATGAGAAGAACCATGTGGAACTTGAAAAATACTTGGTTAGACACATTAACCAGCTCCAAAATAAAAATTCCCCTACAGTGGGTAGACTCTAGTATGCATTATAATTCTTTGGGGGGGGTTTTTTTTTGAGACAGGGTCTCCCTATAGCCCCAGCTGGCCTGGAACTCACTATGTAGATCAGGCTGGCTTTGAACTCACAGAGAGCCACCTGCCTCTGCCTCCCGAGTGGTGGGATTAAAGGCGTGTGCCACCACACCCAGCTAGTATCCATTATAAGTCTGTCTATCAAAGGGTCAGTGTCACAGCAAAGGGGAAGGGGAGGTCCTCCTGCTAGACTGAAGCCCAGGGAATTGATAGGTCTGGCTCAGCTCTACAACCATAGGTATACGTTTTACCCGTACCAGATAATTCATCATTTTCTGAGCCTATGTAAGGAGTAAACATGGTCAACTTTTTAACCTAAGCTACATTGTGACTAGGCAACTTGCTAATTTGGGTGGAATTCATTGACTGGCTGACTGACATCTCTAACTTCTCTGTCTCTGGCACTTGGGCAGTCACGTTCCTTTGTGAATATGATGACAGCTTCAAAGCATTTTGTTTTTCTTTTTATTTGAACATATAGAGGAACTGACAGTGGCCTGGGATTTATTGGGACGTAAACATAGTTATATAAATAACAAATTATTGTTGTAAAATCCACCAATGAAAATGCAGTGATTGAAAGTACAAGTGTGAGGCTCATTCCAAGTCCCTTGGCTCCTACTGTAATAGAGTACATTTTTTAATGCTCTTTTAATGGAATTTTTTCATCAGACTCTTCCTACAGCAGAGATACATGTACAGCCATGTTTATTGCAGCTCTCTTCACAATAGTGAAGAGCTGGAACCAACCCAAGTGCCCCTCAACAGATAAGTGGATACAGAAATTGTGGTACATCTACACAGTGGAGTACTATGCAGCGATAAAGAAAGATGACATCATGAAATTTGCGGATAAATGGATGGAACTAGAAGATTTTATGCTAAGTGAAGTAACACAGTCCCAGAAAAACAAAAGATGAATGATATCCCTCATCTGTGGATGCTAGTACCAAGTACCTAGGTGTAAGACAAAATGAACAATGTTAATGTTATATTCCTCACCATCTAAAGACAGCTGTGCCCTTGTATTGGGAATCCCTACACAGGTTCTAGAGCTGACCTAACACTTATTTTCAGACCTTGGATTTTTAGAATATGATGGAGGGTATGTGTGCATCTTTTAGAGTAATATGGGATTAAAATGGAAAGATGTGAATCAAGAAATATGACATGGAAATAACATACAGTTTTTTTCCAAAGAATACAATGTTAATATAGGTGCTGTGTAACAGGCTGGTGCAACTTAGCCTTTCTGGGTGCTTAAGGACCATACTTGACGTCCATACCAATTTGGCGGAGGGACCTGGGGGGTAATTTTGTTCCTTGCCCTCAGAGGTCAACCAAGTCTTAGGGGATTATACGTGGGGGCATCTCTTGAAAAGTCCTGCAGAGGTGGGTCACCATTCTTCCTGTTCAGGGAGGTCTTGGAGAGCCACTAAGGGGACTTCAGCCAGTGTCCAGTCTATAAAGAGGAAAGTCTGCTCATACTTCAGAAAAGGAAGCCTGGTCTAGCAAGACCTGATTTTGTCCTCATGTGGATGGAACTGGTGGATGAGGAGCTGTAAGGAGCAAGGGGCTCCCCCCTCCCCCCCCCAACAAAAACCCTGAGAGACCCCTGAGGACAAGATCCTCAACTGACCTCACAAAACAAAACCTTGGTTAATCTGGGCTAACTGTGTGGCCTTAAGCATCCAGAAGGAAAGTACAACCAGAAATAAATAATCAGTAAAACCAGAGAAACTGTAATGCAGACATGAAACTTGAGATCTTAGTAAAAAGACAATGAGAAAAAAAGAGGCCACTGTTGTTTGGCCTGTCTTAAGTTTTTTTTTTTTTTAATTTTTATTTATTTCTGTATGTATATGAATGTACTGTCTGCATGCAGGTGTGTGCACCCGTGTCGTGCAATGCCGCGGAGGTCAGAAGAGGGTCTCGGATTCCCCTGGAACTGGAGTTCTCCTGGAATTGGAGTTTCAGACAGTTCTCGGCCGCCATGTGGGTGCTGGGGATCGAACCCGGGTCCTCTGTAAGAGCGGTCGGCGCTCTTAACCGCTAGGCCATCTTAAGTTCTTACAGGCAGGTGCATCTACCCTGTGGCTGCCACTGCTTTTGGTAGTCCTCAAGGACATGAGATACAGCTTTTTTTTTTGGTCTTTTTGAGACAGGGTCTCCTTGTAAGAGATACGGATTTTTAACCTTCCAATGTGGACTGAGGACTGCTGAGATACCCAGCTTGTGAACTAAGCAGCTAAGAGGTCCAAGACCCTCTTCTGACCTCTGTGGCATTGCATGACACGGGTGCACAGACCTGCATGCAGAGAGTACATTCATACACATACCGAAGTGAATAAAATTAAAAAATAAAAATAAGGGCTGGAGAGATGGCCTAGCGTTTAAGAGCGCCGACCGCTCTTACAGAGGACCCGGGTTCGATCCCCAGCACCCACATGGCGGCCGAGAACCGTCTGAAACTCCAGTTCCAGGAGAACTCCAGTTCCAGGGGAATTCGACACCCTCTTCTGACCTCCGCGGCATTGCACGACACGGGTGCACAAACTTGCATGCAGACAGTACATTCATACACATACAGAAATAAATAAAATTAATAAAAATAAATAAATAAATAAAATAAAAAAAATAAAAAAGAAAAGGATACTTCTGGTGGACAGTAAGTTCCAATTTGGCTATATTTCTACATGTTCTCTGGCATACAGTCAAGTATCACCAAACTCAAGAGTCACCATAATCTCTGGTCTCTGGAGAATGCAATGTTAGAATCCAGTCACTCTCAGGCCACAATATCTGCCTCAGCCTTGCCCCTCTCACAGATAGAGGCACCCTACTGAGACAGTGTCCCTGAGTCCTTCCTAACAGAACTCCCCAGTGCCAAGATCTCTTACCTGGGAAGTGAGTTTCCATCAATGGGGTATTGGTGGCCATACATCCTGCTCCCTGCCCCTTCCCTTCCTCACCCTGACTTCCAGCTTATACTGTGAAACTTCCCTCATTCTCAGAGAGGTGTAAGACTCTGGTTTCTGCTACATGGGCCCTGATTGCCTCTCTTCAGATCCCCCATCCCCTGCCATGCTCTGTTACAATGTTGAAAGACCACTGGGAGAAAACACACACACACACCACACACACACACACACACACACACACACACACACACACATATACACTGTACAATTACAATCACCCAAATTATCTTTATTTAAGGTAGCCAGCAACTAACTACACCCCATTTGGGATTCAGACTGTGCAGTACCAATTCAGGAGAAGGTTAAGCTTATAAAGACAAATACTATATCCTGGTGGACTTCCTAAAAAAAAAATTCCTGGCAGATTTTCCAAGAAACTCCAATCAAACAGCAAAAAAACCCTGAAACTTCAGTTCCTACCAGCTGCAGGATTATAAAAGCTAAGGTAAGCAGTGGACAGAAGGTAGGCAATTGTAAAACATCTGTAAGTTAAGATAGGTAGTTAGTTAACAGGTGATCACAAGACATCTGTGGATAGGGGATTACAAGATCAAGATAACCAGCTGGTTCTTCCTGGCCTTTTTCTTGGCTAGGGTTCAACCGCTAAGATGGAGTCACCAAAACAAAATGGAGTTACCTAGGCTGTGTACACCATCATGGTGCTAGGGCCTGAACTCTCTTCAGAGGCCCTGCCATGCTGTTGTTGGCTGTCTGTCCATGGCATTAATAACTTTTCTAATAAACTCCTTACTCTCTAGTAATCTTTCTCAATGTCTCTCTTCAACCTTTCCATCTGAAACCTTTCAGTCTCACAGAGTTTCTGATTTCTCTCAGTCAAAATTGTCCCTATGAGTACCATAGTTTATTACCATTCCTGTGTTATTGAGAGCCTACGGGTGCCAGACTCTTGTTCTAGGTGCTCAAATATGTAAGAAAGCCAAACAATGACTGCTGCCCCTGCGCTGACATTCTAGGAAGGGAGGTAAACAGTAAGCAACAATAAATAATTAGAGAATGGGGAGAGGTTTTCAGAAGACTCAGATCTATTTTCTTCAACCTTTGCAATAATTCTGTGAGCTAATTAATTCCCTATCTTGCTGAAACTAGCCAGAGTGGATTCTTTATTTCAGCAACTGAACCTCAACTAATGTGATTAGCCAGCCTGTTTTGTGAAGTCTCAACCCCAATTTCTCTTTTAAAACTATAATAATGGAGTATATCACCCCATATACTGTCCTCGGTTATAAGTAACTACCTCATTTAATGGGGAGCGGGGGGGGGGATCACCGAGCAGCACTTAGAATTGGCTGGAGAACAAGAGATCCAAACTAGGAACAGCACAAGAGAGATCAGGCAGCTGAACAACTAAGAAGTCTGCAGGGCATAGCTCCCACCCCAGCATGGGGTATTTCACTGCTCATCTGCATCCAGTAAGACAGAATACTCACGCGTCACACGAAGGACAAAAAAATGTCCTTTAAATGTAGGTTTAAAATCAATTACTTTTACAACAACATTTTTCCACTTCATGCTTAGGATTTGTCTACTTGGGACTTCTTTTTTGTTTGTTTTTCATCTTTTTCACAGCTGTCCTGGAACTCACTCTGTAGACCAGGCTGGCCTTGAACTCACAAAAATCCACCTGCCTTTGCCTCCCAAGTGCTAGGATTAAAGGTGTGCACCACCACGCCGGGCTGGTACTTCTAATGTAGGACTCTCCTCCCAAACTAGCTAGAATGCAGAGATGCTTGCTACCTGGTATTAGTTAGCTTCTTCTGCAAAATATAGTAGCCTCAAACAATTACCTATTTATTTTTGCTCATAAGTCATTGGTCAGTTTATGCTGCTAACAATCTGGGTTAGCACTGTTTGCTTTTGACCCATGTTATGTGATCAATCAGATGGTCAGCTGGGAGCAGGATGGCCAATGATGGCCTCACTCACATGTCCAGAAGATTGTTGGCTGCTAGATGGAGCCATCAGGGTAACCAAGTCATATGTCTTTCTTCTCCAAGTATTGCAGCCCAAGCTTCTTCACATGATGGAACTAACTGTGGTTTTATGTACAACAAAACAGGGTCTGACCAGCGTCTGACTGCTTCATGTTTGCTATTTATACTACTGGCTAAAATAAGTCACAGGGTCAAGCTCAGAGTCCTCCTGAGAGGGGACTGCCTAGGGCAAAATGAAACCATGAATAAATTGAAGGCCGCTGCTACAAGCTACCACATACACTTGGCCCAATGTGACTTCATTCAACTGCTCTAAATAATTTACCCTTCTGAGATATATAGGTGAAGCTGATTTTTAATCTGGAGGATGGGAAATTTCTCAGCACTTCAGATTTCTTTCATGTGTTCCTTAGATGGTTGCCTGTGTACTAGAACAAGACCTAAATACTTCACATAGCACCTACCCCAAATGAGCTTCTGAAATCAGCTGCTCCTTTTGTTGTTCATTGACATATATCTGAAGTTCAAAAGGACGTCCCATCCTTGCCATATGCCCATAGGCTGGAAGAGGACCTAATATACGGTAGGGAATAAGTCATTTGGCAATTTGTTTTTCTGATCTCCTACTATATGCATTCATCTAGTGCCTATGATACTGCTCTGAAAGATCTAGTCCCTATTCTCAAACAGATCACAGCCTAACAGGAAGAAAGGCAAGTAAATTGATAGTTACATTATAGTATAATGGTTGGGACAGCAGCAAAAGCCTGATGTAGTAAGGGACAGAGTAGAGGAGCAAGAATGTAAGGTGAAGGGCCTTTGCCATCACATAGATAAGAAATGATGTGTGTGAGATCACATAGGAGTTGGAGAGGAGGGTGGGGATGGATAGGATCAAAGCGCATTGAAAACATGTATAAAATAATTTTTTAAAAGATGGGGGAGGGAAATTACATAGACCAAACTAAGATGCGAAGGCAGAGGAGAGAGGTGACAACTGAGAAATGAAGAAGAGAACATTGGCAGATCTTGGTGATTGATGATATGAAGAAAGGGAGTGTGAGGGGTGATCACAGTTGGCTACAGGTGATCAGGCGGATGACAGAGTAGAGAAGAGGTAGAGTTTCCCTCCATGGGGAGCCCAACTATAAATCACAATGCATGGATTCAGAATGGCTACTCCAATGTTTTGATAGCATTTTTAGTAGAGAAAAACCATACCCAATAAACATTCATGACTTTTCTTCGCCCAATACATCTTAAAGAATCCTGAAAACTCATGTGTTCAATATTCTTATAATTGCCTTTTCAATCTCTTCTTTACCCCACCTCAAACATGTAATCAAACCTAAACTTAGTAAAATTATTTTTCTATAGAGTAATATATTTTTATTGTCCATGTCTACTGCTAGAAGCCAACAATTTCTTTTTTATTGCTAATATCTTACAATCGTAAGAGCGCTGTGGTTGGCTTATGATTGCTTCAAATGAAGAAACTTAGTCCAGGTAATTTCTCACGACAGAAGTCCATGAGGAAGGTTAAGTCTGAAATCAAGCATCCAGATAATGCATCCAAGTTCAGACACTTGATTTATTGCCTTTCCTTCCTAATGATTAAATATTCGGCTGCCCATTGAAACTAGACATATATTCATAATATAATGTTCAAAGCAGGTTAACCGTGCACTAACTTTCCACCTTCATTCTCCGAAGAGAAACATCACCCTGCACACAACTTGGAATAACAAAGAAGGATTGGATACCAAGATCCAAGAAAGAGTAGAAGTAACTAATGAGGTTGTAAGAATCAAATTTCTCTCCCCAACACCAGGTTCTAGCAAAGTTTTCCTTTGTGGTAAAGGAACTGGAGCACAGCTGTCAAAAATATGGCACAGCTAACCCTCTAACAAATTAAAAAACACCATTTGCAGGCACTGCAGTCTGATACACAGATGTGCCCCAGCACAAAGCTCAGGGAAGAAAAAATGGGTTTTTTAAGGAAGAAAAAATTGTGGTGCTGAGGTTAACACGACTGGAAGCTATATATAAAGGATACAACATGTGTTTCTCCAATGAGAGGAGCACTCCACTCCTGAAGCAAACAATTTGTAACATTTATAAATAGTTATTGAACCTCTGATGCACCCCTAAATGCCTGCTTTCGTGTGTTTAAAGTTTCTTTAAGAACAGTAGGTTGATCAATTAGAGGACTACAAGTTCAGCATCTTTCCATGTACCATTAGTGGTTCAGGTTAGCCAAGGAAAGTCCCTACACTATCTTTAATCTGTTTCTCCCCCCCCACCCCATCCAGTAACACCTCTCATTAAAACTAACTCTTTTGAAATATGCAGCACTGGCTAGCTTGTCCCACTCACTAATGGTCCTGAATTGATTCTTAATTAGTTGCAGTTTTGGAAAGAATCCAATTAAAATACTGGGAGATTTCAATAGCAGAAAAGAGCTGGCTAATATGTGTTATGCTCTGAGCTGCTGATCTCTGCATTAAACTTGCTCAGGCAAAAGGCAGCTATGCAAAATATGGCAGGATTCAAATCATACTAAACATGTTCAGGTTTTAAACAGAAACGTTCACATGGTAATTTATCCTCTAGCCATAAAACATGATCAAAGAAAGGCAGCCAAATGCTGTTAGAAAAATTACATTCCTTCATTCCACTTTCTCTTCTTCCTAAAAGGACAGGTTACTAATTCAGGAGAAGACAGCAGAATCTTTTCAATAAATTATATTCTTTATTCGCTGTGTGTTTTCCAGTCCCCTACTTACATTCCAAAATGAGAGGGGCAAAAAAAAGCTTAATGTGGGGAGAAATGGAAGAAAAAAGTGTAGTGGGGGGGCCTCGAGGCAAGCTAAGCAGGGTGTTTTCCTATGTTCTTTCCAAAAGCGGGGCTGCTACCAGCAAAATTCCCAGTGTTGTTTATGAGGGCAGCTCGAGGTCATTTGACAGGTATGGCTTTTACGGTTCAAATTTAATTATAGAAAAGTGAGGGCTCAGGAAAGCAAGGTCTCAGGAAGCCCGGGCAGGAGAAGGACTCCTGCCACTGCTGGTAGGTGACAGTCACGTGGCCAGCTTTTGTATTCAGAGGTAATAACTCACTGCCCCAGACTGGGATGTAGCCCAGCTCTGCTATCCTCTGGGGCTTCTACCAAGGCAGAGATTCGTGGAGCCTTTGATCTGCAGATTAACATGATCAGAACGCTGTCTTTGTCTTCTGTAAACATCCCCAGTCCTTAAATTTGTATCCAATGAGAGGTTGAGCCTACTTTTATTTGAGTAATGAATCGCAGTAATTAATGCACATATTGATTTTTTTCAAATCTTCCTGAAGGCTATTTCCATTTTTAATTTATAGAAAAATACATATCATTCCCTTAATAAGAGACTGTTCTACATTTCAAAATAAACGTGGGGGTAGAAGCACAAACAAGCCAACCAAAAGCTGAAACAAGTGATGTTAAAAATGGGCAGCAGCTGGATTAAACCAAGTCACTTTTGAAACCCATGAAGAAGCCTTTCCTGTGGAATTTCAGTATCTGCTCCGGATCCGGTCAAACACTTCCGCAGGCTTTTTAAAGCAGCATTATTTGAAGTGTGCAGTATTCACATGGATAAATATCTCCTTCCTTTTAAACCAAGGGTTCCCTCTTCCAGACTATTAATAAAAGAGACATCCTGTGCAAAAAGGGAGATGAAAAGGGGGAATTAAATCCAGATCAGAAGAAATTTTGTTGTGGAATTTTAATTTTGCCTTAAGAGGAGGTCATATGATTCTTTTTCTAACGCTTCTAAACAGAGAGAGAGAGAGAGAGAGAGAGAGAGAGAGAGAGAGAGAGGATTCTTTTTTCAGCTGCACTTTAATGAAGCTTCCCCAGGGCTTAGAATGATGGGATTTTTATTTTTCTTACTTGAGAAATAATTCTTTTCTTGCACCAGGGTTCTTAATAAATACCAATACAAAGAGAAACCTTTTGGGGGTGGGGGTAGTGTGTGTTTGTGAGTGTGTGTGTATGTGTGTGTGTGTGTGTGTGAGACCATCTGATGCATATCTGAAAGTCAGTTGCAGGTAGTAAGTGGCAAGTATGCAGCTGGCTGTAGTGGCCCCTGAGGAAGGAGGGTTCTGAGGTGCTTGCAAACCGAGGGGGATACCTGATTAACCTTTCGCTGACTCTGAGCCATGTGACTCACAGCCAGCCTTCTTAGAGTGATGGCTTTAGAAGAAGATGTTAAATTTAACCTCTGGCGCAATGATAAATTAACAATAAAAAATTCAATGGCTTGGTAATTACCAATCACTTTGGACATCGGCAACATTTTTCAGTTCTGTCACTGCGCATTGGCACAAAAGCTTCAGCTGAAATTCTCTCGATCTCCCTCTTTTTAACTTTGTTTTCATGATGCAGATTAAATCTGCCACCCTATTACTGATTCATTTTCCTAATTTTTCATGTCTGCACCATGCCCCAGCTGCACCAGGCTGATAATTGTGGAGCCCAGCCCTGATGATTAACATCAGAAGAATTAATTATGCCTGCCATTAAAATTCCGGGTTGCACATGGTGATCAAGAAAAATTAAGTTTCTCTAGGCCTCTAAATCATTTCACCTTTGCAGGGAAGGATAGCGCCTGGACAGCTAGGCTGCAGCCTGTGTTCCTGAAGAGGTCGGACCCACATGCCCTTTGTGTAATTCAACAAACGCTTTCCACTTATTTTTGTCCAGAATTTGGACTAAAAGATTTAGTGCTTAGAAAAATGAAAGAAACCTGAAAGATATTCTTAATCCTTAATCCTTTGCTTTGAAAAGGGGGTGGAGAAATAATACTTCTTCAGCAGCCTGGCTGCTGTTTCTGAAGTATCTGTTATACTAATTTGTAGAGAACACAATCCATGGAGAAAAAGAAACACGCAGCCCTTGGAAATAGCTGATGAAATGAGGGGGGAAAGGGCTCCAGCTTGGCAGTCATTAGAAGTGGGAAGACAGGAAATGTTCGTTCAAGTAGACAAAGGCAGTGGCATTTCTTGGAAATAAATTGATGACAGAATAAAAACAGATTCCTCAGATCTTTAGGCTAAATAATAATGAGTAAAAGAAGCCTGTTGACTGACGCATTTCCAAAATGATCGTTGCGTGAGAAAGCCGAAATGCATTCAGTCTACCCTAAGGTGTGAAATTTACTAGAGCTATAAAGAGTCAGATGATATGCATTCGTCGTGTTCTTTTTCTACTCTATGTTCCATTTTTAAATTACCATAATAATGTATATTACAAGCATGGCTTTAGAAGACTACAAAGGGAGTCGTATTTTGATGAACGAATGTAAATATCTTATACTAAATGGTAAATCTCTCATTCACCTCTATGCAAAGAGTATGCAAAGCTATGCATCAAATTGGTTTCATTTATTACATTTAAGAAGTGATATGAGACAACTATTTCAATAGATACTCTTGTTAGTTCTTAGAGGCAGTAAATTTTCAGAGACAAGTTAACCATATACACGCATTCCAGGTGGGGTAGTGGAGGGGAAGGAGAGCATGGCAGGAACGGTGAAAAGCTCCTAACACGGTGTTAGAAAAATATTAAAGCCTTGTCTATTTTGAAGATGGTGTACTTTCACAGGAAACCCAAGACTCTGTGATATAACAAAATCTCCAACATAATGATTTAGTACCTTAAGCAGCATATCCCTGCTGCTTCTCCAAGAGACTGTCTTTTGTTCTAATTACCCAGGGTCACTTAGGAACACATGTTCACAAACGGCCCTTTCTAAAAGCCAGGCTGACTGCAAATGTGTGCACCTTCCCAGAAGTTTTCAAAAAGATACTACGAAAGTACAGAAGTTGGGGATGGAGAGATGGCTCCATGGTTAAAAGCACTGGCCGCTCTTGCAAAAGGACCTGGACTCAGTTCCCAGCACCCTCGTGGTGGCTAACGACCATTCATACCTCCAGTACCATGGAATCCGATGCCCTCTTCTGATCTCTGTGGGCATTGCACAACATGGGTGCACCTACCTGCATGCAGGCAACACATTCGCACACATAAAATAAAATATTTAAAAAATTTTTAATTGAGATTTTTTTCAATAGCAAACAAAAGGTATAAAAAGTGAAGTAGCAAGGTGCTAGAGAGACGATGGTTCAGCTGTTAAGACACTGACTGCTTTTATAGAGAGCCCAGGTTGGATTCTCAGCATCCACATGGAAGCTAACAACTGTAAGTCCAGTTCCAGGGGGTTTAATGCCCTGTTCTGACCTCCTAGGGTTTTGCATAACATGGGTGTACTTACATACATATAGGCAAAACACTCATACATATAAAATAATAATAATAACAATAAATCAACAGTCAAGTTTTGTGTAAAAAAAACAATAAATAAGGAGCTGGAGAGATGGCTCAGTGGTTAAGGGCACTAACTGCTCTTGCAGAAGACCTGGGGGAATTCCACTCTCTCTTCTGACCTCCATGGCATTGCATGACATGAGCGCACTTACATACATGTAGACAATATACTTGTACACATAAAATAAAAATAGTAAAGGAAATACTTAAAATTATGTAATAATAGAAAAAAAATTTTAAGTGAAGCAACAAAGAGGGAGGAACAGAAAGAAGAAAGCCTATAAATGCATACATATGTATTTCATGTATGTACCACTATTGTAAGTGCATGCATATGCATTTCATATATGTACCACTATTGTAAGTGCATGCATATGTATTTCATGTATGTACCACTATTGTAAGTGCATGCATATGTATTTCATATATGTACCACTATTGTAAGTGCATGCATATGTATTTCATGTATGTACCACTATTGTAAGTGCATGCATATGTATTTCATATATGTACCACTATTGTAAGTGCATGCATATGCATTTCATGTATGTACCACTATTGTAAGTGCATGCCTATGTATTTCATGTATGTACCACTATTGTAAGTGCATGCATATGTATTTCATACATGTACCACTATTGTAAGTGCATGCATATGTATTTCATATATGTACCACTATTGTAAGTGCATGCATATGTATTTCATATATGTACCACTATTGTAAGTGCATGCATATGTATTTCATATATGTACCACTATTGTAAGTGCATGCATATGTATTTCATATATGTACCACTATTGTAATGCATGCATATGTATTTCATGTATGTACCACTATTGTAAGTGCATGCATATGTATTTCATATATGTACCACTATTGTAAGTGCATGCATATGTATTTCATGTATGTACCACTATTGTAAGTGCATGCATATGTATTTCATATATGTACCACTATTGTAAGTGCATACATATGTATTTCATGTATGTACCACTATTGTAAATGCATACATATGTATTTCATATATGTACCACTATTGTAAGTGCATACATATGCATTTCATATATGTACTACTATTGTAAGTATATGCAGTTGTATTTCATATATGATCACTATTGTAAATGCATACATATGTATCTCATATATGTACCACTATTGTAAGTGCATACATATGTATTTCATATATGTACCACTATTATAAATGCATACATATGTATTTCATATATGATCACCATTGTTTAGATTAAGTGTAAAAAGCAACATCTTTCTAATGAGAAAATAATTCAGAATTACAAGAAGTAGCGTAAGAATTAATTGGACTAGTTGGCTTTGATGGTGCATGCCTTTAATCCCAGCACTCAGGAGACAAAGGCAGGAAAATCTTTGTGAGATCAAGGCCAGCCTGTCCTATACAGCCAGTTTCAGGCTAGATGGATCTACACAGAGATTCTGTCTCAAACACACACACACACACACACACACACACACACACACACAATTATACAGCAGCAAAATACCTAATGCTAACCCAAATGGAAGGAAATCAAGATGGTGGCTCAAAAGAAATGCCTGGATTGTTCTCTTAGGTAGCAGTAGATGTGGCGGAAAAAGACATTCTCAAGTGCAAGAAACTGTTAGAAAATAAGTGAGGCTTCCTGTAACTATACTGAATAATAAGAGTGGGACAAAAAGTTGTAAATATTTCCCACCTGCATTCATTTTTCCTTTCAAATAGACTAATTTCCTAGTAAATCCTAAATAAATAGACTCATATTTGTAGCAAAGAAAAGAGAGCAATTTGGGCATCATAAATATTAACTTTTGCCTTTGCCTAATGCATCATTTCTGGTGTACTGTTGATTTTTGTTACCACTGGTACTGGTGCTACAGGGACATGGAGTGTGTGTGTGTGTGTGTGTGTGTGTGTGTGTGTGTGTTTGTGTTCTCATGAAATGCATAAAAACAGTGGTGGTGTTCTCTCAATAGGGATGAACTATTGTAGAAATTATCATTATTTCCATTCCTAGTAATCAGCTTACTTTGTGACTTTGTTAATTTTCTGGTGCTGTTTCATTTGTGGGAAATGCCCACAATGAGCAAATCTATTTATCTAGAACGTAGATTGGTTGTTTTCTAGATCTGGGATCTATTGGTAATTCGTAATATTGGGTAAAATGTTTGAAGTTATATTGTGGGTAAAAAAATGTTCTAAAGTTGATTTTGATGTGTGATGCGCGCATCTGTGCATATGCTAAAAATTATACTTTAGTGAATTGTATAGTATGTGAAATCAATCTTTTTTGGGGGGGTCTTTTTGAGACAGGTTCCCCCTGTAGCCCCAGCTGACCTGGAATTTGCTATGTAGATCAAGCTGGCTTTAAACTCATAGAAATCTACCTGCCTCTGCCTCCCAAATGCTCGGATTAAAGGCATGTGCCACCATGCCTAGCCACGAAATAAATCTTAATAAAGCTATTTTTAAAAAAGAATGAATTGTATATGTAAACAATCCTCTATTTGGGACATTTCTTTCCCCTTTCGACAAAAGCAGACATTTCTTTCCTTTTTTTTTTTTTTTTTTTTTGGTCTTTTTTTGAGGCAGGGTCTTCCTGTAGCCCCAACTAGCCTAGAACTCACTATGTAGACCAGGCTGGCCTTGAACTCACAGAGATCCATCTGCTCTGCCTCCTGAATACTGGGATTAAAGGCATATGCCATCATACCTGGCTGTGCAGCCATTTCTTGATGAGCAAATATTATTGGCCACCTTCTGTATGACAAGCTTCGTCCTGGGAGTTGAGGATACAATCAAACAGTCTTGTCCTTGTGGAACTTACATTCTAGGAAAAGGAGACAGGCAAGAGACAAGCTAATAAATTAATAGAATTGTTTATATCATGGTATAACGCAAAAGAAACAAAACTAGGTGAACTGGTTAGTGTGAATGGAGGTGATTGGTAAAGACATCTTTGGGCTTAAAATGACAAGAAGTATCAACTAACAGAAAGATGTGGGGATCTACCTACCAACAAAGAGAAGTACCTTAGGACATTAACAGGACTGGTGTCTTCAAAAAAAAAAAAAAGATGGCCAGAGGTAGAGTGAGTAGGCTAGCACAAAGTCCTCAGAGGGCATGAGTGTGAGATCTTGGCCTGTCAGAGAAGGCCAATGGGCTGAGCAATCACAGTATGTATGTGTATAGCAGGAGAGTAAGTCTGAGAGGAAAGGAGGTGTCTATTCATTATGGAAGATTTAGGCACAAACTGGGATGATCTCAGGCAAATTTGCTCACTCAGTGTAAAGACCAAGATTTTACTCTGAAATGCAACAGAAAGTTTGAAAATAACCCCTCTAAGGGATCCCCAGAGCCAGTTTTCGGATAGGGAGATTAGGAGTAGAAATGGCACAGGCAGGTGGCAGGTTTGGCGTCTATTAAGAAATCTAGAGATGCCTCTAGCCACCCCACCACATGGAGGTATGTTACAGAAATCTTTGCTTTCCTCTAATGGCTTAGGGTCAGGTCTCAGACATGAAAAGTATTCTGCTGAGTCCCCAGGGTGCCATGACATACCATACTGCAGAAATCATTTGGGCTTGGAAAAATTTCAAAGCAGGTGTTGCCAGTCATCTGCTATAACCAGTATAAGTGTCAGAAATGCTCTCAAGTATTATCTGCCCAGACCTTGGGAATTCTGTGTTTCCCAGGGGCTCACAAGGCAGAAGGAGCTATAAAATGCATTCCTAATCAACTGCTTAGAATTGTGCGTTCGGTTTACTGACTTTTGGAGCTTGCCTACCCAAACCAATAATTTTCATCTTACTTGATAATGATGTATAAAGTCTTTCTGGATCAATACTAGAATGTTATTAAGTTAATGAGGAATATATAGCAACAATAAACCACTTTGCCCTGTGAGGTCCGCCTTGACACAGTATCTAAGAAATATTGGGTGGTACTGAGAAGATGTCTCAGTGGGTAACAAACTTGCTGTACAGTATGAAGACCTGAGTTCAGATCTCTAGCATCTCTGTAAAAGCCAAGCACGGCAGGTGCATCTGTAACTCCAGTGTTGGGACAGTGGGGTAGCTAGAAGGGAGGTGACCCAAGCAGGTCCCAGGGGCTTGCTAGATACCTAGTCTAGCTGAAATTGTAAGCTCCAGGTTAGTGAGCAACCCTGTCTCACAAAATAACAAGGAAAGCAATAGAGGAAGATACCCAACATCACTCTCTGGCCTCCACACAGTCATCCACACATGTGTACATACACAAGGGAAAAAAAGAAGAGTTGAAAGTGGAGGAGGAGAAAGAAGAGGAGGAGGAGGAGGAGGAGGAAGTGGAGCATTAGAGCCTTGGAACTATGTCTGCTGGCACAAGCCTATAAAATCACTAAGAGGCTAAGGCAAGAGGATGAGATAGCCAAGGCCAGCCTGAGCTATATATCAAATTCAAGGCCAATCTAGGTGATTTTTAGCAAAACCCTGTCTAAAAACAACAATAATTCTAGGCCTGGTGACTAATACCTGTAACCTCAGCATATAGGAGGCTGAGGCAGGAGGACTGCTATGAATCTGAGGCCAGCCTGGACTACATAATGAGTTCAAGTCCATTCTGAGTTACAACATGAGACTCTGTCTTAAATATATGTATATATCTATATATACATATATAATAAATTTAAAGGACTAGGGATGTAACTCAATAGGAGAGTGCTTACTTACCATGTATAAGATCTTGAATTCAATCCCTAGAACTTATATATATTAATAATAAAGAGAAATGTTGGAGGAATTTCAACTCTAAGAAGCATTTTTAAGACCCCTGAAACTCTTTTGAAAGCAGGTTAATAACTGTCCTCTTTTGTTGAGTACCTGCTTTCCACTAGGCACTTTACCAGAGTTCTCACTTGCTTCCACGATCTAGAACCCTTTACCACAAGTTTGTAAGGTATGTATATTATTTCCATTTCGCACATAAAGAAGCAGAAGCTCTAGAGAGTTCTATCATTTCTCTTAAAGCCATTCTTTCATAAATTTCAGACTAAAGTCTGAAAACTAGTCTACATATACTCTGAAGTGTGCCTATTTATTAATCTTTACTTTGTTGTTTACAGAAATAGCTAATTCTTCACATGTATAGCACCTTTGAAAATTCTCTATGAAGATCTAAATAATAATCCAAAGAATGTAGGGCAGGAGTCACCATAACATTCCCACGTCTTCACTCTCTTTGTAGCAATGTCCCAGATGCCTTGCTTTGTATGTTTCAGTTTACATACACCTGTTCAGGAAGCACCTTCCGGGGGTACTGGAGTCCAGATTTATAACCTGCCCTATGGTATATTTATGTTTTGTTTTTTTCTTATATCCCATCTCTTTGCACAAAACATTTATGTGCCCAGGTGGTAATCATAAAAACCCAAGAACTTTGGCAAATATGCCAAGACTTCATTTAACATTACTGCTAATATGGCCTGTGGCATATTTGTTTTATAAAATAAGGTGTTCTCCTGCCCTTAAGACAAGTCCAGATGTTTTGTGTGTATGCGTGTATATACGAATGTGTGCTTGTGCATGTGTGTACGTGTGTGTGTGTTATGTACATGCTCCTGCGGGCGTACATGCACATATATACATTTGTTTGTGGAGGCCAGAGGTCGAAGTCATGTGTCTTCAGTCTCTCTCCACTTTATTGTTTTTGAAACATCGTCTTTCACTAAACCTGGGGCTTGCTGTTTGGACTAGACTAGCTGGCTGTCAGTTCCAGGAATCTTCCTGTCCCCACTGCATGCCTGCCACCCAGAGACCAATTAAATCAAACCAAGGGTGAGGCTAATAATAGATTTACCTTTTGATTTGTTTGCTTACTGTTTAATTATTTAATCTCTTCCATTATTTAAGTCTCATTACCAAATTGTGGCTAGAACACATTAGACCAATTCTATCACTATCACAAATTTACAAGAAAATATGTTTCTCCCAAGCATGGTGGCACATACCTTTCATCCCAGCACTTGAGAGGCAGAGGCAGGTGAATCTCTGTGGGTTTGAGGCCACCCTGGGGCTGCATGGAGACCCTGTATCCAAAAAGACCAAATATGTGTATGTATATATATATATATATAGTGTGTGTGTGTGTGTATTTCCCTACTTTCCCATCTATATTGACCATTTTCTTTTTTAATTTTATTTCATTTTTTAACAATAAGTAATAAGTTGTGAGTACAAGCATCCTTCATGTAAAACCAATTTGCAAGCAACTATGCCCAAACCCACACAGCCCAAGGTTCCCACCATCCAGCTGGAGGGGCTCGTATGTACAATCATGTTGATCAAATAAGTGTCCAGTCTATATTGCTGTAGTTTCACCATTCACCCCAATTGCAGCCCTTACATTCTAACACATCCCCTCTTCCACAGATTGTTCCCTAGGCTTAGAAAAGGGGCACAGGTGGGTGAGAAGCAAAACAGTCTACTTTCTCTGGAGATGTCGTTTTGGACTCTGATCAGTTCAGGCTGTTTCCTTTCATGGGTTGACAATTTGTCCAGGAATGACCTTTCAATCCTACTAATGAAGCACAAGCAATTAGATATATAGGTATTTAAACAGTACTAATTATTATGGTAGGTTACTTTGGTATAGACACAGATGTTTGGATGGTATGCTAATCCATGAACTATAGTTTTTCTGTAAAAGATGACAAGGTCTTACTGTGGCTTATAACATCTCCTAACCACTAGAGGCTGTAAGCTTGTGGCATCAGCTGTGAATTAATTATTCCTCCAAGGAGAGAGCTACTAGCCAATTATATTTGGGATATACAGACATATGGCTGCCACTGCTGCACAGTATTTCCAGGCAGGTGAGGTGTAGCTGATGCTGATGGAGGAGTGTTGCTTGACTCAAGGAGACCTATATTTACTTTATTGGTTTAGTGGCCTTTGGTAAGGCCAGTGGTCTCTGGCATTCCAGAGACCAACTATACACTTGCAAGTGTGATCTCAATACATCTTTCCCATGCTTACATCAGGTCTTGGACAGCAGGGCCTTACCACCTCTCTTCTTGCAGGTATCCCAGTTTACAGGCAAGAAGCCTTTGCCTTTTGGGGGGCTTGGATCCCCTGCAACATCTCCTTGGCAGAATAACCCATCGCTGATATCAGAGCTCTCCTATATTAATATATTTTGCTTAATTGCACATCTTAAAAAAGACTTTAGTATTATATTTGGCTCTGAATAGAGAATAATCCTTTTCAAATATTGACCATTTTCAACCTTGTCCATTTCACAGAAGAAAACATCTACCATTGTGTCAATTTGTGGTTCTTTGATTATTGATAGTATATAATAGCCTTTTATGTAACTTGGCCATTTTCATTTTCTGTTGCCATGTTGACATTTCTTATTAGTTTATAGAAGTTCTTTATATATTAGAAACACAATCCTCTCACAATATGCTATAAATATTTTTTCACAGTTTCTCTGTATCTTGCCTTTTTTATAGAGTATGTGTATTCTGGTTGTTTTGTTTTGTTTTGTTTTGTTTTGTGTTGTTGGTTTTTTTTTTTTTTTTGGTCTTTTTGAGACAGGGTCTCCCTGTAGCCCCAGCTGTCCTGGAACTCACTGTGTAGACCAGGCTGGCCTTGAACTCACAAAGATCCGCCTGCCTCTGCCTCCGAGTGCTAGGATTAAAGGCGTGCACCATCATGCCCAGTGCTGTTTTGTTGGTCTTTTTGAGACAGGGTCTCCCTGCAGCTCCAGCTGGCCTGGATCTCACTCTGTAGACCAGGCTGGCCTTGAACTCACAGAGATGTGTCTGCCTGTGCCTCTGCCTCTGCCTCCTGAGTACTGGGATTAAAGGCGTGTACCACCACTCCTGGCAAGTGGTTTTGTTTTTAAGGAAGGTAGTTTGACTTCCTTTTTCTGGCTTTGGTAGCATTTCATTCCGGTGTTAGGGATAGTTTGTAAAATTTAAGATGGATTGTTCATTTGTCAACAATAAAATGTCATTGGAGATCAGAACTTTTAAAACTATTTTTTAGATTTTTACTCAATCATAGTTGTTTTCACAACTGGAAAAAAAAACTGGTTGACTTAATTTAACCATATTTATCAATATTTCTGAAGAAAAAGTAACCAATCTTTTAAAAAAATCCTGTCAGTGTCAATTCACAGGTGATATATTTGTATACCATACTTACAGCCTGAAATATCACAATCTCAAGAGAAAGCCTGATCAGTCTAGAAAATGATTTCGCCTGTTGTAGGGTGCCAGTGTCACACCTTCAGACTGAGTAGAGTCACTCAGCCAGAGTTTGGCTGCATGAAAACACCACAGGAAACATGCTACACTGTAAACCATTTTTTAAATTAAATTAAAAAAAAGAAGAAGGACCTGGGTATAGGGTATTGTGGTGCACATCTTTAATCCCAGCACTTGGGAGAGAGAGGCAGGTGGATCTCTGTGAGATCCAAGTCAACCTGGTCTATATAGCGAGTTCCAGGGCAGCTGAGGCTGCAAGGAGACCCTGTCCAAAAAAGATAGACAGATAGATGATAGATAGATAGATAGATAGATAGATAGATAGATAGGATAGACAGAAGGAAGGAATGAACAAATGACTGAATAAACTGATAAACTGTGATAAAAATTATTTTCAGGAGCTTATTATATATCTATAAATAATACTGAGCTACTGGAGGCTCCAGAGACAGGGAAAGAAAATGAATGTTGGGAGCAAGGAAAACCAGCACTGAATTACACAGTAGGAAATCAGTTATAAAATTATAAGGACCTAGATAGGAGGCAGAAATAAGAATAAGAACTTTGAAAAAATTATGTCAAGACATTAAGTGATTTCAGCTCATTGTTATTTCCACCTAAGAGCCAGGTCAAGTTTAAGTGGTCTGACTGACTATTACGGTCATTCATTCACTTGGAAAATAACTACTGGGCACCAGCCACCTTTCTGGCCCCAGTGGCCAAGATTAATTTCACATTTATTTTTCCCAAATTTCGGACTGATCACATAAAGCCCTAAAAACTGACAATCAAGCAACTCATGCAATTAGCCATTATTATAATAGCCTATCCTTGATTATTCAAATAACCTGGCATTTATCGGGAGGAATTTTAAGGGTGAGCAGCATCAAACAGTCCCAACTTTGTATCCTTTGGAAACATTAAACAACCAGTTAAATTAGGCCTTCATCTCCAGTCATTCCATATGATTTATACAGGGGAGCCTGGTCTAACCACACATAATACTGCTTTAGGAAGCCTGAATTGAGCTATGATTTTTAAGATAGTAAAAAAATCTGTAAAACAATTTATATAATTTATATATGTCATAAGTCAACAACCCTCTAAACCATAAATGTGAATGTATAGTTTAAATTTGATGTCAATTAACTTGGTCTCCAGACTCTACCATTGTTACATCACCCTAAAAATCTATATCAAGATTAGCCTTCCTGAAATGTCATACAGTTAACCTCTCCTTGGAGTAGAAAGGGCCCATGATTCCTTCTTCATCCCTTCCTCCTTCCCTTTTCTCTCTATGGAGTACATATTGTGCATCACACACAGTCCTAGACAGTCAGGACCCCACAGTGAACCCATCAGACATAGTCTGTACTAGCATGGTTGCATATTGATGACCAATTTACAGTATGTCTTTGTTTGTTTGTTTGTTTATCTAGAGCCATCTATTACAAGCCTTCGAAAACAGGATCCAACTTCCCTCAGGCTTATCTTCCAATCATTCCATTCTATACCACCCAAATCTCCAAGTTAGAGGAATAGAGCTGCATACTAATTAATTCCTGAAGTCTGTGCCTCCAACAACCTGTATAAGTTACTTTTCTCAAAACTCTCATGGAAACAGCTTAAGGGAAGAAGTAGTTACCTCGGTTCTCAGGTTCGGAAGTTGGGCCAACTGGTGAGGTCAGGCATGGCAAAGCGTCTCATGGTAGAATATGCTGAGTCATTTCCTCACATCTTAGAAAATCAGGAAGCAGATCTGGGACTGGAAGTCAGGTCAGACTACCACCCCTCAAAGGCCCTCCCCTAGTGAGTGACTTCCTTTAGCCATACCTCTGGTCCCAAAGGTTCAGTAACTTCCTCAAACAGTGCCACCTGCTGGGGACCAAGTGTTCAAACACAGGAGGCCACAGGGAACCTTCAAGACCATCCATTTGTAAGGCTGTGTGCCAACTTGGAATAGTCTGACCTGGGTTCAAATTCTGGCTCCATTTTCAGCTTTCAGTAACAAGCTACCTGTTCTTTAGGGACTTCAATGTCTTCACCAGGTAAATGAAAATAATAATAGTAGATGTCAAGGGTGTCTGAAGAATTAAATGAAACAGAACATATGAAAACATCTAATGGATGTCTGGTGATGAGTTCTGCAGCAATTTTAGCAAGAGTAGAGCTCTCCCTTTAAATCCTCAGAGCTTGAGGATATCGTCCTGTCAGAGGACATGGGAGACTACCACTCCCTGATACTTAGGACAGTGTCAGACTGAGGAAGAGGATAGCTGGCCTTCATACTACATATGTGACATTAGGAATTTAATTTTAAGATTCTACTGAATTTAGACTTTTCAGGTATTCAGATTGCTCCTCTGGGCTTAGCTAAGAATGCAAATGTTGAGTTTCCACAGAAGGACCTGCCTCTTCTCTTTCTGTTGTTAGCTTAGGCGCAAACTCAGAGACTGAAAATGTTTCTATTTAAACAGTATCCTAATAATTTCCCGTTGCCCTCTATTCTCCATGGCTATGAAGCCAGACCAAAAAGAGTGGTTTTTGTAATGCAGCCACAAGTCATTAGAATATAAAACTAAACAAAAAGCTAAAAGGTTAATGAAGAGTCAACTCAGTTTCCAAGCATTCAGTTCAGTTAGCATTCCAAGACAATGACTTCACAAGCCTGTGCCTCCAAAGAAATAACTCAGGGTAAAGGTCTCAATTTTCTAGGCCATTTCCACTACAAAACTTGCTCTTGTGCCCAAGCAAATGCAAGCACAGGAAGCCGTCCTTGAACTTCCATGAGAAAACTTCAGCTTTTTTGCAGAATCATGATGCTGGCCAGCAGCCCCTTGCTTCTGAGTGTCTTATTTTGATCTACTAGACCAGGGCCTTCTGCTGTTCAATAAAATTTTCTCCTGGATCTAACCAAGGCATAGCCAACTTCACTTAGACTGAGCAGCATGCAAACAGAAGCTACCAGGAGCTCTACCCATGGCTATATAAGGCAGTAGCCAAATGCCTCGCTTCCCAGCCTGACTCACTGCTCCCTCCAAGGGATCTTCCCAGTGCCAGGAATCTAGAGACAGTTCAAAATAAGACAGTTGCCTACTTGGATGAAACGCAGGAAATCTCCTGCTCCTCATCTGACAAATGGACATAACTATTTCCGAAAACCTAGTTCTAAAAGTGACTAAAGTGATTTCAAAAGCAACTATGGAATTAACCGAAGAGAATCTACTAATACACATACCTCCTTAACTCCTAGATATGTTCCCTTTGAGATGTGACTGTTTCACATGGGAAAACAAGGGTTTCCCAGTGAGGACTCAGACTAGGAAGACTACAGGTACTAAGAGATAGAAGCTGATGTCGAGGTTCTCAGGACACATGTGGATTGGAATTTATTTTTTCACCTCTTTCCCCCAGGAAAAATCCCCAGAAATTTGGAGGGAATGCCTCTTTGCCCCATTCCAGTAAATTCTCTCCATAGCACATTACACCTCCCCAGAGACATTTAGCGGCTGCCATTCATTTAATGGCTTGAAAAGCCCAAACCAAGCAAGAATAGTTGGAGCTTGGCCCTCTGTTTGTTGGCTGTCTACAGATTTACAGTGTAGCACCATGTGGATCTTCAGAGCCAATGTGTTAGAAATCTAAGGGGCTCATTCTGCTCTCCAAAATACAATGGGCAAGAGCAGGAAATGCTTGAGTCCCCAGAAGGCATCAAACCCAATTATGTTGCTACACATGTGTGCAGCCTTAAGCTGCTCATTAGCATTTAGAAAATTCTTCTGGTGAATGTCTTCATATCCAATTTAGGCCTCATTCCCCTTCTCCCTACTACCCTCATTTCATGGACAGGCCATGGTAATGAGCTATATAAACGTAACTCCTTAAATGAAGAGTGTCGTCACTTCAGAATACAAAAGAGCTATGCTTGTTGTGTACGTCTGCAAACCACTCTTGCTGTCTGTTAGAGTTTGTAGCAACTTTTAAATCTGTCATCACGGCATGAATTCATACTAAGCTCCTTCCCCCGGTGCTCGAGCCAGGAAGCAAGAAGGGAACAGGCTGTGTCATTTATGGGCAGCCTGGTATCGGGTCAAGTGTGACATCACACTCTGCTGGGCTATAATGAGGTGAGAAGGCAAGCATGCAACAACGTGGCACTTTGTTTACTGGGGGAATTTAAGTGCAACTGCATTTCGGCTTATGATAAACCTGAGACTAAGGATATGGATTACAGACGTTTAACAACTTTAAGCATGGGGGAGACTGAAAAAAATAAGGAGGAAAGCTATTTAGGCATTTAGAAAAAAAAAAGTATAAAAAGCCAAGGGTCCAGAATAGGCTCCAGGCAGGGTGGTCCCTGGCATTTGTACAGGACACATTTGTTCAACTAAAATATTAGCACATCAGCCACCGTCTTGATTTTTGACTCTTTATCCTGGTTTAGCATGTAAGCAGACAGAAAGGAAAACTAGACCTAAAATGAATATGTGCAGCTACTTTTTAAAAAACAAACATTCTCTTTTAATATTCTAGTAGTTTTTCTTTTGTCCAAATGTTTCTATCCAATGATGGCATTAATAAACCTTCACCTAATACATTCCCCAAGTCTCCTTTTGTTCATATATATAGTTAACTATATCAGCATTTTAATTTATGACTAATCCCACAGAATACAACATTAAGATACACATGACAAATCAAACTGGGTAGAAAAAAATTGAATATCCAATTTGATTTAAAAATAGGAAAATTCGTTTATGCCTTAGATTAGTACAACTCTCAGCCTTGATCACAGAAGCTTGTCTTTGCAGTGAGTGGCTATTAATGCAAACACTCCAGCTGAGAGGGGCTGGAGACTTAGCCTAGCGGGTAAGATCACCAACTGCTCTTGCAGAGGACACGGGTTTGATCCCCAGCACCCACATGGTGGCTAAAAACCATCTTTAACTCCAGTTCCAGGGGAATCCAACACCCTCTTCTGACCTCCGCGGCATTGCACGACATGGGTGCACAAACCTACATGTAGACAATACATTCATACACATATGAAAATAAATTTAAAAATATTTAAAAAAAAAAAACAAAACAAAAGCAAAGAGCTGAGAACAAGTGATTGAGTGCTCAGCCCCAAAAGGGACATCTGCATTAGCACCATCAAGGCTAATACAAGAAACATCACACAGGAAGGGGCAAAAATGTGTCTGAGCCAGAGGATGGGAAGGATGCTGTGAAAGCTCTTCCTGCCATGGCGTGCTCACTGCTCTTAGTGAGCTCCCAGTAGCTATGAACATCTGTGCAGGACCCACACAGGACCGGGCCATCAACATTCCATCATAGATGGAGGAGGGACTTATGATGCCCCATCCCTCCCTGAGAAGGTATTGATAGTTAAGGCTGCTGGCAGAGAGGGAGTCATTTTCTTCAGTGGTTTAGCTACTGTCAAGTTACCCTTGCTACAACAAATAACCCCCAACCCATGCTCATGCAAGCAGCCTTAATTAAACTCAGTGGATAACAACAAAACAAAACAAACAAAACAAAACAAAAGCAAAGCAAAACAAAACAAAACAAAACAATTGAGCTCCCAAACAAACCAGCTATAATTAGATACATCCTAGAAGAACTGAACTGAAACCTTATCAATTCTTCCCCTTGCCTTTTCTGAAATATTGGTTTCTTCCCATAAGCCCAATAACAAGCCCAATATTAATTGGGCTCATGCTTTTTTCTAATTATAGGCCCATTAGTGGGCCCGCCCATCTCCATGGTGACCACATAGTTCTTCATCAGCTGTAAATTAACCCCTGCTTAGCTGCTTACCACCTCATGCAAATGCTGTTTGACCTGCCCAGATGCTACACTATCAGTGCAGACTATACCCATTTCTTCTTTCTGTATTAGCAGGGTAACTAAACTGCTTGATTCTTTAAGTGTAAGTGCTGAAAAGCATGATTGCCTAGAATTAAAAAAAAAAATTCGAATTTCAGCTCTACCATATCCATCTGTGTTCCTTTTGGCAAGATGTTTAGCCCTCTAAGCCTTAGTTTACTTATCCCCAAAATGGGAATGATAACAAGTACAGAGAAACAGCTATGAAGATCAAAAAATGACACATGGAGGGCTTAATACAGTAGTGGTACTTAGTAAATACTTAAAAGGTGAGTTGTTGACAAAATAATTATATAATAAGACATAATAACAAATATCATGTGATAAACATATATCATAATTGTTCTTGATAGGAATTCATGAGCAATGATTATCCAAAACCACGGTCCTTTCTCTGATTAACTGTACTTTAAGACCCTATATTATCTTTTTTTTCATCAGTAAAGAAAAAAGTGGAGAAAAAGAGAAAGACAATGGAAACAAAATTCAAAGACAGCCAATCAGTCAGCAAAGCCCCCACCCCGCCCCGTGCGCATACAATCAGCACCAGCTGTAGTCCAATTAAACTTAATCCAGTCACATGCTCGTGTGCTCCTCAGAAATTAGAGGAAATCAATTCAAATGCTAATGAGAAAGTCCATAATTTATTATCTGCTGAGGAATGCATGTTACATTAATTTTAACTGTAAACAATTATTTTTATTGCAAGATTAATTACCCTATCTTATACAACTTCCTTTTTTCATATTCTTTTAAGGAATTAGTTTTCGGTTGCTGTTTTGTGGTTCTGTCACAGTCCTTTAGCTTGAGAAAAGTATAATTAATTTAGGGATGCTGCAAGTGTTGTTTTCTATTCTTCTGCCAAAAGAAAGTAGAATAAATGGCTGGGTCAAGCATGGAGAAAAATGGCTGCAGCTCTGGCCAGAATGAAAAGACATTAGAACTCACAATGCAAGAGAGGGCAACTGGAGAATTAAAAGTGTGTGCTCGTGTCAGGCAGTTCTGACTATCACGTTTATACAAAGGTTTCCTCAAGCAAGTCCAGTCTTGGAAATACTCCTAAATCTCTCAAAGCCGATGAGAACTACATGTATTAAAATTTCCAGAGCAAGAAAGAAGCTAATCACTTTTGCTTAAAAGAGCAACGAGACCTGCGCCTGTACATTCCAAATGGAGTGACTGTCCCTTCAAACGACTGGAAAAGAAAGAAGTTTGTGCTGTTAGAAATAGGTTTTGCATGAAGGATGCTTGTACTCATGGATTATCACTTATAGCTAAAAATGAAAAAAAAAAAAAACTGAGAGAAAGATGCAGGACAGTTATGGCAGAATGCATGATCTGGGATGGGGTGGGGGTGGGGGGGAGGGAAAGGGAAATAAGCCTGATCTCAATTGGAAAAAATGTATGAAATTGACAAAGCAATCAATACAAATTTAAATCTTAAAAAAAAAAAAAAAAAAAAAAAGAAATCAGTTTTCAGCTGAGAGATGGCTAGCGGTTAAGGCACCAACTGGCTCTTGCAGAGGACCGGGTTCGATCCCCAGCACCCACATGGAGGCTGAGGCCGTCTTAATATCAATTCCCAGGGAATCCGACGCCCCTTCTGACTCTCGCGCATTGCACGACAGGGGGCACAAACCTACATGCAGACAGTACACTCAAGCTACACATATTTTTTTTTTTTTTTTAAAATTTAAAAAGAAATCAGTTTCCCCCAGCGCGAGGGCGCCTGAAGGGAGAACGGGCCTGGGCGGTGCATGCGGCAGGAAGAGTCAACTAGAAATCATAAAATAAAAAAAAAGAAGAGAGAGAGAGAGAAAGAAATCATTTCCTTAAAATAAAAATTAGGGGCGTGGGAGAGATATCCAAGCGGTTAAGAAGCAACACGACGCTCTTGCAGAGGACCGGGTTCGATCCCAGCAAGCCGATGGGGGGGGGGAACTTAAAAACCGTGTCTGTAACTCCAATGCCAGGGAACTCGCAGTTTCCAGGGGAATCGGACCCTCTCTGACGATCCGGAGGCATTGCACGCATGGGTGCACAGAACCTGCATGCAGACACTACTATTCTCACATACAAATAAATAAATAATAAAAAAAATAAATAATAAAAATAAAAAAATTAAAAAGAAAAAAGAAAGAAATCTGTTTCCTTAAAAAACCACCCCTAACCCTGACTTGGTTTTCTCAGGTGAATGAAGGTTGATATAACAGCTGGTTTGGGAATTTTAAAATTAATACTACTTCCTTTTATTTTTTTTTTATTTTGTTTTTTTTTGAGATAGAGTCACCCTTTAGTCCCAGCTGGCTTGGACTCACACTGCAGACCAGGCAGGTCTTGAACTCACAGAGTTCAACTCACCTGCCTCTGCCTCTCAAGTGTTGGGATTAAAGGAATGAGCCACCACGCTCAGCTAAACCCCTCACTTCTTTTGTTGTTTTTTTAAACCACTCACTTCTTAACAGAGAACAGGATTCTAGGAGAGCTCATATAAGGTTGATTGTTTCTGCCCAATCACCTACTTGATTCTTGTGCTTTGTAAAACATAGAGGTTTATTTTCTTTTCAGGCACAAGTAGACAAACCGTTTTAAAGGTAAATATTTGTGAAATATCAAATCCATTTGTTTACTTCATTGGGGCTTTCTTAATTTAAACTTCTAGTGAAGGTAACTGCAAGACATCGATTAAAATTAAATTAGTTTAAATTAAATCAATAAGCCTACTGGTTGATTTCAATGGGAATTTGGTTAGAAAATGCATAAGAGAATTGAGCCCAGGGAAGACTCAACTGATAATTACTTATAAAAGTTTAGGCTTAAAGGGTAATAAGCATTTGACCCAGAAGTAGAAACAGAGGAAGAAGTCTTACCTATGAAGACAGTGAGCCACAGCCTCAGTGATAGGTTTAACCATCACTTCCTATCAAGAGGATCAAATCCTTGTTAGTCCCAATACATCCAGATCTGCTCCTCTGGTAACTACAGCCTGAGAGACCATTGAATGAGTATGCCAATCAGCTGGGCTGGAGGAGATAAGAGTGAAAATAACTTTTCCTCAGAGCAAACCTCCCAAGCACACCACACTGTAAAGCCAAACCAAACAGGAAGAAAGAAGACCTGCCCCTTTCACATACCTTTGTGGTTTCTATTCAATATTCTGCTAAGTCTCTCCCAGGGGAGCATGTGCTACCTATCAGAATCACACAGAGTAGCTACAAAAGTCAGGAAGCAGTTGGAAGGGACAAGCTGTGGGGATAGAGGTTACAGCTGGCTTTAATTTGATTGTCAGATGTCATAAATGTCATAAGGGTGGACTTAGGAGACTCATCCTCATTTCTACTCTAACCCCATAGGGAATCATTGCTGATTTATTTTAGTAAAGAGTTCCATGTTCTTGATTTCCATTCCAATTTCTCTGCTTAATAAAATAAGATGTCACGTGTCAAGTTACATTGTAGTGAATTATTTCAACAACCCAAAGCCATTCGACTCCACTTGAAAACTTGCCACAAAGCCAAGATCTGACACAAAGCATTAAGATTAGTCACCTCTGCAAAGTCCTCCTGCTACCAAACCAGCTGATAGTCAGCACGCAAGTGGAAAACTGTGAAGGATTTCTAAGCTTTGCACCTCTGCAGTTTAATGCACACTAGGCTTCTACCATCCCTTCAATTATCCAGTACCTAGATTTAAGTTGCTCAATTTTTTTAAGCTAACCCCTAAAAAACAAAAATCTTATCACAGGCCAAACTTATGACAGCTTCAGTTTCCCAAGCCATAAATTTCAGTGACAATTTCCACAAAATACCAGCAAAAGGCCATCATTAATTTCAGTACTTCACGTAATAGAAATTTGCATCCTATTAAGGTTCTTTGATTGATGAGCAGGACATTCATGCAAGCAATAAGCTACACATCTGTAACCAAAGTCTGTCTTGCCCTGAGTGTGTTTCCTATAGTGGGAACAGGCGGCACACCCAAATGACCCCTTCTCCTCATAGAGGTGAGTGGGAACATGCCCATCTCTGATCAGTTGCACATGTTCTTCACAGATCTCAAACCAACGAAGCTAAAAAAGAAACTACTTTGGGGAAGAGTCTATAGATCATAAATGTGACGAATGGTCCCCATCTGTAAATGTTTATAGATTCTCTGTGTAAGGTAGACTCTCAATGTCCTACCCTAAATCTCTCGTCAAGTGAGATTTCTTTTGATTTCAGATACATATAGAATGCCCTGCAGAACAGTCACTTCTATGTTAAAGTATTCTGGAATAAACATGGATCAGAAGCACAGAGATGCTATGTCAAGCTTCCTCCTAAGCTTCCCTTTAAGAAGCAGAAAGTCACAAACATCTCACCAGAAAAATATTCTCTTTCATGATTTCCTGAAGAGAAACTCTGTCTTTAGGGAGATAGTGGTTTGGCACTGATCCAAGGGAGCATCCTCAGATCCTCTGCTCTTTGCAGGAGCCAGTCTCTGGTTATACCAAGGTTATTCAAGTGTTCTCATGCGCCTACATTTTTGCAGACCTCCGCAGTCCGTCACTGTCCTGCCTCACTGCATACTCTGCTGTCCCTCTGTCCACAGAGGAACTACTGGTTTCCACCTCTGCTCCTGGCCCGGCTGCATCAAGATTCTAAATGGACTCAGCAGGCTCAAATGAACAGAATCAGAGCGTCTGGTTACTTGAGCATGGAAAGACTACTCTCACTCAATTCTAAGTAATTTTAGCATTCCCCTGAATTGTGAACAAAGGTAACAAAGTAGAGTACAGGTAGCCGATATCTCATTGTATTCATCACTACTTCAAAATTTTATTACTAGCCTATTAATAAAGCACATCTATAACATAATTTTAGAATATTTTCCATAGTGTCTTTGGTTTTTTAGATATTTCATTTTGTACATTAAAACATTTTTAAGAAAGGGCTTAGGGCTGGAGAAATGGCTCAGCAGTTAAGGGCACTGACTACTTGTGCAGAGGATCTGGGTTCACGGTCAGCACCGGACAGCTGACAACCATTGGTAACTCGAGCTCTAGGGAATCCAAAGCCCTTTTCTGACCATAGGCTTTGCATGAAGACGGTGCACTTACACACATGCAGACAATACTCTCATACACATAAAATAAATAAATAAATAAATTTTTAATTAATTTATTTATTTATTTTGTATGTGTATGAACGTACTGTCTGCATGCAGGTTTGTGCACCTGTGTCGTGCAATGCCGCGGAGATCAGAAGAGGGTGTCGGATTGCCCCGGAACTGGAGTTCTCCTGGAATTGGAGTTACAGACGGTTCTCAGCCGCCATGTGGATGCTGGAGATCAAACCCGGGTCCTCTGCAAGAGCAGTCGGCGCTCTTAACTGCTATGACATCTCTCCAACCCCAATAAATAAAATATTTTTAAGAACAAAAATTTTTAAAGAAAAGGCTTATCAACTTCCTCAGACCTTCGAAAGTCACTCAAAATAGGCACACATGCACATGTACACACACACACACACACACACACACACACACACACACACACACACCAAGATATAGAATCTCAACCTTAGCATGATTCTGGAATCCAGTTCCAAAAATGGTTTTTAATCTACTCCTACCAAGTGGCAGGTTCTGTCACTCTAACCATTCTGTTTTTCCTACCTCAATCTCTGTCTTGGAAATATGAATCATTCTCTTATTCCTTCTAGGACAGTCCCCTAATTTTCTCATTAGTTCAGTTATGTAGTAAAGTACTAAGTAGCTATGTGTCAGGCAACATGTAACATAAAGAGATCAAGTACAGGATAAAAGACAAAGTCATTGTTCGAATACAGCTTTAATTCTTGTGAAGGAAGATATAGGATTGATTTAGGATGGATAAATAGGTAGACCAACAGATAGGCAAGTAGGTAGGTAGGTAGATGATAGATAGATAGATTATAGATAGAAGTTAGATAGATGATACATAGATAGATAGATAGATAGATAGATAGATAGATAGATAGATATGAAAGTTATATAGAAAACTGGAATATACTGATGTCATGAAAAGCAACTGGTAGTCATAGTTAAACTCTGATATTTGAATGATAAAAGGACCAACCATTTAATATTCAAGGAGCGAACAATCATTAGACTATTTGTGTGATTGAGGAGAATCAGAGTACTTGACAAATAATCCTGAAGCAGAGAGCGATCATTATGGCCAGAATGAGAAGGGATTATTATATACTCTGGCTCCTAGTCGGAATAGGAATTTTGGATTTCGTGGAAGTTCTGGGTAGCCATACAAGAGTTTTAGGCAGAAGATTGTCATGATCTGATTTGCCCTTTTTTCTTGATATGGGGTCTCACTATGTATCCCTGGCTAGCCTCAAGTTCATAGAAATCCACCTGCCTCTCCCTCTCAAGTGCTCGAATCAAAGGCATGTGCCACCATGCCTGGTCCACCTGATTTACAATTTGAACCAGAGTAAAAAGGGAAGTGGAGCACAACAAAAGGTAGACACATGGTCAAATCAGTATAATCTGAGTTTGGAGTTTTTTAATATTTTATTGTAGTTTCGTACATTTCATACAACATTTCTCAATCCAATTTAGGCTCATTCCCCTTTCCCTGCCTCCACCCCACCTGAGCTCATGCATTCTGCCGTACTTGTCTTCCATCTTTTTCTTAGTCTTTTTAAAGTTTTTCTTTGCAGAGGTTTACTGTTTTGGGCAAAAGTTTACTGTTTCGGTCAGTTTTTTGACCCAGTCCTTTTGTTGTTGTTGTTCTCTCCAATTTGTATTGCTCTAAAATATGCATATATATCACATATACCAAAATTATGATGTCTGAAAATAAACTATAAGTTAATTCCAAAATGTATGCTTTGAATTTTTTAAAAGGCAATTTGTGAATGCCATGCTTTGCTGTAAAGAAACTTCAAAGCGTTGTGCAGTATCCCAAGGCTGTTACTCCTGCACCCCAAGGAAATGGCACATTCACAGTGAAAGAATGTGAGACCATTCCAAGAGAAGTACTGACCTTCTGCAGAAGCAACCGACAGTTCTAGGCTATCCTAACACTTTGGAGGCTGCCAGGAAAATAAGCATCATGACCCCACCTTCGTCCCTCCTTCCAGTTACCCATAAGGGTCCACCGTGGACCAAATGGAAAACAAATGCAATGATTCGTCCATACAAAGAGTGGTGCGTGAGTGATTTTAGAGAAACAAGCAAAGATATTGGGCATAAGACATGAGAGGCCCCGCGAGGACAGCTCCTGCTCTGCTCTTGCCAGGCTGTCCTCGAGGCATTACCAATGAACTCTAAAACTTTCTTACCGCAGTGCACTTTGAGGAGCACTCTTTAGGGCCTGTGCACCCGTCAGTGGCAGAGCTTGTCTCCTTGATTTCAGTTGTTGTGTCCATCCCTTTCTCTCACAAGGCAATGAATTTCTTGCAAGGTAACCATTTGCATCTGCCGCTCCCTGGACAATACATTTCCTGAAAGTCTGTGACTAGTGAGTGAATGCATAGTATCATCCGTGTTCCTGTGGAGGCTACTGCTCTTTGGATCTACCATGACACCAGCTGCTAGACGCAGCTGTGCTGACATGTTAACTCAGCTCCCTGTTCCTCAGATGGGCTCATCCCAGGGTATCTATCCTACCTCTTGTCTCTCTTCGTTTTAAAAAATTTGGAGACAAAGTCTCACCATATACACAGGCTGGCCTCAGAATTGCAATCTCCTTGCCTCAGTCTCCCAGCTGCTGGGAGAACAGGCTTGAGCCACCATACCTGGTACCACTCATTTATCTCTAAGTCCCATCTCTTCTCTTTGGCTCTCTTACCTATCTCCTTAGTGATGTCAACCTGTTCAAAATCAATTACCTGGTTTTTTAAAGAGTTCTTATCCAGAGCAATCTAACTTCTTGGGAGTAGAAAGCATAGGGCTCCCCTTTGAGCTGATCTGTATCAATTAATATTTTGACCATGGTGAATGGGCAAATGCATCCATAGCATTTTCATCTCAAAGCCACAGACAGGGTCTGCTGCTACATTCATCAGGCTACCATGCGTCATTATATAAGTGGCACAACCAGATCTTCTTTAGAGATATAAACGGAGCCTCTGTGTTACCTGATGGAAATAAAAAATACCAAATATCCAAGTATAAATGAGTTTATTTCTGAAGAGAACAAACTGCTTCATACTTATCGCCTGCCATATCTCGCCTGTCCAGTATAGTAGCATGCATAGCTTTTCAGCTCTACCATCAAAATGTGATAAATCTTCCCTCTGGGGCAGAGTGCATCTCTGTATTTATCCAGAGAAAGAATTTAACTCTTGTCTACATGTTTAGAGGTGGGGTGGCAAAAAAAGGAGGAGGAGGAAAAACGTATCAGATTGTGAAGGATTGATTACTAAAGCAAAAAAATCAATCTTGAGACTTTGATGATTTAACCAGCCACAAAAGCATAGAAACGTTTGAGAAAGCCTTGATTGATTTTTAACTCCGTAATCCTCCCCACCCCATCTATTATCCTGTATGGATCATATTAGCCATCATTATGACTAAGACAAGATAGGACACTGACATCCGCTTGACATGATATAACTGTAAATGTAATCGGCTTACACACAAAGGCTTTTACCTGGTTATTAATAGCGTTCTTGGTAGGTGATGGACTAGGCTGATATTAAAGCCTTCGTCGGCTGCATGGAGCCATTGCAATTTGATTTCAGTCCAAGAAACAGCTCTTCAAAGGTACTGACTGCACATTGCTCTGACAAACTGCTCCAGTATCATTCCTGGATACTCACCCTTTTAAAAGGCTCATAAAATATTGGGGGTGGTTGACAGTTTGCTGGCACTAAGGATTCTAAGCCATTTCTTCTGGGCTGAGAGACACCAAGCATGTTCACAGATCCCTTGGTGACATTCCTAGGCTTAATCATCACCAACATGAGTGCTAAGTCAAGGAAGATTTAGGATGTACAGCTTTACAGGTGACATACATTGTGATCAAACATGGATGAACACATACCATGATATTAAGGTCACCTGATGACTTTAGCTTGATTCACTTACCTTCAATGAATCAAGGAAAAATATTTTGATCTCAAGGATACCATTTACATTCTTAACTCTGTTAGATATTTGACCACTATTTCATTTATAAGCAAACTAAATATATTAAGAGGAAGTAAATTAGAAGTATTAGATGATTTTCCAATTATAACAAATATTTTAAAGCAGTCCCAATTAGAAAATCTAAGTTTTCCTTTTTTCACTCAATAAAATACTTTCTTTTACTCAACGGATATTTGCTATATGCTAAGTACTTACCATATAATTGGCACTTTCTAGGGAATTGAAAAAATAAATGGAGGAAATTTCCATCCTTTTGAGGCTAATAGTCATTGTCATTGGGAGGCATACCAATTTTCTTCAACTCACAATAGGACTATATCCCAATAAGCTCATCGTAAATAAACAGTGTGAGTAAAGCATCCAACTTACTGAACACCTTTGACCAGCCTCCCTTAACCGTGCTCAGAACACTACAATGAAAGAAAAAGGAGACCATCTAACACAAAGCCTATTCTATTGTATTTCTATTTGTTTATTTTGTATGTATTTGAGTATGGGTGGCCACATGTGCATGGGCTCACATGTGTGTGGTTGTGTGTAAGCCTGAAGTTGATATTGGGTGTCTTCCCTGAATACCCTCTCTTTATTGAGGCAGGGTCTCTCCATGAACATAGAGCTCATAGGTTCCACTTGGTCTAGCTAGCCAGTTTTCTCTGAGTATACCCTGTCTTTGCCTCTTGAGGGCTGGATTACAGGGGGACACTGTGCCTGCCTGGCTTTTAAGTGGGTTCTGGGGATCTAAACCCTGTCCTCACACTTTCATGGCAAGTTCTGTATCCACTGAGTCATCTTTCCAAACCCCAGAAAGCCTAATTTATAATAAAGTATTGACCATATCGTCTACTTCATTGAACACTATGCAAGAGCAAAACTTAGACCAGCAGTATGCATATAATTTCATATCATCATAAGACTGAAAAACTATAAATGGAATGGTTCTCAGTGACTGGCTGCTTACAGCCATGTGTCATCTGATCAAACACCCATCAACTCAAAGTACCTGACAGACTTCCCCAACCATACTGCCTCCTCCTGCCTTTGAAGTCAAACACAGCAGTCAATGTATAAATAACGCCTTACAAGATGGGTGACCAGGTGAGCAGTGGGCAGGCAGGGGAGGGCACTAACTTGTATTTAAAAGCAGCCCCACTTTCTTTTTGGAAACTTGAACATATTTTTCTATTCATAATGAAGATAAATTCACAGATCCCTATTTTGAGGTGTCCAATTCTGGGGATCAGTTGTGAGGGTTAAATGAAGTTTTATCAGACAAATGGCAGAAAAAACTAGTGCCTGATGTACAATATTACAATAAATGTGACAGGTGAGGAGGAGGAGGCCAGTGTTCATCCATTCAATTGCCCAATGACACATCATCATATCCATTCCCTGTATCCATGAAACGGAGGCAGAAATGGCAGGTGCAAATTCCCACCAGTGAGCTGTTCTTTCTTGGATGTTCAACACTGGATTACATTCCTTACATTACTACCATTACAACTAAGCAGATGTACATGTCTTCTGGACCCACTGACACACAGTTTCAGGAATTTTGATGTTATTTTAAGGGGAATCCAAGAAGTTTCAGATCTCCTAAACTGAATGAGCTAGCTGACAGAATCAAGTTCAGAAGGAAAAAGAACGTTCAACCAGAGAGGGCTCCAAATCATGCCTGAAGTGAAGCACACCACTCATCAGAGGAGTCGGTAGTGACAAGTGACTTTCAATGACCCCATGACTTGGAGATAGAGGGAAAATGCCTAAATAGTACATGACTGCCCAGGCACACTGTGTCTCGTTGACCAGGCACCCATGACTGTTACCCAGTCTCTGTTGTCATTGATCAGCACCTAGTCAGAATGCTGATTTAACAGTTGGGATTGGAGACTTTTATTTTCTTGAGACAATCATATACAGCTGGCTCTGCTATAAAGTCATGAATTCCCATATACCGTCAGTTCTTCCAGCCCAAAGTCTCTATTATTTTCTGTAAAAATGGCAGCCTCTATCCAAATTTGATCCCTGTTACATTCTTTCAAAGAACAACATGCTTCTTTCACACCTCTCATCATAGTCATAGTGATGACTTCTAGCCCACTTCCACTGCCTAGGAGCCCCTAAGACTTTCTGTCAGTTGTTAAATAAACCGTTGTATAGAACCAGGCATAATCTAGTCATCAGAGGATAGTTGTAGAGTGAAAGAAGCAAAACACATAGTGATTTTGACTCACCAGGACCAAGAGATGCACTATACATTTGCTTGTTTTCCTGGAGCTACTCTCATATGTCACTAAGAACATGTCCTTGTTACTTCTCCCTTAGTCCTTCTGCAGGGTGGACAGCATTAATGCAGACATCGACACTCAGATTAATGAAGGGAAGCAGTTTATTGAGCTGATATTTGGTGGAGATGTCATTAGCAGTGCTCCTTTAGAGCAATTGCATCAGATTAGACAGTCTCCCCACAAGAGCGTATATAAAATCATTTAACTGCTTTTCTGTGGCTGTTTTTGTGATGTCAGCCCTCTATGAATTGTTGGATTGGCTCTAGACAGCTGTGAAACTTCTATGACTATTCTTCATCGATGCTTGTTCTGTCTCTTCTGAGAAATATGCCCTATAATAAATCACAGTTATGGTTTCAGCTTTTGTTGTTGTCTCCCCTTCGCCTACATTAAAAACATTAGAAAAATTTCCAATAATGAGACAAAGCCAGTAGAGTTCTAAATAACTTTATCTACAGATGACATCTGAATGGTGGCCTTGGAAACTGGGAATAAAAGCCTGGTGTGTTTGGGAGGATTTGCAACTCCATCAGGAAAACATGCACTTTCACATATTCCTCGAGATGAGGAAAATACCTTCATTAGGCAACAAACCATATCAATTTCCTTCTCCAGCCCCACTGACAAATTAGTGGGTGTTTGTGAAGTGGATGGCCCAGGTCCCTGTACCTATCAGCCTCTTTTTTTCTGGTTCCGTTTATAAGGTAACTATAGGCCAACACCCAGCCACTTATCACCTTTCTGAAACTCCTAACCATTTCCTTAATGGTCATCAACTCTCTCGGTAGGCAGCTCTGACCAGTGGCCAGCCCTCCAGACCTTACTAGCTGCACTATGAGATCTAAGTGTTCCTTGATGACACTTCCAACTATTAAGAATCTCTCTGTGGGATGTGTGGAAATTCTGTAAAACCTGACTTGTTGATCCTATTTATTACTTTTAAAATTACATGAAATAAATCATTCTTCCTCAAGATACCTCATCTAGTGTTGGGTTTCAGTATTTTCCAAAAATAAAACATAGTTTCCAGACTCTCTCCTTTTATGAATTACTGCACAACTAAAGAATGTCTTAATATTCAATGACATCATTTGTTTCTGGAATTGGAAGTTCTTTTCACAATGCTACATGTAATGTCACAAAGATTCCAAGTCAAAGAGTACACTGAGATGCAGGTGGATGATATGGTCTGACATCAGGCATGAAAAGCTGCTGTTTCTCTGTGTAAAGTTCCAGAATCCCACCATCGCTGCAGCTGCCTTGAGACTACATCACATTGGCTTTTTTGAATTTGGTTATTAAGCATTTGGTTCTCCTGAAATAAAAATAATAAGAAATAAGCTGTACTCCAATTAATCTTCAAAGACCTTGCTTCCCACCTGACTCTAGTCTTCTTCTGTACCATACATTTATTCCTGGAGTTTAGGAATTAATACTAGCATAATTTGTCAAGTAAGGAAGAAAAGGATGCCCTTGAAAGTAAAATCTCCACGTGGATATTAGTGCTATGGTACAGGCACACATTGAATAAAATATGATTGAAAAATATTGCTTTTCTTCTAAAAGTCATAAAGCAAGATTAATGGTCAATTTAAAACTCAAATCAACCACCAAATGAAATTTCCTCTCCTAAACACCACCAGCGCATATTAACGGACAACTTCCGTTACCCTGTTATTTTTCAAGGCTGGATCTCCCAGGTTTCCAACAGGAAGCAGGAAATACTGAAAGCTTCCAGGAAGCCTGCACTGGTGAGATTTCCCGCAGGTGTGGCAGCCACAGTAAGTGCCCAAAGCAATACCATGGGACCATTTATTCCTAACCATGCTGACATGAGGGAGTGCTGAGCCCATATAGCAACACTGGCTTCACAGGGAGACCAAGTCACAAACATGCAGGGGGTGTTACAGGACTGGTTGCTTTCCACACTCAGAAAGAGCAGAGCACCAATGGTTCGGGTCATGGAAGCTACCCACTGAGTGTATACACAGGACAGAAAGGGCTCCAAGGCTAGGCTGTGAAGGGAGAACCCAGGCAGACATGCAGATTGAGATTTAATAATGCCCATCAGTCACTCAGTGTTTCCTTGAAATTGTGAGGGATTTGGAATAAAGTGTGTAGAGGCCGTGGCTATTATTTACAGCTTTTTTTTCCTAACACAGTCTTCATTATTTTATGTTTCCTTTTGCTCACAATAAATATTTTTATTTTTTATGTGTATGAGTGTATTGCTTATATGTATGTAAGTTCACCTGTGTCATGCAATGCCCACAGAGGTCAGAAGGTGTCAGATCCCCTGGAACTAGAGTGACGGATAGTTGTTAGCCACCATGTGGGTGCTGAAAATTGAACCTGGATCCTCTGCAAGACCAGTCAAGGCTCTTAACCACTGAACCATTTCTCCAGCCCCCACAATAAATATTTTATTTAAAAAATAATTCAAGTTGGGTTGTGATATACTCCTTTGATCCCAGCACTTGGAAGGCTGAGGCAGGATGGATCATGAGATCATGAAGTCATTACTAACTTGGGCTACATGGTAAGAAAATGCCTCAAAATTAAAAAATAAATAAACAAACAAATATATTTTATTTGAACCTAGAATCTTTTAGTGATTAAATGAAGGTAATTCATACACAGCATAAAAATATTAACAGAGGAAGATATAAGCAGGCATTTGTTTCATGCAATATTCTAGTCATTATACCAGTAAAAATATTTGTGTGTCTTTAACTACTACTTATTAATAGGATAAGATATCATTAAGTCAAAAGGAAGGCAAATAATAAATTAGGCTATATGGTAATACAGACCTCTACTTGGGTAGTAGACACAGGAGGTCAGGAGTTCAAAGTCATTCTCAGATACACTGTGTTTGAAGCCAAGCTAAGTTGTATGAGACCTTGTCAAAAGAAAGGAAAGAAGAAAGAAAGAAAGAAAGAAAGAAAGAAAGAAAGAAAGAAAGAAAGAGAGAGAGAGAAAGAGAGAGAGAGAGAGAGAGAAAGAAAGAAAGAAAGAAAGAAAGAAAGAAAAAGAAAGAAAAGCACTGCAAAAGCACAATTATGAAGTATTCTTACTCAGCTACACCAGAATGAACAACGCTATATAAGCAAGTAACTTGTATACAAAGCTGGTTCTCAAAGATAAACTTATCAATAGAAAAGCAAGTTTTTTTGTTTTTTGTTTTTTGGGTTTTTTTTGGTCTTTTCAAGACAGGGTCTCTCTGTAGCCCCAGCTGTCCTGGAACTCACTCTGTAGACCAGGCTGGCCTTGAACTCACAAAGATCAGCCTGCCTCTGCCTCCCAAGTGCTAGGATTAAAGGCATATGNAATACTAGCATAATTTGTCAAGTAAGGAAGAAAAGGATGCCCTTGAAAGTAAAATCTCCACGTGGATATTAGTGCTATGGTACAGGCACACATTGAATAAAATATGATTGAAAAATATTGCTTTTCTTCTAAAAGTCATAAAGCAAGATTAATGGTCAATTTAAAACTCAAATCAACCACCAAATGAAATTTCCTCTCCTAAACACCACCAGCGCATATTAACGGACAACTTCCGTTACCCTGTTATTTTTCAAGGCTGGATCTCCCAGGTTTCCAACAGGAAGCAGGAAATACTGAAAGCTTCCAGGAAGCCTGCACTGGTGAGATTTCCCGCAGGTGTGGCAGCCACAGTAAGTGCCCAAAGCAATACCATGGGACCATTTATTCCTAACCATGCTGACATGAGGGAGTGCTGAGCCCATATAGCAACACTGGCTTCACAGGGAGACCAAGTCACAAACATGCAGGGGGTGTTACAGGACTGGTTGCTTTCCACACTCAGAAAGAGCAGAGCACCAATGGTTCGGGTCATGGAAGCTACCCGCTGAGTGTATACACAGGACAGAAAGGGCTCCAAGGCTAGGCTGTGAAGGGAGAACCCAGGCAGACATGCAGATTGAGATTTAATAATGCCCATCAGTCACTCAGTGTTTCCTTGAAATTGTGAGGGATTTGGAATAAAGTGTGTAGAGGCCGTGGCTATTATTTACAGCTTTTTTTTCCTAACACAGTCTTCATTATTTTATGTTTCCTTTTGCTCACAATAAATATTTTATTTTTATGTTTATGAGTGTATTGCTTATAGTATGTAGTTACACCTGTGTCATGCAATGCCCACAGAGGTCAGAAGTGTCAGATCCCTGGAACTAGAGACGGATTAGTTGTTAGCCACCATTGGGGCTGAAAATTGAACCTGGATCCTCTGCAAGACCAGTCAAGGGCTTTAACCACTGAACCATTTCTCCAGCCCCCACAATAAATATTTTATTAAAAAATAATTCAAGTTGGGTTGTGATATACTCCTTTGATCCCAGCACTTGGAAGGCTGAGGCAGGATGGATCATGAGATCATGAAGTCATTACTAACTTGGGCTACATGGTAAGAAAATGCCTCAAAATTAAAAAATAAATAAACAAACAAATATATTTTATTTGAACCTAGAATCTTTTAGTGATTAAATGAAGGTAATTCATACACAGCATAAAAATATTAACAGAGGAAGATATAAGCAGGCATTTGTTTCATGCAATATTCTAGTCATTATACCAGTAAAAATATTTGTGTGTCTTTAACTACTACTTATTAATAGGATAAGATATCATTAAGTCAAAAGGAAGGCAAATAATAAATTAGGCTATATGGTAATACAGACCTCTACTTGGGTAGTAGACACAGGAGGTCAGGAGTTCAAAGTCATTCTCAGATACACTGTGTTTGAAGCCAAGCTAAGTTGTATGAGACCTTGTCAAAAAAGGAAAGAGAAAGAAAGAAAGAAAGAAAGAAAGAAAGAAAGAAAGAAAGAAAGAGAGAGAGGAGAGAGAAGAGAGAGAGAAAAAGAAAAAAGAAAGAAAGAAAGAAAGAAAGAAAGAAAAAAAGAAAAAAAGGATTAAAGAGGAAACAAAAGTCATTTTTATAATGAAGCTAGCAAAATTTCACATATTAACACAGTGAAACAATGGATCGTTCAATTTTTCTTGCACGCGCACGTGTGTGTGTGTGTGTGTGTATGCACGTGTGTACATGCCCAAGGAAGGTGCAAGTGCAGCCATATGTATGTGGACGTTAGAGGAACACTTTCAGGAACTGGTTCTCTCTGTCCATCATGGGACCTGGGGATCAATCTTAGGGCATTAGGCACACACAGCAAGCAAGAGCCGACACCCCAGCAACAGGTCTTAGGTAGAAGGAAGAAGTCTAAAGAATTTGGGAATATATTTTCCCTGAAAAAAATGGATGGATAAGTCAGATAAGCTAGGAAGGAACTCCACCCCAGACTTATCACCAGGCTCCCTGTCAGAAACTCCGGCAGCGCAGAAGGCTCACCCTCTGCTTGGCCTGCCACGAGTCTTTGCCAAAGCTGATCTCAGCAGTTTCCTCTACTCACCAACTGCCTAGAAAAGCAGAAGTGTTAGTCCTCCCTGAAGTGTTATCCTCCCTGAAGTGTTATCCTCCCTGAAGTGTTAGTCCTCCCTGAAATGTTAGTCCTGCCCCTCCTCTAAGGAAAGCACTGCCTGGCACACGGCACTCCCAGCCTATGAGATGCCTTAGTAATGGCTCTGAAAGGCGAGCACTACCATCACTTCCTCACGCTGGTGGGAACTAAAACAAAGAGAAAGTAAGTGACTTGTGCAAGACTGAGTAACTCCCACAGGCGCCCAGGTGTTCCCAGCCTAAGGCAGCTGTTGGAGCCTGGAGAAAGCAGGAGTTGTGGACAGAGCAGGAGTTACAATCCCAGATGTTTCTCCCACCAGTGGGAACAACTAAGACCAGGGGCTTAACTGGTCTGAGTCTTCATTTTTCATGTGCACAACAGGATAGTTAAGCAGAGGTTACTGGGAGCCTATGCCGGTGCCAGCACTGGTCTCCTTCTGCGTCTCCTCCCTCCAGCCCTCCACGCCACCACCTTTCTCATCTTAATTCTCTCAGCCCCATGGCCTTCTCTTCTCCACACTTAGAACACCCGGTCTCTACAACTTGCCCCTTTTTGTTTTCTTTCCTTTTATTTTGGTTAACATATAAAGTAGTGGGTGTCGCCTGACATTTCCATGCACTTGTTACGTAGTACCTTGCTCGTATTCTCCTCCCACTACCTTCTCCAATTCCACACCGTAGATCCTCTTCCTGCCCTCAAACAGTCCCACTCCAACTTAGTTCTTATTCAAATTTTACCTGGGATTCTGGTTTGTTTGTTTGTTTGTTTGTTTGGTCTTTTCAAGACAGGGTCTCCCTGTAGCCCCAGCTGTCCTGGAACTCACTCTGTAGACCAGGCTGGCCTTGAACTCACAAAGATCCACCTGCCTCTGCCTCTGCCTCCCAAGGGCTAGGATTAAAGGTGTGCGCTACCACGCCCAGCTACCTGGGATTCTTTATGCCATAAAGAAATAAAGCCCAGGTAAAACTCCTTATTAAATAGAGTATGTGGTGTTCCAGAAACTGGAAAGAGAGATTACCAGTCTCTTCCAAGTAAGATTAGTCTGACTATTCCATTGTCATTGGGGCTCCTGTCCCTTCCCTTGTCTGTGCACAGGTCTCAGGCTCAGCCTAGCTCTGGTTGTGCCAACAAAATGTTCCCCAGCAATCCCGGCCCCTTAATCTACAGCCACACTGACCAGCAGAAGAGAAGACCTGGGCCCCAATCATGACAGACAATTTCTTACAAGGCTCAGTGCAAGGCACCTCTTAACCAAGATCAGAGGATGGGCCAAACCCATATTCTTTTTTTTTTTGTCTTTTCGAGACAGGGTCTCCCTGCAGTCCCAGCTGTCCTGGAACTCACTCTGTAGACCAGGCTGGCCTTGAACTCACAAAGATCCGCCTGCCTCTGCCTCCCAAGTGCTAGGATTAAAGGCGTGCGCCACCACGCCCGGCCAAACCCATATTCTTAACCTATGCAACCTCCCCAACCCCAGCTGTAATCCATACAGGAGTCTCTGCTCAAGTATCACAGGAAAACAAGGGTGTGGAGCTCACAGATACTTCAAGAGATTTGAGGCCAGTCCAGCATGGGGTCCTTTTGCTCCATCCAATACTTACAGCGAGCATTGCTGAAAGTGAGCCAAGTCTTAGGCCTCTACAGACCCAGCTCTTCTGAGGGCTTCTGTGGTCCAAATCCCAGCTCCAGCCCCACAAGAGTTATTCATTTTATACTCCCCCGACAGTGAAGATAGTCCTTCTAGGAGGAATTAAGACAACACAAAATAGGGATTGCATTTGCCCTAATTTTTCACCACTTTGAAAGCTTTGTACTGTATCCTCTGTGAGTAGGTGTGTTTATAAAACTTTTAGCCAAATAAAGTACTAAAGGATAGTTTTATAGACTTACTTCACCCATTTGGCTTTTCCTAAGAATAAAATCTTTCATGATGACAATGACCTTCAACAAGGGTTAAGCACGCAAACTGATTTTTTGAAAGTTTGTTCAGAAACTCAACTGCTTTTATCTTTGAGCCTTTGAAGTAGACGGTTTTAAAAAAACAAGTCAAATATTTCATTCTTGACATCTTGAGGGAAGGTATATATAAATAGGAAACACGCATAAAAAATCACTGAACACAAACAGAAAACAAATGGTTATACATAATTACAACTGCAGAAATAGAGATAGGAAGTGAGACAGGTTAAGGATGCCGTCCTTTGAAGCTATCTCTGTCAATTAGACAGAGATGGATTTCCTGGTCTCATATTTCTCTGATCCACAGGTAAAACTTGCCAGCCTCTGATTTCTTGTCACCATTTCAAATATCCGACTAAACACTGTGCATTCCTCTGGGGTATCCACAGCCTTCAGAGAGTTGTTGATAGTGATCACATTTCTTCTGAAGTCTTTTTTGATCCAAGAATACATATTTTGTTGTATAAGTCTTCATAAATCAGTCTTTCCGCCCGTTTATCATCCTTGTTGCTTTCCTCTGAACACTCTCCAGTATGTCTCCAACCTGCTAATAATGATGTTCCCAGACCATAGTGCATCTTCCAGACTCAGGCCCTCTCATCATGTGAGGACAGACTGCGCCATTTTGCTCCCTGACCTGCTGTTTCCACTTACAAAGTTTGTACGCTGCCAGACTGCATGAGCCCATGATTCACTGCGGTCCACAGCGAGGCCGGAGGAGCTCCGGTACTGCCTGATACACAACAGGTGCCCCAAACGCCCCGGGAATAAAGTAGCAAAGGCAAGCACGTGTCTTCCAGTTGTGCCTTGACTACCCCAGGCCATTTATTACACGAAGAACAACAGAGAAGGGGTGTGCGTGTTCATGTCGGGAGTGGAGAGGAGGGAAGAGAGGAAACACAGAAGTCATTCGCAGATTATTTGGTCTGAATTATTCAAAGCTTTAACTCTTAGATTTGATTGAGACATAGTTCAGCTCTCATTTAGCCAAATGAAGTTTAGAAAATTCAAAAATTTCTTCATAGTGGCTGAACACTTGTGATCTGGCATCTAAGATCCAGAGTAAACTGTTCTAAAAATACCGTTACAAAAATCTGACAGTACTTAGGTGCTAAAGCACTTGAGACATGAGTTCCTCTCGGGCTTTTGGTGATGAGGTGGTACCTGTTTCTGTTTGTAACAGGATGCCTTAGGGTGGAGATAGTGGCCACCCAGAGCAAATGTCTTCTCAACCCTAACCGTTATGGTAGTAAGAATTACAGTAACAGTAGTGTTAGTACTCCCATTACTGGGGAACTGCTGCATTCCATTTTTTCTGCTTAACTCTTCACACAATGTTATTTTGTGTAAAGGTTAAAAACACCTGCCTCGGGGCCTAGCATGATGGCTCAGCTGGTAAAGGCCTTTGCTGTCAGCCTGAAGACCTGAGTTCAATCCTCAGGACCTACAGTGGAAGGAGAGCACTAACTCCCACCACCCACCAGCTGCTTTCTGACCTGCTGGCTTGCATACATGCCATAGCGCGCGTGCTACACACACACACACACACACACACACACACACACACACACAAAGAAATGGAGGCCCATTGTCCTAGTTTGTCTTCCATTGCTGTGACAAAACATTCTGACTGACACCAACTTGGGGAAGAAAGGGTTTATTCAGCTTACATCTCCCAGGTCACAGTTCATCACTTAGGGAGCCCAAGGCAGGAACTCAGGGCAGGAACCTGGAGGCAGGAGCTGAAGCACAGGCCATGGAGAAATGCTATTTACTGGCTTGCTCTCCTGCTTCATGCCCAGCCTGCCTTCTTATACCGTACACAACCACCTGCCCAGGGTGGCACTACTCATTGTGGGCTGGGCCCTCCCGCACTGCTGGACCATCAAGACAATACTCCACAGATGTGCCCACAGGCCAATCCAATGGAGCCAATTCCCCAATTGAGGCTCCCTCAACCCAGGTGTGTCAAGTTGACACTAAAACTATCCAGCACACCCATAAAAGCTAAGTACCTAAGAACCATGCAGCAGAGCTAAAGGGCGAGATCAACTCTGGCTGAGACTCCAAACACAGCTTGTCTCCTTGGTTTCCATACTGACCAGCCTTGGTTGACAGCCACTCCCACATTCGGAACCTTCTGCAAACTTTTCCTTAAGGACAAGCAATTTAAACGGAGATATAAGGGAGGAGATGTGTTCCATCTAGTTTAGCTTAAGGAAGTTTACAGTTTTCTTTTTTTTTTAATTTTTTTTAATTTTATTTATTTCTGTATGTGTATGAATGTACTGTCTGCATGCAGGTCTGTGCACCCGTGTCGTGCAATGCCGCGGAGGTCAGAAGAGGGTGTCGGATTCTCCTGGAACTGGAGTTCTCCTGGAATTGGAGTTTCAGACAGTTCTCGGCCACCATGTGGGTGCTGGGGATCGAACCCGGGTCCTCTGTAAGAGCGGTCGGCGCTCTTAACCTCTAGGCCATCTGTCCAGCCTGGAAGTTTACAGTTTTCAAACATACCCTTTCTCTAGGAAATTACACACAAAAAGCAACAGCAACATAAATAAACCAGGAAACATGCCTCCTGCTAACAGGACTAGTCAAGTCAAAAGTCCTTGAGATTCCCAGCCTGGCCCAGCCTAGGCACCAGCACCAGTCACTTAACCTCATCTGCAGTCTATCTCTTCATCTTGCTCAGACTGTGTCACTGCTTGTATACACTGGAAGCTCTGGCCAGAATGGAGCCTATCAGCTCAATACCCCAATATACACTATGACCAAACACTACAACTACATACTTGGGATATATATATATATTTCCTCCTCTTTGAGAAAATAACCAAAAGCTGGAGAGTTGACTCAGTAGTTAAGCATACTGTCTGCTTTTCCAGGGAACCCAGGCTTCAGTTCCCAGTACCCACATGAACAATAGTAGCTGTCTGTAACTATAGTTCCAGGGGATCTGACACCCTCTTCCAGACTCCGCAGGCATTGTACACACATGGTCCACTTACATGCAGACAAAACAGTTATACACATAAAATAAAAATCAATCAAAATTTTAAATAGATAAATAAGAAAATAACAAAAACAGAAAGCTAAACCAAATGTCCCTCTCTCGTGGTTAATGCTCTCCTCCAAGGCTATCTGTCCATCACTATATCCTTAAGTCAGAACTCCAAACCAAGAATTTGGATTAAAAGATTTTTAAATTTTTTAAATTATATTTTTTATTTTGTGTGCACAGTGTTTTGCCTGCATGTAATTAGGTGTACCACGTGTGTACAATGAGTCCAGGGGTCAGAAGAAGACATTGGATCCCCTGGAACTGGAGTTACAGACCATTGTTAGCCACCACATGGGTGCTGGGAACCAAACCTGAGTCCTCTGCAAGAGCAGCCAACACTCTCAGCTGCTGAGCCACCTTCCTAGCTTTGAGTTAAAAGATGTTAAAGAAGCAGATACTTCAGAGAAGTCCACATACCATGAAAACAACCCAATTTTATGGAAATAGTGCTTGGAGAAGTGGGAAGATTTGGTGAATCTGTGGATTACAAAGTTCTTAGCAGATATTATAAGAAAATGATTTTTGAAAGCCCCTTGGTATGTCTAGAACAGTCTCCAGTACTCCAGTACTTGTGAAATGTTAGTTGAATTTGTCAAACTGACCTTGGGTAAATCTCTCCATATTTCCAAGCTTCACTTTCTACATCTATAAAACAGAAACTAATAATAACTTCCTCAGCTCCTATGTCTCTTGTGAGGCTCCCAACAGAATAGTTATATGAAATCATTTTTAAACAACAAAACATCATACAAATGTAAGTTATGAATAAAGGGAACTGACTGTGATAACAAGGCCAACACTGTGCCAGCAGCCAGCAGAAAAGCTAAAGGCACTTTCTGTTATTCATCCAGATGTCTGCTCAGATTCTAACTATAAGACTAAAGTAGTCAGTGGCAAACCTTCAAGTGGTCAAAGGACTGCTAACAGTAGTGTGATATTGGGTCTCCTGAGTACCAAGGCACTGAGGAAATGTTTTGCATAAAAACCATTTCTCTGTTTAAGAAACCACAATTCCTATGCCCTTCTAAAAGAAAACCCATGCAGATCCGCATATGTTGCCATGGTAGTGAGCTGAATGAATCTACACAAGAGTTAAGACTGTTTTTTCACTGGGGAATAACCCCTTTCCATCTTACCCTTTAACCTTAGTTCTACAGCAATCAAGCCAAGGCAGAAATTCGCACTTGCAAATATTTTTGAAAGATCTGACTAAGCCCTTTTTAAGATGTTTTCCAGTCTTCCTGTTCCTTTCCCTCCCACAGAGCACAATTAAAAAGGCACCTTTAAAAGGCTATTAAAAAACATTGATTGGCTTAACTGAGCTAATGTCATGGCTTTAAAATAAAATTCTATTAAGTTTTTAAAATATTGCAGACAAGTGCTTTGCAGCAGAAACTCAGGGTAACCATCCAGAGGCTCTGCTACTCAGAGACTCAGTGAGTTACGTTAGCTCCTTTATCATCTTCCCTTTGATTGTTTTAAGTTTCTGGTAGTTCCCATACAATAACTGCTTCATACACTAGAAGTCCTACTTTGCAATGTGTCTCCTCAGGTCACTGTAATGACATCCTAAAGACAGACTTCTCCACACTGACTTGTGGTTTGTCGCCATTAATCCATAAGGGGACAATGATATAACATCACAGAGTAGTTTTACCTCAAAGATTTGTTCCAGGAATTATTTTAGATTCTGTTAAGCATGTTTGATCACCTTCTTACTTAAATCCTAAATCAGTTTTGCCTCTAGAGAAACCCAAGAGCTGGACACAGCATGAAAAATCTTTTCTTTACATCTATAGTTCTGGGGGGAGGGGAGCACCCATGTATGTATGTACATATGCCAGAGGATAACCTCAGGCGTTGTTCTCAGGTGCCAGCAATATCATCATCGTCATCATCTTCATCATTAATTATTGGAGAAAGGTTCTTCCATTGGCCTGGAACTTACCTAGTAGACTAGGCTAGCCAGCCAGCAGCCCCAGGGATCCTCTTGTCTCCACCTCCCCAGGGCTGGGATTACAAGTATATGCTGTCATGCCTGGCTTTTCTGTTGTTGTTGTTGTTGTTGTTGTTGTTTTAACACAGGTTCTGGGGATCAAACTCAGGTTGTCTGAGCAAGCATTTTTACTGACTGAGCTATCTCCCCAGTCCCTGTTCACATCTATATATGAATCTTTGCTATTTCCCAGCTTTACCCAGCTGGCTTTTCCCTTTACCCATAATGTACAAGGCAAATTCAAAACGAAGTCTTATTTAGAACTTATTTCTGAAGACACTACAAATGTGAGCTGTAGAGCAAAGAGAAATCAAGCTGGTGCTGATTTCAGAGCTGGCCAGCTTTCACAGTGCCGAGAGATGCTATGCATGCTACCTGAAAAGAGAATCCCGTGAGCTACGACAACTGGCCTGGCAAGATATGCCCAGTGGTACAGCAGTGGCATGAATGTTATGGGAGTAACCACCACTTTCTAATTGGATTTAAGGTCCGCTTCATAAGATGGAGTCCATATCTGGCATTGATATCGGGCCTGGGAACCTGAAGCTAGACGGGCCATAGGACATTGGAGAGAACCGAATACTAGTTTTCTACTAGATAGATAAAGTATTAAAGCAATTCCTAATGACTTATTGGTGTACCCATAATTAATGTATCTCTCAGTTCTCACCAGAAATGCTTCCTTATGTAGCAGGTGGTAGCTAACAGAGACCCACACTGGCCAATGTGCAGAGACCAAGAGGCTGTTTCTCCCTAAATAGGATACCTTTATCAAATTTCTGCCTCCCAAGGCTCAGGGATCATTGTGAAAGAGGAACCAAGAAAACTGTAAGAGCCAGAGGTGATGGATGACTGCAGGGAGAGAGTTTTCCAGACAGATGGCCAGTTATCACATGAACTCACAGCAATGGCGACAGCACGCACAAGTCTCACACAAGCTCAAGCCAGACAAAACCCCGGTATGGACATGGGGAGGTGAGTAAGAAACCCCAACCCTACCTGAGGAACTATTGGCAACCAATGGCTCCCGAGATGAAGAGAGTCAATCTCATTTAAGGATGAGACTCTTGGGAGGTTGCCTAGGCTCTAGTGAATGGACCCACACTGAAGGATATTTGGGAACATAAGTTTGACTCTATAGGCATATACATATATGTGCATATATATCATATATATATATATATATATATATATATATATAGAGAGAGAGAGAGAGAGAGAGAGAGAAGATGAAACTGGGCAGGGGGAAGTAAGGGGTACAGATGGGGGAGCTAAATTTGATCAAAATACATTATATGAAATTCACAAAAAAATTAATAAAAACACATAGGAAGGGGAAAAAAGAAGTCTTAGGACTTCCGTTAACTGGAAATTACAGTTTTGATTGACCCATGTGAGTGTCCTGGGTATCCTGATAATACTTTTGCATACTCCACCTCACTAGAAATCAGAGGTAGAAGGGCAAATGGAATAATGCATATTGATGAACTGGCTTTGTATTAGGAGTGGTGTTTGTTATTGCTGCCGATTGATGATGGTGATGGTTACACTGGTGTTAATGATGATCATGGTAGTAATAATGATTTCTGTTTGTCTTTTGCTGTTAATGAAGGATTTGTTTAGAAGCCCAAGGAATTTCACACAGACTATGAAACCATACAGTACACCAAGACCTCTTATGAGTTAGACTTATGTGTAAACTGAGATGAGGCAGCTCAGTGAGTTACTGTCCAGATTAAGCTAAGAGGTGTAACAATGAATGCAATATGATAATTACTAATATTTCCACAGCTTAAAGTCTCAAATTCTCAGCCTTAAAAAAGGAATTTCCAGGCCATGATTTGACATGAAGAAAATTTTACAAAGTTCCAAATCTCCAGGTCACTTGTCCTCATTCTTCTGTCTTTATTCATTCCCCTCTCTGACACAGTTACCATCTACTTTCCTGCCCCAAGCCTCAATGGGTTAGTCAGAAATGGTCAATTTATAGACTTTTGTAGACATTGTTCATTCACCCTATCCTTAGTTCTCCACCTTACTGAGGTAACTCAGTAAATAATGAGTCTGGGACAGAGCAAGCATGTCAAGATGGGATCCAAAACTCAGCCTGCTGCCAGGACATCTCTTCACTCCCCAACTCCACAGAACTATGACAGCATTAGGTTAAGAGTGAACCCCACCCAACAGAGGCCGCATGGGAGCTCTGTAAGGCCAGGCTTCTTCAGGTGCTCCAGGCTCCTCCCCCTCGGCTCTTTCCTCTGGCTCTTCCCACTCATCTTTCAAGACCAGAAACTAGGATCATGTCCAGAAATATCGCCTGCACCACCCCCACTTCCTAGAGTCACCAGGAACTCTGAGCTTGTGACATTTGGTTCATATCCACCTCTCATACCCACACATGGCTCAGGAATTTGTTATCAGGAACTGCAATGACTTTTGGAAACCTTCTAGGATAAACTCATAGAATACTGGTTGAATTTGTTGGCTTAACCTTAGGTAAATTTCTCCACATGTCCATACAAAGGCCCATGTATGCTTATAATTTGGCTTTTTGTTCGTTTTGAGACAGGATCTTCCCATAGCCCCAGCTGGCCTGGAACTCACTATGTAGACCAGGCTGGCCTTGAACTCACAGAGATCCACCTGCCTCTGCCTCCTGAGTGCTGAGATTAAAGGTGTACACCACCCTGCCCAGCAATTTTGGCATCTTTCAAACAGATACTCTTTAAATGCTGTTTATTATTTATTCAGTGAGTCAAGAAAAACAGGTACATGTTTATAAGAAGCTTAGAAAGTTCTCAAGTTCAAGACTCTCTGGGACTACATAGTGAGATGTAGAGATCTTGTGTCAAAGGAAAAAAAAAAAAAAAAAGAGGGCTTGCTGCTCTAACAGATGTCCCAAGTTCAATTCTCAATATCCACATCAGGTAGTTCACGACCACCTATAACTCTGGATGATCCTATACTCTCTTCTGGCCTCCACAAACACCAACATACATGGCATAAACACAAACACACACACACACACACACACACACACACACACACACAAATGAAAACATTTTTAAAACAGAAAAGGAAAAGGATGGAAAAAGAGGGAGAGAAAAAGGCTATTAATGAAAAATCATGTTTCAAATAAGAGATATGTGAATATAACATTTACACCCTCTTGGATCTGTCTTTATTTTTTTCTTTTTTGTTTGTTTGTTTTGATTTTTAATTGAATTTTGTGATTTCCATACAATATAACTTGATGGTACTTAGAGTCCCTGCTCATCTGCACTTCCTTTATTGCATCCTGCCCCTTTTATTTTTTTTATTTTTTTTGTTTAATTTATTTATTTTTATTTTTTTATCAAATCTAGACCCATGTTCCCCCCCCCATTCCCCCACCCCACCAGAGCTCATGCATTCTGCCAAACATGCTTTTCATCTCTTTCTCAGTCTTTCTCAATATTCTCCATGTGGAAGTTGACTATTTGGAGCAGAAGTTCACTGTTTCAATTAGTTCTTTGATGCTATCCTTTCTGTTGTTGTTGTTGTTGTTTCCAATATGGATCACTCCCAACTGCTTTGTCACTCCCAACTGCTTTGGACAAAAGCTCAAGGGGCCATGCACAGGAAATACTTACAACTAGGTAATTGGCACTAGCATCCATAGATGAGGGATACCATTCATCGTTTGTTTTTCTGGGACTGTGTTACTTCACTCAGCATGATGTCCTCTAACTCCAGCCATTTTCCTGCAAAGCTCATGATATTGTCTTTCTTTACTGCTGCATAGAACTCCATTGTATAGATGTACCACATTTTCTCTATCCACTCACTCGTCAGTTGAGGGGCATTTAGGTTGGTTTCAGCTCCTTGCTATTGTGAAGAGAGCTGAAATAAACATGGCTGTGCATATATCTCTGTGGTGGGGTGAGTCTTGAGGGTACATGCCTAGGAGTGGTATGGCTGGGTTAGGTGGCAAGTTCATTCCAAGTCTTCCAAGGGTTCTCCACACTGCTTTCCATAGTGGCTTACGAGTTTACATTCCCACCAGCAGTGGGTGAGTGTTCCCCTATCCCCACAACCTCTCCAGCACTTGGTATCATTTGTTTTCTTGAGGATCTGTCTTTAATGCTGCTCTTATTATCATGTATCACTGGACAGTATCATGGCATCCTATTGCTGCCATAACAAATTACAACTGGCTTAGCAGCATAAATAATATACATGCATTCCTTTATTGTTGTGTTCTTTATAATTGCAACACAAATTTCATGGCCTAAGATGAAGATATTGACAAAACTGCACTCCTTCTACAAACCCAAAGAGAGAACTTCCTTACCTTTTGCAGCTCCTAAGGCTTCTCACATTCCTTGGTTCCTGGCCCCTTTCCTTCGTCTTCGAAGACCAAATCAATAAGTCACTGCTTCTCGGCAGCACAGAATGGTTCTCCACTATCAATGACTCACATGAATAATCCATAAGTTTTCTCATTGTACAAACTTAATTACATCTCCAAAATCCCCTTTTCCATGTAAGCAACATATTCTCAGGTACCAGAGGTTGGCTGTAGACATCATTGGGACTATTACTATGCATGTCAAAGTTTGGCTTTCCCTACAGACTTGAAACGGAGATAATATGGGTAAAATTACCAAGGGGCCATGACAGCGCTGAGCTATTTCAATAGCCTCCTAACTGACTGGTATCTCCTGACCCTCCCTGGGCCAAACCTCACCTCCTGCTGCTGCCAGATGACTCTTCTAAAGTGACTACAGTTTTTCTTTTTCCAACTCAAGATCCTTGAGACATGTATTACTTTCTCAAGTAAGTATAAATCATTCTCTGAAACATGATAACACAGTGAACTGGGCATCTGGTGAATTACCATATTCAATCTTTACTATTCCACAAAGAGGCTGCTATTTTAACTTTTTCCAGTTTATAGGACAGATTATAGTAGATAAAAATGTGTTCCAAGAGGTCATAATTGCCTCATCCCCCAAAGACACCTTATATCTAATTCAAATGTTAGCAAACTTTGGTCTATAGGCTAAATGGGGCTCCCTGACTTTTTCTACATAACAAGCTGAGAATGGTTTTATAGATGAATGTTTGCAATCTATTTGATGACAAGGAACAATAACACTGAATGCCAATTAAATGAAATGTTACACACTTGTAAAAAAAGAAATTGACTCTTCTTGGTGAATATCTCAGTACCAAAAAATGCTCAAAGATAATGACCATTTGTATTTCAGCAACAAGAATTCATAGAATTTGCTTTTCTTTTCATTATGTAAACATTAATGTAATGCTTTCAATTTTATCTATTTATCTACAAATCTTAAAAGCCTACTATCTGGTTCTTGCCCTTGTCCATAATAGTGATGGGTGTACAACACTTCCTTAGAACTTTAAGAAGTTCAGCTTAAAACAATTATTCTTCCTATTAACCCATCTAGTTCTTTCTAGAAATGTCTTCAGAATCTATCCATGCCCTGTTCTTGATTTTCCTAGTTTCTAATTGTGAGAAAATGGTTACTGAGAAAAAGAGAACCTGAGAAAATGGAACAGGGCTCCCACGGGAACTTACAATGTAATCTTGGGCACTTAATGCCAGATGTCTTTGTCTCTGCTTTCCAATCAAGAATATGAATTCTAAAAAAAAAAAAAAAAAAAAAAA
>VZQC01013287.1:2213076-2237463 GCA_009823505.1 Rhizomys pruinosus
TTTTTTTTTTTTAATTTTATTTATTTCTGTATGTGTATGAATGTACTGTCTGCATGCAAGTCTGTGCACCCATGTCGTGCAATGCCGCGGAGGTCAGAAGAGGGTGTCGGATTACCCCGGAACTGGAGTTCTCCTGGAATTGGAGTTTCAGACGGTTCTCAGCCACCATGTGAGTGCTGGGGATCGAACTCGGGTCCTCTGCAAGAGCAGTTGGCGCTCTTAACCGCTAGGCTATCTCTCCAGCCCACATTGTTTATTTTTCTAAGTGTTGAATAGATATATTAATCTTCTTACCTCAGAAGAAGCAATCGAGGAGGGATACAGTAACTTACCCAAAGTCCTACATCTTACAAATGCCAGAATTGTGAATCAAAACTGAGTCTCTCTATAGATATGAAACCCTTGAACCTGGCATAAAGATAAGTTTTCTCCCAATAACATAACAAATATGGAAATAATCATGAATTATTTTAATTTGTCTAAGGGAGACCCCCACAATGCTGAAAGCATTCAAAAATGTGAAACATGAGAAATTCTTCCAGGCCTATAGACAGGTAATAGCAAATAAAGGCACTGCTAGATTCTTAAGACCTGCGCTGTGACAAAATGTACATTTAAATAGAGTCACAAAATGCTACCATAAAATTAAGATAATAATGGAAGAGAAACTAGTTCTGTGTGTTATGGGTTCCCTCTCAGGCCACCTACTAGAATATATTCTTCTGATTGGTTGGTTGGTTGATCATTTGGTTGGTTGTTGATTGATTGGTCATGATACTGGGGATGAAACCCAGGGCTTCAGGCATGCTGGGTGAATGTTTTCCCACTGCACTACACCCACAGCCCATAGAGTACACCCTGTAAAACACCCAATGGTATATCCCTATGTAGATGCCTTTTTTTTATGTTTTTGAGACAGGGTCTCCCTGTAGTCCCAGCTGTCCTGGAACTCACTATGTAAACCAGGCTGGCCTTGAACTCACAGAGATCTACCTGCCTCTGCCTCCCAAGTGCTGGGATTACAGGCGTGTGCCACCATACCTGGCATGGATGCATTTTTTTTTTATTTTTCTTTCCACAGTCACTTTAAAGACACCCATGTTCTAAGATCACTAGATCTGGGGGCTGGAGAGATGGCTCAGTGGGTAAGAGCACTGACTGCTCTTGCAAAGGACCCTGGTTCAATTCCCAGCACCCACATGGCGGCTAAGAACCCTCTGTAAGCCGGGCATGGTGGTGCATGCCTTTAATCCCCTCAGGAGGCAGAGGCAGTTGGATCTCTGTGAGCTCAAGGCCACCCTGGTCTACAGAGTGAACTCCAGGCCTGCTGGGACTAAAGGGAGACCCTGACTCAAAAAGGAAGACCCTGACTCAAAAAGGAAAAAAAAAATTAAGTCACTAGATCTGTATGCTCTTTATTTTGTTGTCTCTTTCTAAAACTAATTCTTTTGTCCACATGAGCACACATGCTTATTCTTATATCACAGCATCTTCTGGCTCTTTCCCCATTCCAGCTTGGATATGCCAGTCTGGTGCGAAGGGTCAATTGTTTGTGACCTAGCATAGAGAAGAGGCACTAATGAGATTTAATAATTCAAATGAGAGACTCTGGATTCCACATTCAATGTAGATTCCCCAATACTGGTATTATATTAATTAGTTTTTCACCTATGGCCTGAGATGCCAGGTCTCATATGGATATGATTCATCACACAGAAAGCTAAGGGCACTTCTTTTGAAATAAGACCATGTTCTTAATGTGTAGGAATAAGAAACTGTTCACCTTCTCATGCTGTCCACTCTTGTCACACAATGAAGAATAGCATCCAACTATTAAGATGAACATATGCCTCTCTGAATCTGTCTTGGGTTTTGCACAAACTGGCAACTTCATATATGAGCAGCCCTGCCCATTCAAGCTCCCACAGGGTGATAAAGACCTTCTGCCAGTCCTGATACTGGCCAGCCCTCATTTTCCAAGATACAGGAATGAAGCAAAAATCTGTTATAGGTCATCAGTCTCTACAGGAGGCTGAACAGCAATAAAACACTACCATCACAGGTAATGGGGCAGAAACAAGTTTACAAAGACACTCACCTTGAAAAATAGGAGAGAACTAAGTTAGAGAAAATGTGGAGCACCGTCAACAGACAGATATTGTTATCAGGCTGTAAACATGCCTATAACCCCAGTTCTGTTCTGGGTTTGTTGTTTTCCAGCATAGCAGAGAAAATGCAAGCCCCAGGTTCAGGTAGAGACTCTGCCTCAAAGGAATAAGCAGACTGTAATAAAGAAGACATTCAACAGTCCCTCTGGCTTCTGTGTTCACATACAAGCATACACATGTTCAGATATGTATGTAGTCACATAAATAAATAAATCAGTTAAAAGATATTATAAAGCAAGACCACCTGAAGAAAGAATAGAGCAACAGGGCCACCAGCCACTCGTCTCAGTATAAAACACAAGGGTTCACCTTGGATCTTTATTTCCTTGTCTACATAATGAGTGTGCCATGAATGTTTGTTAAATGAATGATCCATGTCACCAGGGAGCAGTGACCCCGAAGCTCCAGTCTTCCATGTTACTCTCTACCAAAGCACTTGCAGGTACATTATTCTGTGTTTTCTCAATAATTCTGTTCTATGACAGAGGGAAATATTGCCCTCACTTTACAAATGTGGAGATTATGATTCAAAAAGATAGAATGAGGGGCTGAAGAGATTGCTTAGCAGTTTAAAGCACACACTGCTCTTGCAGAGGACAAGAGTTTGGTTCCCAACATCCATATCAGGTGATTTGCAACTTCACGTACTCCAGTTCTAAGGGAGGTTGACACCACTGGCCTCTTCTGGCACTTACACTCATGTGTACACCCTCCACACACACACACCCATTCCTCCACATAGACACACAAATACACAGACACAACATACACATACATACATGCACACACACACATAATTAAAATAAATTTTTTTAAAAATAGGATGACTTAACCAAGGTCACATAGGTACTGTACTAAAGGGTTACCTGGAACACAGGCCCCCTAGTCTAGAGTCATTGATTTCATCCTTGGAGAAAGCTGAAGAGAAGAGGCCTGGACTGCTCTCCTTGTATGTCTTTCTCATTACACTGGAATTAGTGAGCACATATCACTAAATATAATTCAGATCATTAGTAATCCTCGCTCCACATAATGAGTTTAATAAGTGTTACTTTTGTTTTTCGGATTCTTCATCCTAAAGTGGGATACTGACTACACACCATCTTGAATGGCAGATTTGAGAATTAATGAATTTAAAGTGCTAGCACACAGCTACTATTAGTGGGTATCCTTCTCCCTTGAAGTCAAAGCCCACCTGCCCAGGATCAATATTCCCCACTCCCTATACAGAACAAACACAGCTACTTTAAGTATCTGCTTTCTGGGAATTTAGGGCCTGATGACCCTCAGCTGAGAGTCTGAACTGCTTCCTGTCTTCTAACAAGAAAACTTTTTTCCTTATGTATGTTTATGATTTATAAGATTCTGTTTACTAAAAATAACAAATGCTGGTGAAGTTGTAGAGAAAAAGGAACTCCCAAACACTGCTGATGAAAATATTCATTAGTGTGGCTACCATGGAAAAGAGTATGGAGATACCTAAAAACAAATAAATAAATAAATAAATAAATAAATAAATAAATAAATAAATAGGAAGTATGATTCAGCATGACCATTCCTGGATATAAAGGAAATTAAGTTGTAATGTTAAAGAGATACCCATACATCCATACATCCATGTTACTGGGGGACTATTCATAACAGCCAAGACATGAAACCACCCTCGGGGCCCACCAGCAGATGGTAAAGAAAATATGATACATATGCACAATGGAGATGTATTTTCCCCATTTACAGGAAAATGAACGGAACTGGAGATTCCATTGGTCAGACAAAAGAAAATTATCACCTGTTTTTCTGTTATATGTAGAAACTAAAAAGATAAGAAAAAATAATGATATCCCCAAAATAGAAGGCTAACATTTCTGGAAAGGGAAGGTGCTGAGGGTGAGACAGGATAAAGAGAGGAGAGGACAAGAGGCCAGAGGAGGGATGAAAATGACTAACGCACAATATACAGAGTGTGGGAACGTCACAGTGAGACCTATGAGCTTATACAATGAATATAGCTAAATAATAAGATAATACAAAAAGATTTTGGCCACTACCTGAATTTATTTTTTAAATAGTCTGCTTATTAGAAACTACTGCTGCCAGGCATGGTGGCACATGCCTTTAATCCTAGCACTTGGGAGGCAGAGGCAGGCGGATCTTTGTGAGTTCAAGGCCAGCCTGGTCTACAGAGTAAGTTCCAGCACAGCTGGGGCTACAGAGAGACCCTGTCTCGAAAAGACAAAAAAAAAGGAAAGAAAGAAAGAAAGAAAGAAAGAAGGAAGGAAGGAAGGAAGGAAGGAAGGAAGGAAGGGAAAGAAGGAAGGAAGGAAGGAAGGAAGGAAGGAAGGAAGGAAGGAAGGAAGGAAGGAAGGAAGGAAGGAAGGAAGGAAAGGAAGGAAGAAAGAAAGAAAGAAAGAAAGAAAGAAAGAAAGAAAGAAAGAAAGAAAGAAAGAAAGAAAGAAAGAAAGAAAGAAAGAAAGAAAGAAAGAAAAAGAAACTACTGCCATATGTCTTTACATTTTAAAGTACCAAAGACAGTTGTTTGCTATTACTCCCTGAGACCACAGATTGAAACTCATTATACAAATGCTTCCGGGCTGAGAAAAGGAAGCCCCAAGATGCTGAGGGGTTGGGCCAAGGTCACTCAGCTAGTTAGAGTCAAAGCCCAACCCAGAATCTGAATCTTTTCACTGGAGAGCCTTGACAATTTTCTCACTCTAAATCCACATGCCTAATTAGGACTATCTTTCTACTAAAATTATCATATCAGCATCCATTGCTTTCTGTAATCTGGACTTCTTAAACACTGTACCACCCCTCCTCAAAATTATAAAGGTTTCCAATTTCACAATCCCCTGGGCAAAGCAAATGTTTTATTTCCAGGCCACACTCAAACTACCTAGTGTGGAAACACAGCCAGTGATCTTCTTATGCCAAGATACAGATCTCGCTTTATAATTTCCTGTAGTTCAGGGTATACTATAACTTCAGGCCACCCCCTTTGTGCTATGAAATTTGATGGTTTCCCTAATATTACCCATAACCATCCTTCTAAGCTTAAACTTCCACAGTTTTCATAACCGATTTCTTCCTCTCTCCCCTCCTTCCTCTTCCTCTTCAACTTCATTTTTACTTATACAGTTTTAGGCTGGCTCTTTGAAACAAGCCACCACACTCAGTCGTTTTCTAGTGACAAAATTCCTATTCTCTCTTCTCTATCACTAAGGAAATGTTGAATAAACTTAAACCAAGGAGGGCTGATATGGAAATCCACTTAATCTTCCCATTGGCTCACACTGATCAATGAAGTAATATTATACAACTGTGCATCTTTCCAGTAATTCAGAGAGACAAAATTCCAAAGGCCACAGAATTTTAGCTGTTTTTTTTTTTTGGGGGGGGGTGTCTTTAAATGGAAATCAAATGTTACCCAAGATGAATAATCTAATCCCTAGTTACAAAGCTCTGTATCTCTCCTTCAGAGAAGGAAATGGTGGTGACTGCGGTGCAGCCACATGCTTCTGAGCATCCGGCTATGTTCCCCAGCATCCCCACCACCGGGGAGTCTTCAGGCAGCTTTAGTTTTCCAGGATCAACAAGCAAAACCAACTAACTGCACAATCTCCTTACAAGTATGGGCTGTAGGGTCTGAGTCTCTACCAGGGAAGGCAGGCTACAGCCTTCAATGAATGGATTATAATGAGAAATAAAGCACTGTTTCTCTGGGATGGATGGACTCTTACTCCAGCATGCTTCTTGGTTAGTCATTTTCTTAGACAAGAAATCTGAAAAATCTATCACTGTACACGAACATAAAAACACTCTTAAACTGCTATCAGTGTACAATTTGACAAAACAGACATTTCCTTTCACAATTTTCTGCTGCCAGGAGCAAGAGCCTGGTGATCCAACCCTGAGCACGTGGCCTTTCTGGCTGTGACACAAAGGTCTCCAACATCCTCCTGCATATTTGATGACCCGGGGGACCCTGCAGCGGAGCACTGCTGTGCGAACATCTGAAGGGCCAGCAGGGACAGCTGTCGTTGTCTTCCCACTTTGCTGAGAACTGTGGCTGTAGGGAGCCATGGAAATGGAGGAGGGTAACCGAGAAAATAAGAAGCGCTCACTAAAGCCCACGTGGCCAAGCCAGACTGTCTGGGTTCTGACTTGCTTACCTCTGCTCTCCCCGGATTGCTCATCTGTGCCCACCATTTCCTTACCACGCTAAAAGCTACCGTGTCCCCCACACACAAAAAAAATGGCTCTCAAGGTTAGGGCTGTGGCCTTTGTTTGGTCCAGGGCTCCACCCCGGAAGTGGTGATGATGGAGCACAGCAGCAGTGTTTCCTGGGATGCGGAGGGAGACTAGGGTTCAAAGTGCTTTCAGGTAGTTCGGAACTGAGCTACCTGATAAAGAAAAGGTTGCAGCCCGGCGTGGTGGCACAGCGTTCTGGAGACAAAGGCAGGTGGGTCTCTGTGATTCTGAGACCAACTCAATCTACTTAGAGAGTTCCAAGCCAGCCAGGGCTGTAAGTAGATTTCCAGGCCAGCTAGGGCTACATCGTGAAACCCTGTCTTGCGAATAAGAGAAGAGAAGGGGAGAGAAGGGGAGAAAAAGAGAAGAGGAGAGAGAAGAGAGAGGAGGGGAAGGGAGGGGAGGGAAGGAGCGGAGGGGGAGAGGAGAGGGGGAGAGAAGAGGGGAGGGGAAGGGAGGGGGAGAGGGGAGGGGAGGGGAGGGGTCAGGGAGGGGAAGGGTGGGGAGGAGAGAAGAGAAAAAGAAAACCCTGTAAATGGGTAATAAGAAACCTGGTTCCTTCCTTGTTTCTGTGAAGTAAAGTTTCATCACCAGCATTTCTGACCTCATAGGGTGGCTTGGGGCAGGAGGTGGGGTTTGATCCTTGTTGCGCTCGACAGACTCCCTCCCAAACTACTCCAGGAGGTAGACACAGTATGTTTGCTGCATAAGTGCTGTCTCACTGTCAAACTCGGGTTTCAGAGCAAACTAGGATGGAAACTCCAACAGAAAAATCAAATCACAAATGAGAAAAGTTCATAGAACTGCAAGAGAGAAAAAAGCATTACTGCCATTTGAAAACTAAGGAAACTTTCTGTCATTTATCTGTTTGGTGAGATGGGGAGTAAATACTATGAGCCCAGCACCCACATGGCGGCTGAGAACCGTCTGAAGCTCCAATTCCAGGAGAACTCCAGTTCCAGGGGGAATCCGAGACCCTCTTCTGACCTCCGCGGCGTTGCACGACACGGGTGCACAGACTTGCATGCAGACAGTACATTCATACACATACAGAAATAAATAAAATTAATTAAAAAAAATATAAAGCTGTGTCAAAAGGAAACAATGTATGCCAGCGAGATGGGTCCTCTCATCACTAGAGCAAAGCACTCCAGCATCTTCTGAGCTCCCCCTTCTCTTCTCCTGCCCCTTTTTCTTATCTCTTTCCCTTTCTATTTCTTCTTCCCCTCCTCCCCCAATCAAAATGAATATTAAAAACTGAGTGTTCCTGACATTCCTGCATGAGACATCCCCCACACAAAGCCCCAACCCATCATTTCAACCAGCATCATAACTTTGTAAGCATGCAGTTACCTCTGCTCCAAAGGTATCTGGCTGTTATTAACACCCTGCTTCAGAAAATCATGCCACATCCCTGGCTTCTGCAGCTGTAAGAACCTACCTGGCAAAGCTACCAGTGGTATGCTGTGATAAGAAGCCTTTCTATTTATCCTCTTGTCCCATACGAGTGACTAGTGACATTCTGCCCAAACACTGTCAGGGATAATTCATCACAGGTCAGCCCTTAGGACTAGCTGCCTTCCTGTTCTTTAAACACTATTCAAAAAGTGCTTTGGTTGATGTAACTGCTAGCTCTGGAATAGGTCAGTAAGGTCAAGACTGGATTCTTCGACAAAGGAAGCTAGAGAAGTATATTTCTGCGCTAGCAAAACCCCAATGGTGTGCCTTGTCTAGACGCCCGCTTCTGACCATATTTTCCCCACCAAGTCCCCACTGTGTCTCACTTACATTTGGATCCCGTCTTCTTGAAGTCTCAGATACTTCACTACTTCAGCGTTAGTGAAATGACTTAAATAAACCCGTTTCTTTTAACCTGTTTGGCAGAGTGTCTTATCCTCTGCACAGGTGTTAGTCCCTGACCAGATCACAGCTCACCCCTGTACAGGAATTTCTCTTGCCTGAAGGCAGTTCCCTTGCTGAGGTAAGTTCCTGTCCCTGGAATGAATCCTCAGCTTGGCCTTTCTCAGTCCCAGAGAAAGAAGAATCAAAACGCTTAAGAAAGCTTCTAAGCCCAGACACTCCTTACTGGGACAGAGACAATAACCAAGTTCCTGTCATCAGAAGCCCTGAAGAGTAACCATTTGCTACTCGGTGACAGCTCAGCTATAGGACATTTTCTGGCCATCTCCAGACTAAGGAAGAGGACTGTAGTCTCTATTGTTGGGAGGTAAGCAGGACTTCAAAACTGAGGAGAAAGCTCACCTACGTATCTGTAAGTGTGAGTGACACCTGAGTTTCATCCTCTATGAAGATACAGAACTATAAAGTTACCTGTATCGATGCAAATAAGGTAATATTACACTTGCTTTCAAACTATCTGACATGATAATCCTTAACTCACATAATCAAAATCACCACTTGTAAAGCTTTCAAAAATGCAAAGCCAGTGACGGGATATATCACAAGCTGTAATCCCTACACTCAAGAGGCTGACACAGAAAAAGCACAAGTTCAGGGCCAGCCTTAGCCACAGAGCCAGACTATGACTCAAATTTTTAAAAATGTAATCTCTGTTTAAGTCCCAATCCAATCATTATAAGAGTAGGTATCAGGCTGGAGAGATGGCCTAGCAGTTAAGAGTGCCGACCGCTCTTACAGAGGACCTGGGTTCGATCCCCAGCACCCACATGGCAGCCAATAACCGTCTGAAACTCCAATTCCAGGAGAACTCCAGTTCCAGGGGAATCCGACACCCTCTTCTGACCTCCGCAGCATTGCACGACATGGGTGCACAGACCTGCATGCAGACAGTACATTCATACACATACAGAAATAAAAAATATTTTTTAAATAATAAAATAAAAAGAGTAGGTATCACCCCCAGTGGTGGCACACGCTTTTATTCCTAGCACTTGGGAGGACAAGGCAGGTGGATCTCTGCGAGATCAAGGCCAGCCTGGTCTATACAGCAAGTTTCAGGCCACCTGTGGATACAGGGAGACCCTGTCTAAAATTTCTTTTCAAAAATTGGGGCAAAAAAAGAGTAGATATAAAAGAAAAATAAGGGGCCGGAGAGGTAGCTCAGTGGTTAAGAGTGCTGACTGCTCTTGCAGAGGACCCAGGTTCGATCCCCAGCACCCACATGGCGGCTGAGGACCATCTTTAACTCCAGGTCCAGGGGAATCTGATACCCTCTTCTGACCTCCTTGGCATTTCACGACATGGGTACACGGACCTACATGCAGTACATTCATACACATAAAACAAATAAAATTTTTAAAAATTTTAAAAAGATTTGCTCTTATTAAAAAAAAAAGAAAAGAAAAAAAGAAAAAAGATAAGGTGGCTGCGTGTGGTGGCACACACCATTAACTCCAGCACTTACGAGACAGAAGCAGGTGGATCTCAAGGATTTCAAGGCCAACTTGGTCTATATAGTGGGAAATTGTCTTTAAAAAAAGAAAGAGGGGCTGGAGAGATGGCCTAGCGGTTAAGAGCGCTGACCGCTCTTACAGAGGACCCGGGTTCGATCCCCAGCACCCACATGGCGGCCAAGAACCATCTGAAACTCCAATTCCAGGAGAACTCCAGTTCCAGGGGAATCTGAGACCCTCTTCTGACCTCCGCGGCATTGCACGACACGAGTGCACAAACTTGCATGCAGACAGTACATTCATACACACACAGAAAGAAATAAAATTAATAAAAAAAAAAGTTACAAAAAAAAAGAAAGAAAAGGAAAGAAAGAGAAAAAAAGGAAAAAGTTAAGAGGTTCCTTTGGCCACTGTCATTTGTGAACTGAGTTTCACCAGGGATCAGAACTCAATACCACTAACCCATTTACTGTAGACTCTAAATAAAAAAATGGCCATAATTTGATTCCTTGGAGATATTTAAAGTGATTAAGAAAGTGATGGCAATGTGTGTGGTTTGGGACATCACCCATTTATCCACTTGCATGACTAATTTCAGGGACATTACATAGATATATAGTCATTAGACATTGTCAATGATATCTCCATATACATAGAATACCTACATATACAAATATGTATCACTGTACAATAAGATTTCTTAAGTAGCCTGGCATGGTGGCCTTTAATCCTAGCACTTGGGAGGCAGAGGCAGGCGGATCTTTGTGAGTTCAAGGACAGCCTGGTCTACAGAGTGAGTTCCAGGACAGCTGGGGCTACAGGGAGACCCCATCTCGAAAAGACCAAAAAAAAAAAAGATTTCTTAATAAGAATGCAATCAACCCAGGCGTGGTGGCACACGCCTTTAATCCCAGCACTTGGGAGGCAGAGGCAGGCGGATCTCTGTGAGTTCAAGGCCACCCAGATCTACAAAGTGAGCTCCAGGCCAACTGGGACTAAAAGGGAGACCCTGTCTCAAAAAAACCAAAAAATAAAATAAAATAATGATAAGAATGCAATCATCACCTATAACCATGCCACCCTGAACACAACCACTTCTTCCGCCTTCAGAAGCTAAGTAGGGTTGGGCCTGGTCAGTACGGAAGAAATGTAATAGTCTACAAAAATGTTGACATTAGACTGAACCTTTTCAAAAAGATTTTTTGAGGTTTCAGTCAACAGCTGACTATGAACATCAATACTGACCAACTCCACAGCTGGCATTAATAGAATAGAGAAATGTTATGTTTTCCAGTTAAAATGTACAAGCTGGAAATACTTCTCATGAACACACTATGCTGCTCAAACACTGAGTAATTAGTCAGTTTCACTTTTCTATTTTCTGCTTATGCAATTGTGACAGATAATTTCCTTTATGAAGATACATCTTGTGGTCAACCTAAAAAAGACTCATTTAAAAGCTAAAAAACAGAGACTTTTGACCCTGGCCTCCATCAGTTTACACAATGTAAACAGAAGGGCACTCCCATTAGCCATCTCCAACACGCTCCCTGAGTAGCTTAAATCTGAAATTAGGAACTCAGACCAGTAATTCGAACTGGTTCTGTACTCGATAAGACCTCATACTTGTCCCAAGCACTAATGAGGAGAAAAGGAAGACAAAGAATAATAATACATCATCCAAGCATTGTTTTCTGTAGTAATAAAACTTGTTTTTAGGTACAGCCAAAATATACTTCGAGATGTTAATGATGTGTAATCAACTGACTAACTGATGACTTGAAAATAGATGCCCAGGCAGATGGATGAAGTGAAGAAATAGGGTCTGCAGGAAGCTTGTCAGACTGCACAGCAATGATAGAAACCCTAGAGAGCTGGGTTTTACCAAGTGACTACATTAACACCCTTCAGGTTATTCAGTTTATCTCTTTTGCCCAAGAAAGGAACTATTTATGGCTGAAAGAAAATGCTACCCTCAAGCCAACCAGCATAACCTGGAACACAGATGCCTCATTGGCTCTGAGAGGACCCTGGGGACTCTTATCCACACACATATTTATCTTCTCCTCCCTGTGCAAATGAAATTCCACAGTGAGAAAAGCCTATACCCTCCAGTCACTGGGCTTTTCACACACTGCATCTTCCCCAGTGTAAGGTAAGATTGCCTCAGTTGAGGCCTCTTCCCCAACTCCCCCACGGAGAGACCAACTCAAGCATGGGGCTGTGGGCGTCCTCCCCCATCTCCTCCCTACTCCTTGCACTGCACTCTCCCACTCCCTTCCCTCCATCCTCTGGTCTTCAATCTCTCTGTGACCCTGAACAATAATCCTATTACATTCCTGAACTCTCTCCAGGACGTTCATCTCCATCCACCTTTTTAATGGCATTGTTAATGATTTGAGGGGAGTAAATCACAGTCAAGATAATGGCTGCAAAAAATTAATAGACATGATTTTTATGATATAATATACTAGTGTACTAATCGTGAGAACAGTTAATTGAAAAGCACTAAATATTTTATTATCCATTCAGCATTCCGTCTACTTTTACCATTCAGCATTCTGTTTATTCTTTCCCCCATTCTGAACTTTTTACCTATTATTCTTTCATAATTTCCCATAAAGAAAAACTGCAGAGTAAGATAAAGGGGATTCTAATCATTACATCTAATTACAGAAATGAGTAAATCACCATTTAACGTGTCATAATCTTAAGGAAAGAGGACAAGGCACAATTACAATTCAAGGAGAAGCTCATGCCCTAAGCTGGAGAAGAAATCTAATATACTTAAGAAAATGGTGTCTTTTTTTTCTTTCTAATTCTAGAGAAAGTATTTGCATCTGTTTTCATATGATAATGTTTTTCAATTAACTGAACTGTTTGTTATTGAGGTTTGTGACAACTGACCACACACCAGGGAGCGCATAGCACTGGTGCTTCCTTCATCCATGTGGCTTTAGCTCAAAGCAGCCAGGGCCTGACCCAGGAGCACACCAACAACAGCAAGCCCATCGCAGGAACTTGTTCTCTTTAGGAATGCTGGAAATGCTCCATTATTATTGTGTATCCTCTTTCCTACTCATTAGAAAACGTCATTCTCACCACCTGTAACGTTCACCTTGCCACCATCAGATTATCCTCAGGCAAAGCCAGATATTTTCACATCTAATAAATTCCAGTAAAAGTTCAGGACTTGGACTTGATGGTTAGTTTACATAGCAGTTGGATTTTGTTTTGTTTCTTAGGATGGGAAGAGGATAAAATCCACCATACCATATAAATTCTTGAAACCTAACAACCCTTTATTCCACTTGTCATTATCACCTTCATCTCAAAGGAAGTGAGACAGCAAGGCTGACAGGCTGGGTTCACTCATCCAGGGCTGGCTCTGGCCTCCACTGTCAAAAGCGCCAAGCTTCTCTTTGATTCTTCCCTCCTTCCTGTTCCTGCCTGAACACTCGTTCCTCAGGCCTCCTGTCACCATCTCCCATCCTGCCTCTATCTCCATCCCTCTAGTACCTCAACTGCTGAGCCACAGCTTTCCCTACAAGATGAAAGGCCTTAAATATTAAGTTATCCAGGGCTCTTAAAGATTGGGAAGAAAATTAGAGTTGGAATGTCAAGCCCCTGGAAATACAGTCTTTGATCATTAATCCCTGAAACTACAAGAGTTTCAGAATTATCTAGGAGTCTGTTACACATACCAACCTTGGGATCTGCTCCACAGTCTCTGTTCTCTGGAGAGCAGCAGGAATGGGTCCCTGTGATTTGACACCACCCAGCCAGGGATGGTTAAAGCCTGTCCTCTGGGATCATCCCACAATCTTCCACATAGGCTCCTTCCCCAACACTGGCCAGCCTTTGACATGCTGGAATGGGAGCTGGAAGGGTTAATTTTCCCAGAAAAGGTAGAAGCCATAATAATATATTCAGGACAGAGAAAAGGAATCAGAGATGTTGCCATGGCCATATTTTTTACTAAACAGGATGCTAACTTCAACTCAATCAGCTGAATCCACCAAATTAAGATATTTGATCAGCTAATTGTATCAAGAAAGAAAATGGCATTGGCTCTTTTTAATTTCTTCATTCCATTAGGCTATTGTAAAAGGCAGGATTTATAGATGTGCATAAAGGCTTTTCCTTTCATTCCCAAGAAATGACAGTGAACCCTGGCTGTCTCCTAAACCCAATCTAACTGTGTTTAAATCCAGACCATGGTTGAACCCCATTTCCTCTTATTAACTAGAGGTTTCCCAGTAATGCCAAGTAGCAGAAGGACACTGCAGAGGACATGCTCATTCCAGCCAGGGTAGGACTCTCTCTCTCTTCACATTTCCTGTCTTCAGAAGTCCATCTAAGGGACTTCAACCTCAAGCAGGAGACTCAGAACTTAGGTCCTGTGTGGAGGGGTACGTGTTTGTGGGGGGGGGTGGGGGGGTGTACATGAACACGTGTGTGCATGGGAATGCCACAACTCAACATCAGGTGTCTTCCTCCACCCACAATTTGCCTGGAGCTTCCCTATTTGGCCACCTTGACTGGCCAGCAAGCTCCAGGATCCACCTGCCTCTGCCGCACCAGCACTAGGGTTACACACAAGTGGTCTTGTCCAACATTTTTAACATGGCTGCGGGAATCTGAACTGAGGTCTTCATGCTTGTGTGGCAAATAGTTTACTGTCTGAGCCACATCCCTAGGCCCTTGAGAGCAAGTTCTTGTTTCAATGTTACGGCTTTCCCTTTTAACATCTACAAAAGAAATGTCACTGGCACCTTACCTGCCTAAAGTGGCACATTAGGCCCCTCAGTGTCTCAAAGTCTCTTTCAGCACTTTAGTCTCAACTCAGCCAGTCCTCTGCATCATCATTCCTCAATTAAACTGCCTGATGCAAATGAGGACTCTTATGGTTCAAGTTTGATTGATTTAAGTGGGGTTTTTTATACCACTAGTAAATTCCTATCTCAATAATAGATAATTATAATGCAATTAGCCACATTATGATGATAAATTAAGACTATGATTATCTGAACCATGACAACTGTTATTTGTTGAAGAAATAATGTCAGTGAAACTTCTAGATAGCCATAGGTGGTTAAGCACAGCTTGGATGACCCTTGAGGGGTTGGGCATAGAAGAGGAGATTCAAGTACTAAGTAGCTATATTACATACCCTCAAGGGCTCTTCCAACCACAGAACCTCATTCTACATTTTATTCATTATTATAAACATTATTAATATCAATCTGTCTTTTTTTGTTTGAAGTTACATCCCACGAAATTACATTCTAGTAAACCAAGTCATATTTCATGTTCAATTACTGTAATTTTGGTATTCTAAAGAAATGTAGACTCTATCATGTTGAATTCAAAGAACAATTATTGGTGTGAATAAATATTATTTACCTATGTTTGATTCTTTTTTCAAGAAGTGTACCCTTGAATGCTAAAGAGAGATTTTCTACTTTTTTAAATGCATATAAAATTATAAACTGAGGGAGTTGAAAAAAATGAGCATATTTTTTAGTTTTGTGACTCCAACCATACAACTTACTTAATAATCATAAGTCAAAAATAGATTATCTGTTCATGTTCACTCTATCGTTTCCAAGATAATATTAACTTTGTCCTATCCCAAACAATATAGGATCAGACCAACATTGTAATTATTGCTAAAGTACTAAATCTGCAACACCATTCTGTCTGGATTATAGGCAATTGTTTTAGACAGTAAATCCAAACCATAAGGCTACCGCACAGGTGAAGACTGTCCTTATTACTGCCAGAATGTAATTACCATCAGTGTGTGCAAAGAACATAGCTATACATAGTGGATCAGATATTATGCAAGTTTGGCGACTCCATGCTTCTGCTTGCCTCATCCATCCCACTGTCCACATCTCTCATATGCATAGTAAAATATGTGAACTGAATCTCTGGACAAACTTCTGTTCAGGTTTCCAATGGGTCAAGTCACAGAAAGATTCAGTAGCTCAAAGAAAAAGAAGAGTTAAGTTGTGCATGTCATGGCGGCCTCCCGGTGTGGCGCCTCAGCTGAAGACCCTTGCTGGTGGCCCTTTTCCCATAACGCTCTGTCTTCCTTTGGGTTCAGTGCTATGTGTGTGCCTTGCTCCATCACCCCAGCGGTGGCCTTGCTCTCTGCTGGGGTGAGCTGGGCAGTTCTGCTCTAGGCTTTGATGCTTTTCTCCCATATCATAGAGGAAAAACAGTTCCCTCATCAGCTGAAAAGATGAGTCAGTGAGTAATAGTCAGTACAGACGACCTGAGTTCAATACCAGGTGCTCATGTGGGGAAGGGAAAGAAGTGACTTCTGCAAGGTGTCCTCTGAACTACGAGAGCACACACACTAATTAATTAGCTTAATAAACATAAAAAATTTAAAAAGCAGTTCCTTTAGTAAATACGCCCCCACTATCCATCATGAATACCTATCTACTTCCTGCCAAAATTCTGAAGAAATAATTTTATCCAAGTTCAAATCTTTGACCAGTTTATTTGCTATATAAGGTCACCATGTTGTAGCTCTGGGTCCACTATGGGTCAGCACTCAAATCCTGGTCTTTTCCACAATAGAATAAGTCAGTCTGGGAAAAGGCCAGAAGCAATGTCCAACAGATAGAGTACAAGATATAGCATGTCTTGGAGTTTAATGAAACAAAAATAAGAGTTGGGCTAAGAGGGATGGCAGCCTTGCAAAGTGAAGCTGAATTCATGCCTAACTCAGACTACGAAGAGACAGTGAGCAGAGGTGCCGAGTGTGCCTGTCGGCAGCAGGCCAGGTGATCAGCTTATGGGTTAGCAAGAGGGATTTGTGGGACCCAGAAGTTGGTTGTCAGGACAGTTTCTTCATGTCTTAACCATAGAGAAAACTTGAACTCAACAGTAGAGATCCATGCAGAAAACAAAACACTGGAAAGAACTCTTACAATGTTATTAAAAGACACGCACAGAACAATAACACGTCACACAGAGCTGGACTGCTGGAGTCAGAGTAAGCCAAGTGCATAAATAGCCAAGCCAAATCAGTGAGCAATGTCCTCCAACCACTTCAAGGAAGTGGAACCAAAACCTGAGGATTTATAGCAGCCGGAATCCGGGGAGAGTGGAGGACACTTGCTAGAGTGAAGAGATTCCTGGATGGGTCCACTTGAGGATTACTAGGCACTTCCTATTTCATTAATCTTAGCCTGTTTGTGCAGGAAATGGTCCCTCTTTATCCAAAAGTAACAAACGAAGAAGGCTTTCCATGTAAATAACATTTATTGAGAACATTCTATGTACTAGAGACTGGGCTTCACATGTGTCTTATTTCCACACAACTACTCTGAGAGATAGATATTATTAACTCCAATTTGGGGATGGGGAAACTGGCTTAGAGAGGATAATTCATTTTCCAAAGGTCAACCAAAGTTACTGGCAGCATTTGGACTCAACCCTCGCTGATGCAACCATTACAAGTCTTGGGGCAGTGTTTGTGGCAACAGAAGAGACAAATGAAGGCTATGTGTATCACCTATCAGTGGAGTGTGCACGTGTGGGGGAGGGGGTGTTAATCTAGACAAACAGCTGCATGGCTGCAAGCCCTTGGGGACTTACATTCCACGCAGAGCATACTCATATGATACTGTTTTGACAGCTACTTCACTGTTCTCAGACAGGAGTGTCATCTGACTCCAGAAGAGGTTTGCCTTCTCACCAGTGAGCGCAGCAGCTGGCCCACGGCAGTCTGACCTTCGACAACCTGAGGAACCCCTGCAACATAATGCACATTTGGGGCTCTAGTCAAGGTCAAGAATGGGGTGAAGATGGGAGGACAGGACCTTTGCAATGGAACACTTGGTTTTCAGAAGGTGTCAAACTCTTGGTTTGAATCCTTTTGTAAGTTCAGTCTTCTTCAGAATTTCCATATGTGTTCATAAAATCAGAACCCTGTTCTTAATTTTGGAAACAGACTCCAAATACTTTCAGTTCATCTTTTCCCATGCACACTTCATTTCTAACTGAATCAAAGCAAAACAAAAACCCAATCTTTTGGCAGTTTCTTATAAAGCACTATGTAGTCTGAGCATATGATCCAGCTATGAACGCTCCTTGGTATTTACCTAACTTAGCTGAAAACTTATGGCTACACCAATGGACACAGCACACATATGCCAGGCAGCACGTAGTTGTTAACAGCTTTATTCATAATTGGCAATGGAAACAACCAAGACTCCAGACAAGTAACTGAATAAAGAGTGGTGCATGCATCCAATGGATAAGTATCTGGCAATACAAGGGAAGCTATGGAGACAGAAAGATTGCAAGGGCTGGAAGATACAGAGAAGGGCTGTAAAACGCTATCTTCTTGGTAATACACAGTCATTGCAATCACAAACTCTCGACAGCTATGGATGGCTCTGCACAAGAAAGGGTGTGTCAACAAGCAGGAAAAGATGGAGGAGGGACTCAGGGGACCCTACCACTCACTACTGAACTATTTCCTATAGACTCAGGGAAAGGTAGAGCCACGCCTTCAGTTGTGTGCCTACTGGTGGCCCTCTGGGGGGGATATCCACCAGTGGACAGTCCCAAACCAGTGCTCACATAGACAGCCCTGGTTAAACTAAATGGGCCACATAACAAAACCAAAAGTCATGAATCTAGGAAAGGGCAGATGGGGATGATGGGGGGGGAGAGAGAGAGAGAGAGAGAGAGAGAGCTGGAAAGATGACTCTGAAGGTAAGAGCACTTGCTATTCTTCCAGAGGGCATGAGTTTTGCTCCAATACTACATTGAGTGGCTGAAAACTGCCTATGATTCCAGTTCCAAGCAATCTAATGCCTTCCTCTAACCTCCACAGGTACCCACACATATCATACATACACACATACACACACACATGCACACACGCATAAATTAAAAATAACTAAATAAGAGAAGATGAGGAAAGAGAACAACCAGAATGCATTATATACATGTATAATAAATTTTAAAAGCTCGTAAAAAACATGAAAGAAACTTAAATGTATATTACTAAGTTTAAAAAGTTAGTCTAATAAAGCTTTATACTGTATGATTCTAAGTATGTGATATCCAGGAAAAGAGAAAACTGTAGAGAGAATAAAAAGATCAGTGGCTTCCAGGGGCTGGAGAGCAGGTGGCTGCAATGAATAGGTAGAGCACTTTCAGGGCAGAGGACTTTCAGGGCAGTGAAATTATTGATAGAATAACAACAAACACATCATATTGTAAATCTTCCAATATTTGCAAAGTATACATCAGCAAGAGGAAACTCTAATAAATTTAGCTTATAAATAAACCAGACTTTAGCTTAATAGAATATCAAAGTTCATTAGGCTACTGAAAAATACACATAAATATATAGGCGTGCATGTGTATAGCTAAAGGTTATATAACAAAAATCACAGTGCCAAGCAAGGGAAGACACCCTTTGAGTTGTTAATCAGGGTACTCGAAAAGACTTCCCAAATAATACAGGCTATTGCCACATCTCTTAATTGCCTCCCAGAACTTGAAGGTAAGAACTTATTACTGAAGACAGGATATACTACGGATATGGGACTTGGACCAATTGAGCTGGAGCTGACCTGGAAGCCGCCTCCCTAAAGACTAGCTTTCATGATATTAGGAGATACTACAAAAGCTGCCAAGAGAGAAAAACAACCAATGATCTGTAAAGCCTATGAACCACAACAATGACCAGCCTTGCAAACAATCTCTACTGGTGCAGTAATGGCACTTTTATCTTGAGGGTAATCAACAGCTGTCTAACTGGACTTAAGGCCTGCTCAATGGAAAGTAACTCATGTGTAGTACTGTAAACATAGCTAAGTACATGTGGCTTAGAGGTGTCATAGACCCTAGAAAAGAATCTAATTCTGTCATTTCCCAAGACCAATGTAATTTCTTTCTATATTCTAAATATATAACTTTATATTTACAGACAAGTATACCTCTCACCACTCATCAATGAAGCTTCTTTTCGAAACAGCTGGAAAGTATTATGAAGTTCCACAACTTGTCAAACTTGGAGAATAAATGTCTGCAAGGTGGCCAGCTCTAAATGATTCATACAAAATGCAGCCTCTATACCTAAGGCTCAGGGAACATTGCAGAACAGGGGGTGGAAAGAGCCAGAGGGAAAAGTCACCTGCTGCTAGTTAATGCATTCTAGACAGGATAGGGACGCTGCCTCAATGAGATCTCCACAGTGTGGTAGTCTAATGAGGTCTGCATACAAGGACAAAACCAGTTGACATACTAAGGTGGACGGGGACACTTCAAAGGGTCCCACCTAAAATGTAGCACTACAGGCAACAGGGCATGCTGAGAGGAGGATCAGTTTTCTCCAAGGAATAACTCCTTGAGAGGTCATCTAATTCTGGCTGGGCAGCCTTAAACACAGGTACACAGGAGCAGCGCTAAATGGACTCAGTGCTCTATATAATGAGCATGGAAATGTAACAATACTACTCAAAGAGGACAAGAAAATCAGAGGGAGTCAGGGAACTTGGGAGGAGTTGGAGGGAGTAGGAGTGGTGGAAATAATGCGAAGACTAAATTCAGGTATGATAGTCACAAAAATTAAGAAAAAGGGGGCTGGAGAGATGGCTCAGTAGTTAAGAGCACTGACTATTCTTGCAGAGGACCCAGCACCCACATGGCAGCTGAGAAGCGTCCTTAATACCGGTTCCAGGGAAATCCGACACCCTCTTCTGACCTCTAATGACATTTCACAACATGGGTGCACTCATGTATATGTAGGCAATACACTCATACACATAAAATAAAAATAATAAATAAAATAGTTTTAATTAAGAAAAAATGTAATTAGCCGGGCATGGTGGTGCACTTGGGAGGCAGGGGCAGGTGGCTCTCTGTGAGTTCAAGGCCAGTCTGGTCTACAGAGTGAGTTCCAGGACAGCTGGAGCTATAGGGAGACCCTATCTCAAAAAGACCCCCAAAAAATCTAATTAAAAAAAGAATATCAGTATTAATATTGGTTCATCATTTGTAAGAAATCTACATGAGTGTAGGATGTTAATAATAGGAGAAATGAAGGCAGAAGGAATATTTCTGTAAGCCTAAAACTACTCCAAAATACATATTAATTTAAAAATAAACTGACCTCAACAGACACAGAGTAATCGGTAGATTTAACAAATACTTGTTGAATGAGGTCACTGATGTAGCATTTACCTTGATTCATTTTGACACAGATCATCTTTATGATAACAAGTTAGTGCATCCCAGCGATGGCTACACCTTAGGTTCACTGACAAGGTGGGCAGAAGAGCAGACCCTCCAAGAGGCCCATGCTCTAATCCCCTGAACCTATGAACCAGTTATTTCACATAGGACTTGGCAGGTGTGGTTAAGGTTAAGTCTTGGGATAGAGAAATTATCCCGGGTTATTTAGGGAGGCCAGATCTCATCACGAATTCTTAGAGACAAAGGACCTTTTGAGTGAGAGGGAGGTGTGACTACAGGAGGTGGTTTAAAATATGCAACTGCTGTGAAAATACGCTGTGAACATGAAGAATGGGGAATCACACGCCCAGGACTGTTGAAAGCGGAAAAGAAGCAGATTCTCTCTTCCCCGGAGCCTGCAGAAAGCAGAACAGTCCTGCTGACTTCTCAATTTCAGCCATGTCAGCTTCTGACCTCCAGAACAAAGGATGAGGGTTAGGTTGGTTGAAGCCACAAAGATGTGATAACTCGGAGCAATGGTAAGCAGCCAACACAATGTGCACATGAACTGGAAAGCAGTCTTAGGACTGACTTCCTCTCTAGCCCAGCTCATATCCTCCTAAGCTAAGCCAGAGTTCCATTCCCTAATCAGTAATCAACCAGTCATGAATGTGAATATATTTTGAAGAGAGACCGCGCGCGCGTGCGCGCGCGCGNTGTTATCTTTGTGGCCTGGCAGACATGGCACCTGATACCCTTTCTCTAGACTGCAGTTCCCCATAACCCCCTTCTTTATTCCAGAAACTATGGAGAGGAAGTTAGTAGAAGAAACAAAACAGCTGGAACTCGATCTGAATGATGAGAGGCTAAGATATCAGAACCTTCTGAATGAATTCAGCCGCCTGGAAGAACGATATGATGACCTCAAGGAAGAACTGACTCTCATGGTGGTGAGTCTAGCACATTTGCTATTTTTTTTTTTTTTGAGACAGGGTCTTGTTGCATATCTCAAACTGGCCTGAACTGACATCACTCCCTCCGCCTCAGCTTCCCAGGTGCTAAGATTGTGGGCTACCACCCAGCCAAGCCTATAGGTAGTTTCCTTCCTTCCTTTCTTCCTTCCTTCCTTCCTTCCTTCCTTCCTTCCTTCCTTCCTTCCTTCTTTTACTGTGTTGTTTGTTGTTTGAGACATGGTCTCACTATTTGACCCAGGCTGGCCTTGAACTTATCTCAGCTTCCCAAGTATTCGAATTACACAAGCCCATGGTTTTACAGAGTCACTTAAACCTTCTCTTCAGCATCCCTGACTGAACTAATAATAATGGTAAATAATAGTCACAGAGTATAAAATATATAATCATATATGGACAGAAAATAAGAATCACAATGTATATAATGCTTTCCAAAAAGTGAGCCCTGAGGAAAGGGCTAACTATTCAACAGTGAAGAGCTGCAGGTTAATAGAAGAGGAGATTTATAATCTGCCATGGAGTATTCTATTTTAAGGGGGAAAAAATACACTGATATTAGACCACCATAGCGTAGAGCTCATCCCAAAGTCACAAACTCAGACACCTACCCACACCAAATGTTTCTGAAAACGCCCCTGTTCTTGACAGTTCACTGGCCTTTAAATCATCGAGATGTTTTCTGTTTAAAATTCATTGATAAACAAAGCAAAGAGTCTCACAGCCAAACTGGATCAATACCTCTAATCTCTATCTCTCTAGAACACAGAAAAGGTAACCTCTGGTTGTTCAGAGTGATAGCTGCATTTATCCCTTAGACCTGATATAGGCACCAACACAAATTCACCTGCAGAAGCTGCCACACAGCCTGGCCAAAGGTGATTCTAACAAGAAATGCTGAGTGTTCTTTTTCTTACGAGATTTGTTAACCCTTCTTTTCTTCTCTTTCCCAGAAAACACACAAATTGTTCTAAAATATAATCACCATGCAAGCTCCCATGAACATAGGAAATGTAATGCATGCTTCCAAAAGTAGTAAAAGAAGGCTGGTGTTCCTGTGAGGGTTGATGCTGCACCAATAGAGCAATGAATTTATTTGTGCACATCCATTCCTGAGGATGATTGCAGAGCACAGAAACCAGCATAAATGAGTTACTCCACTGAAAAAATATTTGATAACTCAGAAGATTAGATTTGGTTTACAAATAAGTATGCGGTTAAAATGCAAACTTTGTGTGAGTTCTGTGTTTTTGATGCAATAAAACTTATAAAATGAGAAGAAGTTTTAATAAACATAACAGGCCTTACATATCTCTGTGAACAATGTCTCCAACAAAGCAGGGACTTTGCATGCCACATTAATTCCCATAATATCATTGTTATTCAAAACACTATTATACATTTTAATTTATTTATTTTTATTTTATATGTGTGTTTTGCCTGTATGTATGTAAATGCACCCACATCATGAAATGCTCACAGAAAGCCAGAAGACAGTGTTGGATCCCTTGGAACTGGAATTAAGGATGGTTGTTAGTCACTATGCTGCATGGGTACTGGGAACAAAACCCAGGTCCTCTGTAAGAGCAGCAATGCCCTTAACCACTGAGCCATCTCTCCAGACCCTCAGAATGCTTTTAAAATTCTTTTGAGGAGCTGAGTTCTATACTCAGGAATGTTCTATTGTGAAATTGTGGATTGCAGATTTGATTCCCCTGGGTGATACGTTTATTAATGATTCCAAATCTGTGGGGCCCAGTAGTTAACCCTTGTAACCCAGCATTTTGAAAGCTGGGGCAGGAACGTTGCTACAAATTCAAGATCCATGTGAGCTGAGAAGTAAGATACTGTCTCAACAGCAAAACAAAAATATCCAAATTGTTTGGAACATGGTTTGAGTAGTAATGTATGTTATCAGTAAAAATCAAGCATTAGAGATCAAAATCAAGGCTTGAAGATAGAAACCATAAAACAGAATTCCAGAAACTAGAAAGGTGACCATCAGATAGCTTGAAAAGGGGAAATTTAGAAGAAACATGACATGGGGCAGGAGGGATGGCTCAGTGGTTAAGAGACCCAGGCTCGATTCTCAGCACCCATATGGTGGCTAAGATCTGTCTTTAAGCCAGGTGTGGTGACACACACCTTTATTTATTTTTTTTTATGTATTTATTTATTTATTTTTAACAAATCTAGACCCGTGTTCCCGCTCATTCCCCCACCCCGTCAGAGCTCGTGCATTCTGCCAAACATGCTTTCCATCTCTTAGTCTTTCTCAATATTTTCCATGGGGACGTTGACTGTTTTGAGCAGAAGTTCACTGTTTCAGTCAGTTCTTTGATGCAGTATTTTCTGTTGTTGTTGTTGTTTCCAAAATGCATTATGTCCAACTGCTTTGTACAGAAGCTCAGGGGG
>VZQC01013287.1:2242355-2328981 GCA_009823505.1 Rhizomys pruinosus
CTTTAATACCGGCTGGGAGGATAACTCCGCCCCCACAGCCACTAGATCTAATCAAGCCAAAGACCACACCTTTAATCCCAGCTGGGGGGATAACTCCAACCTCACAGCCACAAAGGCCAATCAAACCAAAGACAGCAGGACCAAACGATCAGCAATCAGCTCGCCAAGGCACCCAGTTCCTACCTGTCTTCCCCTCTTCCTGCCGCTGGGCTCAGGAGATCTCCGACACACACCTTTAATCCTAGCACTCAGGAGGCAGAGGCAGGTGGATCTCTCTGTGAGTTCAAGGACAGCCTGGTCTACAGAGTGAGTTTCAAGACAGCTGGGGCTATAGGGAGACTGTTTCAAAAAGAAGGAGGAGGAGGAGGAAGAGGAGGAGGAGGAGGAGGAGGAGGAGGAGGAGGAGGAGGAGGAAGAAACATGACTAATCACATCACTGGACTGGAAATATAGGCTTTCAGAGTGAGTCATATGAAGAGAAAACCCTCACTTAATATGTGCCACAGCATCTGTCTGAAAGGGAAACAGAAACAGACAGAAAGAAATTTCATTAAATTAGAACCATTATGGGCTGGGGAGACAGCTCAGTCTGCAAGGTCCTTCCTACACAAACATGAAAATCTGAGTTTGAGCCTCAGAATTCATGCAAAAGTCTGGGCTTGTTGGCCCACAATTGTAAACTCAGTGTTGAGGAGGAAGAGACAAGTAGATCCCTGGGCCTCGATAGCCAGCCAGCCTAGCCTAATGCAGCCTAACTGGTATGCCCAGACCCCTGGGAGAGAGTCTGTCTCAAGGAAACATGGTAGACAGCTCATGAAGAATGACACCCATGGTTGACCTTGGACTCTGTGCACACATGCATGCACATCCAAATATGTGTGCATGCGTGCACGCACACATACACACACACACACACACAATTTGGACCATTTTTGTTATATGTTTGGTTTCAGCACACTTTTAAAATATTGAGGACTCCAAAGAATTTTTGTATATGTGAATTATATCCATTGATATTTACCCCATTAGACATTAAAACCAAAAAATGTATAAAACATTTATTGGTTAATTTTTAAATAACAGTAATAAACTGCATATTAATAAATAACATTTTATGTAAAATAACTACATTTTTCCAAAAGGGAACAAAATTTAGCAAGAATAATGGCATCATTATCTCTGCAAAACCCTATAATGGAAGCAGTTTAATAAAGACCAGCCGAAGGTCATACCTGCTCCAACATCTATGTTGCATACCACAGCCCTGTGCATGGAAACCTCCGTTGTGTACCAGGACAGAAAGAAGGACAGAATGATGGGTAAAATGCCAATAACATCTTGGTAGAGTCATGAAGACAGTTCAAGCTGTCAAACTCCCTTATGGGCCTTGGGGTCCCCAGGGTTCCTTCTACCACAATGAAAAAAAAAAAATCACTGCTTTATAGTCATTCTTGAGTGTGACAATAAGCACAGCAGTGTGTGTGTGTGTGTGTGTGTGTGTGTGTGTGTGTGTGTGCGTGTGTGTGTGTGTGTGTGTGTAGAGCCAAAGCAGATACAAAATGGAAATTTGGGAGCTTGAGTAAAGTGGTTTGTTTTTTTTTTAAGTCTTCATGCACTTAACTTCTCCTTTCACTCCAACAGGGCATTGCAGTAACTTCCTCCTGCAACTCAGCAAATTCCCCCTTCTCTCCTGTGCTCCTTGGCTCACTGTATCTTTATCTGCTAATTAGGTGCTTCTGTCTCTGGCAGCAAAATTAGACAGAGCAGCAGCCCAGACAGCCACAGCTGCCAAAGGTCACTGCTTAGGATGGAGAAGGCAAGGACTTCCCAGAGCTCTGTATTTGCTCTGGCAGCTTGGCCTTGGTTTGTTCCTTGTTCACACGAACTGTTCTCAGCCCAAAGTGGCTGCAGCTATTACCTAGTCAGACCTGGATCCTGAGCGCTCAGTTATCCCTCTGCAAGCACCAGAGAGTTGTTACCAATTGTTAGAGTTCAAAGCCTGGGCCCTCACAACCCTAACAAGTGAGGCTTAGCTGCCTGTTCACAATATACCAGTTAAAGAAATGAGTAATAATAAAAAGCAGAGAAAAGCCAGGAGTGGTTTCACATGCCTTTAATACCAGCACTTGGAAGGCAGAGCCAGGAGGATCTCTATGAGTTCAAGGCCAGCCTGGTCTACATAGTAAGTACCAGGACACCCAGAGCTACAGGGAGACCCTGTCTCAAAAAGACAAAAAAAAAAAAAAAAAAAAAAAAAAAAAAAAAAAGAGACACAAAAAAAAAAAAAAAAAAAAAAAAAAAAAAAAAAAGCAGAGAAAGAAATTCATTGCACATGGCCACATTGGGAGGGGAAACAAACAAAGAGGACCAGTGACCAGTGACTAGTGACCCTTCTGCTGACCCCCAGGTCCAACATGGCATTAGATTTCAGTGGAAGACAAGATAAAATGGTAAGTCTGGGGCTCGCCCATCATTGCCTTGGTGCTAGCCTCTGCTACAAGGTGGAGTGTGACAAAGTGTCAAAAAATATGTAAAATCTCTTCTTCAGAGACAAGTTTCCCCTCTGGATGGCAATAGGGCCCCAGCCTTTCCCTTCTGAAGACTCCTGAAGAAATTCTAGTTTCTTGGAGTTCATTGTCTTCACAGTCAGATAGGTAAAGAGATGGCACAGGGTTTCCCATTAGAACATCTTTACTCTTGGATACATGACTGTAATCTGAATACTGGGGATGCAGAAGCAAGAGGATTGCTGCATGTTTGAGGCCAGCCTGGTCTACACAGCAATTTCTAGATCAGCCAGTGCTCCATAGTAAGACTCTCTCTCAAAAACAATATATAAGCCGGGCATGGTGGTGCATGCCTTTAATCCTAGCACTTGGGAGGCAGAGGCAGACGGATCTTTGTGAGTTCAAGGCCAGCCTGGTCTACAGAGTGAGTTCCAGGACAGCTAGGGCTACAGGGAGACCCTGTCTCAAAAAGACAAAAAAAAAACAACTATATGTAAAATTTCTTTTCTCCTGCCAAAATGGTTCTAAGGAAGGAAGGTGGCCTCCAGGACTCCACAGGCTGCAGACATGAGACGTGTCGTGTGCTGGTATGATGGAAGAGGTACTAAAGACAAAAGCATCTAAGACTGATCACTTCAAGAAAATCCTACAATTTACAAACCACTGTCATTTCAATATACAAACTGACCAATCCTTGGACCCCAGCCTCACTCTAGGTATTTGCTATCTTATACAAAGAGTACTCAGCTGAAGTAGACAGATGTCTGGAGTCTAGTCCACAGGCTACATCTAACTAGCTATATAACACTGGACAAATCAACTCACCTCTCCAATTCCAAGGTTCTACCTAGGTGAAAATGATAATATTAAAACAAATAAACCTCAAGGACTTTTCCATTCAAAACTTCACAGGTTGTAGAGCCCAGGTATCTATAAACAGATAAACAGAGGGAAAGGATTTTTCGATATGTGAAGAAGGAAAACATGGGACAAGTTTCTCCAATAGGACTTTCTAAGGGTTGTTGGTGTGTGCCAGCAGAAAGGAGGTATGGATGGAAAGTAGACTCTACCTAGATACACTTCCTGAACCACAAGAGCTGAGCCCATCCGACTCCCAGGCTCCACCTGTCATGGCCGCTGTCCAGGAACTCTGCCCCTTCACTGTGCAGGATCTCATTATTCCCAGGGCTCCAGACAGAACACGTGAAGTCCCTGTGGTTTGTGCATATGGCCTGGCTCAAGAAGTGCTCCTCTGCACAGAGAATAGGACACGTCCCAGACCCCAAAACAGCTGTCTGTAGCTAGAATTCTCAGATAATGTTAATGCTCAACGTAACAACGGGAGCAGTCAGGAATACATTCCCCTTGAATGACATCTCCCTCCTCTCAGCTCTGCCACATGCTTACGTGAAATATCAAATTGCTTGAAGCTCATACTGAATAATGAATATGCCTGCCTCAGCCTATCACCAAGCCTTCAGCAGTCTGCCTGGGGAACTAGGAAGAGATGTTAGAGGTTTGCAGGCCAAGCACAAAATTGAAGACAAGCTTGAATTAATAATTTGCTTCTTCCTATACATGTGCTTCAAAATAAAGTGCAAATTGAATAAGGTAATACAGAGCTGGGGAAGGGAAAAAAGCCTTCCTCTTGCAAACTGCTGACACTTCAATTTCATTATCTCCCACCACCCTGAGTGTGTTCTGCAAATGTGCCTCTCCCTATGTCATTGTATAGAAATGACTTCCCTGGAAGACCCAAAAATGAATGAAAAATAATTCCGCGAGGAAGAAAAAAAATCAAACCTCTCATTTTAAGTTGATTTTTAGTACAGTTTCTTAAAATTGTGCTCTGGGACTGGAGAGATGGTTCGGCTGTTAAAAGCTCTTGCAGGAGATCCAGGTTAGATTCACAGCACCCACATGGCAGCTAACTACCCTCCTCACCTCCAGTTACAGGGGGGGCTCCTCTTCTGACCTCTGTAGGCACTGAACAACATGGGTACACTTACACCCATGCAGGCTATACACTCATACACATAAAATAAAATGAATGAATAAATAAATAAAATGTAAAAAGTAGTTAAAATTGTGCTCCATGGACCTCTACACCTGAGTCACCTGGGAACTCAAGCATCTTGAGGAAGGGTCATACACTATCTTTTCCAGATCGATGCCCCTGTTGGGGGGGGGGCTTTTTGAGACAGAGTCTCCCCTTTAGGCCCAGATGGTCTGGAACTCACTATGTAGACCAGGCTGGCCTTGAACACACAGAGTTCCACCTGCCTCTGCCTCCCAAGTGCTAGGATTAAAGATGTGTACCACCATGCCCAGCTCCCTTCCCTATTTTGACACAAACATCTCTAGCATAGTTTCTGCAGTCACGGTTCCTCATGTGCCTCTGGAAGTGAGTTTGTGAATTTCCATTTTCAAGTATGTTTGCCCTTGTGTTTGTGTCCCCAGAAAATATATATACATTTCCCTTTGGGTCTATAACGATTTCTCCATTATGTCACATCTGACCTTTTGGAAGGATGAAAACAATGTACATTTAATATGACACAAGCACCCTATCCTATCTTGTTTACTAGGAATGTTTTCTGGGATCTAAGGACATTGTGGGAAAACATTTAAAGAAGTAGGGAAACATGTTATCCACACCTCAAAACAGATTTTGACTCAAATTTTTTCATCATATTTGTTGTGTACCTTTGAAGAGGATCATGTGATGTTTTAGCATGTCTTTAGTTTTAACTGATGCACAGTAATGGCATATGTCATGGAATATGGTAGGACAATTCAGTATCTAAAATGTTGTTTACAGAGACTGAAAATACTGGAAGAAATGCATTCCAGCCGGGCGTGGTGGTGCATGCCTTTAATCCTAGCACTTGGGAGGCAGAGGCAGGCGGATCTTTGTGAGTTCAAAGCCAGTCTGGTCTACAGAGTGAGTTCCAGGACAGCTGGGGCTACATGGAGACCCTGTCTCAAAAAGACCAAAAAAAAAAAAAAAAGAAAGAAAGAAAGAAATGCATTCCAAACACACCTCAAATGTAGAAGCAGCCGAAGACGTCCATAGTTCCCTAGTTCTCTGGAAACTGAGTCCTCCATGGACCATGTGCAGCAGCTCTGAGGAGCACTCCCCAAGGCTGAGAGACAACACACAAAGATCCCCTGGTCTAAAAGCAGAAAACTGTCCCCTTGACTCGTGCATTTCCTGAGCGAACTGCTTCTTCCCTTTCACCTTCCTAGCCCTTTACTTGTTCACTTTCTATCTGTCATCCGCAAACCTTAGGCTTAGGTTGGGTTTCTTCTCTGTGTGCTTCACAGCACATACTGCCCACAACTTGCCTAATCATTTGTCTCTAATTTCTGTACATGGGAACCATTGCTTGCAAGGCTCTGCATTCCCAGTACTCTTTCCACTGCCTGGCAAAGCAGGAACAAGCTGGGTGAATGAATGAATGGTCGTGCTCAAGCTGCCAGAAGAGAAAAGGTAAGACAAGCAAAGGAAATGAAGATGTGGATCGAGAGGCTCACAACGAAGTATCAGGTCTCTCATATCTGTGTGTCTGGTTTGCATTCATATTCAATAGGTCACTTATAAAAACTGTAATCAATGAATACCAATTTGGTCATGGACACTAGTGTACTTCCACAAGCCAACATCCAAAGCTGGAATAAATGGAAAATCAGTATTGTCCACTTTAATTATCGATAGCTCTAAGACATGAAAAATTGGTTGGACCAGAGCAGTTAACAATCACTCTTCTTCTAGAAGTAGTCCAAGACCTCTTGGCAATAACAATCAATGAAAACCAAACAAAAAGGTGTCTCTGGATGCTCGCCCTCACATTAGACAAGCCAGGCAAGCTTGAACCAGCACTGCTATATCCCCCCTTGACTAGAGCTTCTTTTTGTAGTGGGCAGCAGCTGATAGAAAGACTCAACTGGCCAAAATGCTGAGAATAAATGATTGTTGACAGCTCAGCCCTAAATAGGACATCTATATTACCTCCCCAAGACTCAGGGAATGTCACAAAAAAGGGGCAGAAAGAGTGTAAGGGCTGGAGGATGGGGAAGAGTCCTGTGAAACATGGACTTCTGTGAATGGCATGGCCAATGTAACCATGAACACAGAGCAGCCGAGGCTACCTGCACACAAAAAGATGACAGGAAAGCAGAAGGGAGAATAACTGGGAAGAAGAAGGTCTGTTTGAGTGGGAGGGCAACAGGATGAACAGATCCACATTGCATACACGCCAAAAATTGAATTTTAAAAAGTCCCAGAGGGGCTGGAGAGATGGCTCAGCGGCTAAGAGCACCAACTGCTCTTGCAGAGGACCTGGGTTCGATTCCCAGCACCACATGGTGGCTAAGAACCTTCTTTAACTCCAGTTCCAGGGGAATCTGATGCCCTCTTCTGATCTCCAAGGCACTACATGACGTGGGTGCACCAACCCATGTTGTATTGCAGATGATACACTCATACACATAAAATAATAAATAAAAAAATTTTTATAAAGTCCCAGATAAGGACAAAACTGAGATGGACACCCCAGCATAGGCCACCAGGGCCATCTTTCCCCTTTGCTGGGCAGCCCCTATATCTATACATTAGAGCTTGGGACACTAAAACCAAGTTCACAGAAGAAGAGGAGAAGTAAAAAACAAAAACATCTCAGGTTGGAGGTTTCTGAAACTCGCTGTACATAAAGACGGATTTTTTCACTCCTCTCTTTCAAAATCTGCTTTTCCTACGATGCCCAGTATCCTAGCCGATGGTCCTAGCCTTCACTGCTGCCAAACCAAACACTTGCCTTACTCTTAGCCCGCTATTAACTTGTCCTTCTCTATCACCGTCCCTTTGAATCAACCAATAATAGCTACCAATTCAACTTTTGAACATCTCTCTTCCCTTCCATTGTTATACCTGCTTGGGTCAACCATGACCCACAGTCTATATTATTCATGTTAAATACTGTCTGATACTGTTTAAAAACCAAAGTCTGAGTGATTTGACACAATAACCATTTCTTTCTCCACTCAGAAGAGTTCAAAGTGTGTTGGTGATCAGATTCCTATTGCAACCAGTTGTTCAGAGACCTTGGCCTTTCTGTCCTGTGGCATTGCCATGATCTTAGAGGGGCTTTTGAGTCCTCTACTGCATCTACTGCCTCTGTGCATCAGATGAGGGAGGGAGAACACTGAGACTTGCCAAGCCCAGAAGCAGTAAACATCACATCAGCCTCACACTGTTGGCCAGGAGCCCATTGTGTAACCTCTTCATATCACAAAGAAGCTGAAGAATTACTCTAACTCCTGAGCCAGGAAGGAAAAAAAAAGCCTGGTTATGCTTGGCATCAGCATCCTCTGCCTATAAATCTCTCATCTTCTCTTGACCTGACCAGGTCCTGCAAGCCTTTCTCCACACTGCAGACAGATGGGGAAAAGTGCTGATCACACCACTCTCTAGCTTAGAACCCTTCAGTGGCCATCACCACTCATTAAATCCTTTACATGGGGTAATCAGTGAGGACTTGGTATGATGACTAGAACTACCATGTCAAAGGATAAAGGATGTATTAAAGAGGACAGAATTCACAGAGCCATGATGGAACAGCCAATAGTAACTGTTGTCTCTAATCTACTTCTGAGCCTAAATTTATTATAAATCACAAATTATTATAAATATCTGGTGATTAGAAGGCAAGCTAAATGTGGGCAGGAGTCAGGACAACCAGAACCTGTGAGGATGAGTGGGGCTGTGTATCTCTTACCACCTTCAAGTCCAGCCATAGCCTTGAGGTTGCATGTGCACTTGACCCTTGAGAAACCTAGAAGGAGCTGCAGACCAGGTACTGCTCTACAACAAGGAGGTGAGTAAGTAGACCCCAGACAGATCACCAGCTGCCCAGCAGCTGAGCCCTGCTCTCCAAGAATCCTCGAAACCTTCAGTGCCAGATGGAGACTGCTGAGATATCCAGCCTGTGGACTGAGAGGCTGCTGGGAGCTCAGCCTCTTCAGAGTGTGGACTGCCATTGTTGGACTACCCAGGCTGTGTCATGGAGGCCAGTACAGGGAGATCAGGACAGGACGAGTGCTTGCTGGACCTCATTTGGGTGACCATGGGAGGGAGGGACCCCAGTGTGAAGCTCGGGGGCAGGATTGATGGTTGTTTGGGCTTGTGGGGAGGAGCCTTCAAACCCTTCCTTAAGGAAAACATGACATCTTTTGGCAAAAAAGAAAAAAAAAAAGAAAATCCTCCAACTCATGTGATATGTTTATGTATGTTTGTATTTATGTATGTATGTATGTATTTATGTGTATATATAATGAAACAATAAAAATATTTTATTGAAAAAAAGAAAGTATTAATAAAATGACCTAATACCAACATAAAAAAAAAAAAACTGAGGGGCTTGGGAGGTAGCTCAGTTGGTAAAATGCTTGCAAGGTGAGCACAAGAACCCAGTTAGATTCCCCAGAAACCATGTTAGAGAAATTTGGGATATGAGCATAGTAGCACCATGCTCATATCCCAACACACTGAGGAAACAGAGACAAGCAGATCCCAGATCCCAGCCTTAGCCTACATAGGACATTCCAGGTTAGTTAGAGACCCTGTCTCCAAAAAAAAGATGCTCTCAAAAGCCCCTAGAGGACACCTGAGGTTGTCCTCTAACCTTCACATTCACACACACACACACACACACACACACACACACACACACACACTAAATAATAGTGAGTGCAGTTTTAACTGCTTGCCCAAATTCTGGGTCTACCATTAGACTATGCACATCAATAAGGAAGGCACAAGGGCTGCATCCAGCCTAGAGCACTATACCCAGCACAGAGAAGACCCCCAATAAGTACCCATGGATGGGTAAGAAACACGGGTGTATTATCAGTGAACCTCTGCTTGCATATCATTCCAGTGAAGGTACATAGGATTGATATGCACTTAGCTTTATTTTCAGAGAAGCTCTAAAGTAGGACAGACAGCAGCCCAAATGAAAACCAATTCCAGCCTGCCATTCATTTTCATTGTCTTCCACCTAAATCTTTAATGCCCTGAAAACTACCCAATGAAGTTCTCATTGAAGAGATATGACCCACTAAATTATTATATATTAGCAGCACAGAAGATAAGGAATTCTTCCTTTTGGAGATTTATTAGAAATAGTATACAGCTAACATTTCTACAATATATTAGAAGCACCTGCCCAAAAGCCAGGAGATGGCTTCTAAAGCCCTTTAGGGAAATTCCAGTTCAATGAGCCTATCAAAGTTATTTTACTAGCATAGCTATGTAAGATTAATCATCTTTGTGAATTGTTAATTGCTGTGGTCAGAAAATCCCCAGAGAGTAATTGCACATCGTGATAGAGTTCCTGATCCGTTTTCACTTTTCCATGCTGAAGGCAAACAGGAAGAAGCAGCAGTTCACTATGATTTGCTCTTCAATTCTTTCAAGAAATGATTTGGGGTGTTTTCTGTAGAGTAAGTACAGAATGAGATGATGCAAAAGATGACCAAAGAGACTCAGAGTCTAGTTCAGAGAAAGATGGGTATGATATAGTCAAATGACTCAGTAAGTGCATTTATTGTTCCTGATTATCACGGATGAGAAAATTGAGCCACAGAAAGACTAAGTAAATTGGCCAAGGCCACACAGCAGGTGTTCAGAGTCCACGGGTTAACTACAGTGACACTCTGCCTCAACCTGCTCCCCTCTACCCTCCATAAGCCTTCCGTGACTATTAGGCTTAATGATTATAAACTAAGTTACTAGAGGTTCAGTGTTAAAATATGAATTACTAGTACTTAAGAAAATGTCATTAGCATCTAAAAAGGATCAAACCTCTAAACTATTTCATTTTTCCTATAAATATCTATATTTTTTTATTTTTAATTATTTTTTTTAATTTTTTATTTATTTCCGTATGTGTATCAATGTACTGTCTGCATGCAGGTCTGTGCACCCGTGTCGTGCAATGCCGCGGAGGTCAGAAGAGGGTCTCGGATTCCCCTGGAACTGGAGTTCTCCTGGAATTGGAGTTTCAGACGGTTCTCAGCCGCCATGTGGGTGCTGGGGATCGAACCCGGGTCCTCTGTAAGAGCGGTCGGCGCTCTTAACGGCTAGGCCATCTCTCCAGCCCTAAATATCTATATATTTTTAAAGAGTGAATATGAATGGCTGTCCAGAAGCAATCCATCTTGGACTATGCCTATTCCCCATCAGCACTCAATGCTGGCCTTCCGCCCAGGGCCAAATGATGGAATAACCCTCTCTGCTCTATCACAGGTCACCACATTCTGCAGGGGACAGGACAACTTTCACAGAAACACTGAAGTCACTTCTAATGTTCTCCCTCATTCCTGGGATTTCCACAGCAACATCCCAGGCAAACACACTGATTTGTGCATGGTCTACATGGAAAAGGAAACTGAGGACTCTCATAAACATGTCCAGAAGATGTGACTTTTCTCATAGAAAAGGCATAAGAATCATTTCTTCTTTGTATTAGTGGCTCATTGGATTGAAACCTGTGTGGAGAATCCTAATAAGGCCGTTCTGATACTGCATCCAGTGCATTCCCTCATCCTCCAGCTCTAGTTGGTCCAAAGTCGGTGTTCCAATAAAGGCCCAGGAAAGGTTCTTCAGAAGAAGCTGGGCGTCGTGGCGCACGCCTTTAATCCTAGCACTTGGGAGGCAGAGGCAGGTGGATCTTTGTGAGTTCAAGGCCAGCCTGGTCTACAGAGCGAGTTCCAGGACAGCTGGGGCTACAGAGAGACCCTGTCTCGAAAAGACCAAAAAAAAAAAAAAAGAAGAAGAAGCTGGGCTTGAAGAACATTAAGTGAAGTAACACAGTCCCATCCCAGAAAAACAAACGATGTATGTTGCCCCTCATTTGTGGACTCAGAAAATTGTTTTGAGAATCCCCTAGGACTGGAGGGTATGCAGTGGTGAGACTCCACGGGGCTGGGGTGGAGCCATCCTGAAGACACACCTAAAGACAAACAGGAGCTGGATCTCTAGGGGAACAGAGACGTCTTTCTGATGGCTGTGGAAACCACTGGGGATGCTATGGAGGACAGGGAGAACTCCATCCCCAGCACCTACATGGCGGCTGAGAACCGTCTGTAACTTCGATTTCAGAACTCCAGTTCCAGGGGAATCCGAGACCCTCTTCTGACCTCCACGGCATTGCACGACACGGGTGCACAGACCTACATGCAGACAGTACATTCATACACATATGGAAATAAATAAAAAAAATTTTTAAATGTTAAAAAAAAAGAAAAGGTGGCCTGTTTTTTTAGGAGTACATTGAGAAATCAAGATGGAATTGACTTAGAAGCTTCCTTACTGTTGGCTAACTTTCATAGGTGCTACACGGGCTGTTAAGGTAAACAGTCAGCAACGGTCTTACCCAGTGGTGAACCCTACATGCTATAATACCAACCTGCAAAGCAAGATGTGTCTACTGGGGCAATAAGGACACAACTGTCTGGGGAGTAACCAGCTGCTTCTGGTTGGATTTGAGGCCCATTCCACAAGAAGGTAATTCATGCCTGGTTCTGTAAGCCTGATCCAAAGCCCAAGACTTCAAAGATCATGGGCTCAAGGGGGATCCTACTACAGTTGTTTTATTAAATGGATATGTTGTCAAACTGACTCTAAATATCTATGCTAATATGCACAGATAAGTGTTCCTTTCAACCACTGTCAGAGAAGCTTCTTTTTGCATTGGGCAGCAATCAATGCAGAGACTTATAACTGGTCAAGTTATTGAGAATAAGTAACTGATGAGTGCTCAGCCTTAGCCTTACATGGGGCAACTATACCAAGCTCCCTTGGGTCAAGGAACATCATGGAAGGGAGAGCAGAAAGAATGTAGGAGCCAGAGAGGAGAGGAGGGAGGAATGCCCTGAAATGCTGTCTCCTGGACTCAACAGGACCATTGTACCCATCAACTCACAGAAGCTGTGGTTACCTGACAAGCCAGTGAACATCCCAGCGTGGATGGGGAGGAGTTTAAGTCCTGCCCCAGCTGAGGAGATGTTGGCAGCGGGTGGCTGCTGGGGGAATGGAGTCATTTTTCTCCAAGAGTGTAACTGCTAATAGGTTGCCCAGCTCCCAGGAATGAGCCCACATTCATGAGCGTAGGGCTGTATGAACTGGTCTCAGTGGGTTATAAAAAGAGAGTGAGAAGAAGAAAAGGACACGAAGGTTGGAGGGGAGAAGGATGTGTTGGGTGCTCTGGGGGGCATGAGAGGGGACATGGCAGACTTCAGACATTTGAAGCAGGTTAAATGTCTAAACTGGATATGATCATATATACATGAAATTGTCAAATAGTGAATAAAACATTCTAAAAGGGGGAATGATGGCCCTAATAATAATCAATCAAAACAAAAGATAAAATGAGGAAGATTAGAATCATAGAATACATAGGAACCCAAGCCATAATCGAAAATTAGCAACAAAACTCAGATGAATTCATAATTTCCAAAAGACCTTGTCTGGGGAAAAGACTGATGAGATGTGGAGATTAAGCCAGAAGAAATGAAGACTCTCTCTAAATCTGTGTTAACAGGGTGCCCAACTGATCCAAGCAACCATCTAAAAGGCTCAGGTGGCCTATACTAGGGACTGGCCTCAAAGCCTGAGTAGGAGGACACAGGACTCAGCCTCAAGCCATTCTCTGTCCTCTCTTCATGGTGGCATACCCACAGATATCACAGGAGCAGAGTGCATGGATTAGGGGCAGTTTATGATCCTTTGTCTCATAACATTTGATCAAAGGAGAAGTTTTTATGATACTTTACAGTACATAGTAGTTAAATTGAACAAATATTATGACCACAATAAAACACATTCTTATCATTGGAACATAAATCAGTAATAGCTACATTGTAAGGGAGTTTCCCCCCAACTCCAGGGACACTGCTCTTAGCAAGAGGGGGATTTGTTTAAAGGGAAAAGTACAGTACCAACACTGAGTTAAAATCAAAGCACCACAGAACCAAAACCTGTTCCCTTCAGGGCTTCAGTGTTGCTTTGCAAACCTTTTAGAAAAAGCTTTTCTCTCTGACCCAGCACTAAAATGCCACCTAAATAAAGCCCATTAATAAGGACTCCAGCGGAGAGACTGGCTTGCCATAAACTGTGGAATGCTTTGGAGCTCAGTGGAGACTCGCTCCTGCCACACACAGCCTGGCGGCAGCTCAGCTACACACCACTGCACACTTCTCCAATTACAAGCTGAAGATTCCTATTAGAGTTTAGGACTGCTGTTTCATACTGCTAGCAAAGCAACTCTTCAAGGCACAAAATGTCCACAGCTCACATCCTTGGACTTTGAAGGAAAGATGAGCAGCTCCCATCAAGGAAGAAGTGGAGATCCTGCTTTAAAAAAAATTTTTAAGACATTTTTTTTCAGCTCCTCTGTTTTGACTATCTCGAGTTTTGCAACTTCTTGAAGCAATTAAATCAAAGTTACATCTCATAATGATCTGATAGGCACTCGTTATTTGTAGACTCTTTGGAACATGCAGGCTCTAGACATCTGAGACCAGGTTAAATGTCTGCATTCTGGTTTTTCCACAGTTCAAAAGTGACACATAGTATCTCTGAGGGCAATCTGAAGAACTTTGAAGGAAAACGGGCTCAGGGTGGGCTGTTCTCGACTTGGAGACAGATAGGCTTATGTTAAAGCTTATTAGCTCAAGCTGAGTGCTGTGGCACATACCTATAATACCAGCATTCGGGAGGCTGGGAAAGAAAGATCATGATTTCAAGGCCAGCCCAACAGATCCTATCTCAAAAAAATTATAATCTACCAGTTTTAATTCTCATTTTTATAGAATGATGCAACACTAGAAAAAATTTGGAGAAAAATCACTAAAATTCAAGACAATCGATTACCCCCCAAATGAAAAATGATCAGTCTGTAAGTCCCTTTTGTGCAAAGCCAGTGCTTATTAAACATTTAGCATGTGCCAACCCCTGTGCTAAGAGCTCACTCAGTCCTTACAGCCCCTGATGAGGTATTCATTCTTATCTCCGACAAGTAGAGAAACTCAGGCTCTATAAGTAACCCAATATCACCCAGATAACAAGCTATGGCTGAAGGACTCCCAGTCTGGGAGTTTATTGCTATGACATGGGGCCACCTTGAAAAACAGCAGTTAATGCTCTTCTGTGGTACCTCTCTTTCCCTCTACTGTTGAGTCAACACAAAACCATCAGTCTGTTAGACACAGAAGTGTTCATAACCTACATGCTTCTGCTTCTTTGTAATCACCTTCCATACTGGAAGGCATACATGACAAAGGGACAGAGGACATTGTTTTTGCCCTTAGCAATGATGTGTTCTGTTCGGGCAATACAGCTCTGTACTAATTAATGTTTATGAGGGCGCATTTCCAGTTCTTCTAACAATAAACTCACGTTTGCTTTCTCAAAAGATCCATCAGTGCATGGTGGGACATGCCTGTTATCCCAGCATGTGGGAGGCAGAGGCAGGTGAGACTGAGGCCAGCCTTGTCTACATGCTTTAGACATCCAATGTGCTATTTCCTGCTCCTGATGACCATTGCATTTCTTAGGTATGCCAGTGAGGACTGACTTCAATCTCCTCTCATGAGCTTATATAAGTTTACCGGTTATCAAAAAAGGAAACAGCTCATCGTTTCTAGCAATTTTCAAATTTACAGTTTTCTATTTACCTGAGTAGTGATCAATTCAGCATCAGGGACTGAGTCCAAGGAAATAAGTGAAAATGCTCTGAAGTTACCTGACAGTATCCTTTCTATACTATGGGGAAATTGGGGGCGGGGCATTTTATTCAGTAGTGATAATCTTTTTCTCATGTTGCCAGACTCCCACCTCCCACCAAGAGAGTTAACAATATATAACACATTCTCTTTGCCCCAATTACTACAGAAAAAAAAGCTAAATCATTCTCAAAGCAACCTGCAAGAGAAACTCAAATCAACCTTGTAAGGAGTGCCTGACTCTGGTTTTAAACTAATTGCCATGTAAATTAACAAAAAGCACAGCCCCACTAGCAAGGAAAAGGAAGGCTTCACAGACCATCAGCAAAGGCGCCCCCAGAAGCCTAAATGGCATCATACTTGTTTCTTCAGACAATAAAATGCCAAAGTTGTTCCTCTGCTGTCAGCAAATGATGAATACTTGTGGCACCGGTTATTTAATACCACGAGACCACCAGGGAAGAAGATTTAGGTGAACTGCAGCAGAACTGTGCCATTTATTTTTATTACCATGCATTAAAAATTACGTTTACAGATAATTGTTTTTCTCCTTCCAATAAAGCAAGATTAAAAAAAATCTAGAAGAATATTTAATAATAGTAGACCACCAGGGAGGAATTTTTAAAGTTGATTTTTTTATTGAAAAATTGGATTTGCTTTTTAAATTTTTCCAATTATTTTTAAGTGCAATTTGTGAAGAAATTGTTTTACAGCAGTAGTATGATTTTTATGCTGTGGCAGCGTCTCCTGGATCAAGCCCCTCCTTGACTAGAGTCGCCACTTGATCAATCTCCCCTCCAAACCCCCACATTTAAAATACTTGGGTTTCACCATGTACCCTACCACACATCCTCATGGCTTTTTACCAACATCCAGGTCTCTGAAGCCTCCCAGATCAAATGAATTCTTTTTTTTTATGTTTCCATAGCAACTTTATAGGGGGAAAAAAGTCCATTTACCAATTTCTTTTAAAAGGATCATGAGAAACAAAACAAGGAAGGATGACAACAACAGTAAATGGAGGAAGAAAAGGGCAAAAATGAGGACAAGAGCAAAAGAAAATTAGCACAGGCCACAGCACGGTTCCCGTGACGTCAGTTGCCATAACCACGTTCTCCAGCCCCGCTCCCCACGAGCAGTCCTAATGGTTAAGTTGATCTTCCACCAGTATCAGGCTCTCCTCACTGTCCCGCAAAGTTGCCATGAATCCTGTTAGAGCATTAGCCAAAGTCAGGCCACTCCACTGCCACACCCCTAGGGGAGGGAAGTTCCCTGCAACAGTTAACTCTCACTTCAAGTCCTACTGCTGTTCTCTGAAGAGGAACAGTTCGAGCAGCCACCTGCAGAACACATGCTGCAATGTTTCAGTATTGATTACATGCCACAAACCAGCGCCTGGTTTCCAAGGCTGAAACCAGCCAAGGAGGAAACAGGACACACATACAACATATCTGAGTCTGATGTTTCCCTTCCCCATTGGTTGGAGGGTAAAAGAAGAGACCAAAGCCAGACCCAGGGAGAACTGTGAAATCCACAAAAACTGCCTTTGCTGCCTCCCACTTCTCCAGTTCACCATGCCAATTCCACCAGCGTATTGTCTGCTAAGATATCTTACTTTTATTAAATAAGTGTCAAATATTCATCAAATGACCCATTTTGTGGAGTTTGTGCCTCTAACTACAAAGTGCTTATTCATATGATTGGGGGCGCTATCATGGTTCGGATGTGAAATCTCCCTCACAGGCTCATGTGTTTTAACTCTTGGTTCCCAAGTGGTGACTGGGAAGGTAGTAGGGTTGTTATGAGGTAACAACAGGCTGACGGAAGGAGGCCACTGAGGTATGGGCTGTGGGGTCTAGCCCTCCCCACTTCCAGTCAGAGCCCTCTGCTTCCTGACTGCCACCATAATGTAAGCAGCCATGTTTAGAGAGCAAGGGATTCCCTGTGACTGCTCATGGCACACATTTCCCTCCTGGCCACTGTGGCTCTGGGAACCTAGGAAGACAAAAGAACACAGCAGAGAACAGGTGTCCAGAGATCAAAGAAGTGTTCCTGCAGACGGACATGACTCTTTCCTGTTCATTTCCCAGAGGGATCTGGAGCTACTGAGACAGGCTTCAGGAACAGACTAGGGTATCCAAAATAGATTTCCATCAGTTGATGAAGATAGACTGGATCTGTTGGTGTATTACCAGATATCACGTTCTTAGATCACTGTATGAATGTATATAGGTCAAGCCTAATAGTCCACTATTTATCCTAATACCAGAAACTGAGTAACTAAAAGCAATAGAAATTGGAATCTCAAGATCAAGGCACTGACAACTTTTATGCCTAGTGAGAACTTTCTGGTTCATAGAATGCTCCCTCTCACTCTGTCCTCACATGATAGAAGAGACAATACAAATTTTTCTCACCTCTTTTATAAGAGCACTAACCCCTTTGTGATAGCTCTATGTCATATCCATCTAATCACCTCCTAAAGACAAGTCCTGATGCCGTCACCTTACAAATTAGGATTTGAACATGCACTATTTTAATGGGACACAAGCATTTCAGACTATATACCCACAACCAGCTCGACACTTCTTTCCTCTAGCTTGGAACAACATAATGTGCTACAGCATGCACCATGGGACTGGAAAGCCACTCTGGCTGAAATGGAATAACAATAAACTTAAAAGAAAAAGCAACATGCTTCTCATTTGGATGGTGCTTCTTGCTTTTGAAGATGTTCACAAATCTCATCTTATTTGAGTCTGACAGCCACCCTCCTGTGAAACAAGCGAGCTTACCTCATATCACAGATGAGAAAACTGAGGAACTGGGAACTGGCCAAAGGCTCCAGGACTCAATGTAGCACCTATCATCACCTCACAGCAAGTCCTGGCCACCTTGGGCTGGACTTTACTCATTTTCACAGCAGCTAAAACTGACAGCAAAGATTAAAAAGTAGCAGGCCCCATCCTCTGGTAAGGACTCAAACTCAGCTCAGCAAATCCTTATGCAGACTCCACTAAATATTATGTTGAAAGAGTATGTAAATTGTGACTTTTATTTATTTATTTTTTTTCTTTTTTGAGACAAGGTCTCCCTGTAGCCTCAGCTGGCCTGGAACTCCCTATGTAGACCTACCTGGCCTTGAACTCACAGAGATCCACCTGCTTCTGCCTCCCAAGTGCTGGGATTACTTTCTTCATAGATGACAAACTCATGTCTTCAATCTACATATACCTAATTAAAAGAATTGGATATAGCCGGGCGTGGTGGCGCATGCCTTTAATCCTAGCACTTGGGAGGCAGAGGCAGGCGGATCTTTGTGAGTTCAAGGCCAGCCTGGTCTACAGAGTGAGTTCCAGGACAGCTGGAGCTACAGGAAGACCCTGTCTCTAAAAGAAAAAAAAAAAAAAAGAATTGGCTATAGATACATTGGAAATAATGTCTAAATCTAAATAAACGTTCTTGGTGAGACCATCTTGGGTGCTTGAGACTGACCCTACTGTGCCAAGAATTGCCTAATTTTTTTAAAGAATCTGAATATTTTAGATCAATGTGGTTTTTGTCCAAAAAGATAGGACATCAAAAAACTTTGAGTCTATTCTTGAATTGCTTAACATTTATAGTTAACACAGGCAAGTAGCCGTGAGAACGAGCACTAGACAAGAAGTCCATAGACACCAGTTCTAGGAACAACTGCGCTGAGCCCTCCAGGAAGCCACAATGAAACCCCACAAAGTCCCCGGGCTTCAATTCCTTCATCTGTCAAGGTCATTGGATTGTACTGCGTGAGACATTTACAGCTTCATGCTCTGTGATTTGAGTACCCATCCCCAGAGAAGTTCCTTCCTGGTCCATAAACTAAAGCTAACGATTACTTCAGGCAAGCAAGACTGCAAAACTATGCAAGAAAAAGAGAATGTGCAACCACCAAAACAAACAAGCCCTGCCTCGGGAGCCAAGCTGAATAATGTCCAACGGCAATAGCCTGGCTCTACCCAGAAGAGCGTTTGCTTTACATATGCATAGAATGCCGGTGATTTTCATCAAGACCCAAGCACAGAAATTTCTAGGGCAAATATTCTTTGGAAATGGAAATGGAATCTAAACATACAGATTAGGCTCAATGTCACCATAGCCCCTGAGCAGTGGGCTGCTCGAATGACTGCATTCTGCATGGGCCCCCACAGGAGGCTCAAGAATTCTTCTTAATGCACCCAAAGAGGCTAATCAAACCCAGAGGCTACAAGACTTGAGTGTTTGTGCCCTATGCTGCTCACTTTAAATCAGAACACCTACTTTGATGAACCCTGTTATTAAATCCCCTTTCATTCTGCTTGTATACCCATCAATCTTATCCCACAAATCAAATACAGAAAAGATAGCATGTTAATAATGGATCTATACACTATTTCCAAATATCTAGTCAGATGCCCTATACAGCATGTACCCATAAATATCCTTTAATTATATAGCAAAGTTTATCTCAACCATGTTTATAATACATTTTGCAGTAAAACAATGGCCTATAGTCCCTTCTGGTTTTAAAATTATTTAGACTATAAACCAGTCTTTGGTATAGGATATTATTCTGATTTTCTTTATTGCATGCGAGACAAGATATCTTTATTATAAATAAGGAAAAGAATTGTGCATGACCAATGCTGGCTAACTTTAAAAATTCTAAACTTAGGCTGGTGAGATGGCTCAGTGCTTAAGAGGCTGCTCTTGTAAAAGATGCAGGTTTCATTCCCAGCATCCACATGGCAGCTCTGTAATTCTAGTTCTAGGAGATCCAATGCCCTCTTTTGGCCTCCAAGTGCACTGCACATACATGGTGCACCTACACACATGCAGGCAAAACCCTCATACACATAAAATAAAACTAAATCAAAAGCAAAAAACTTTTTAAATACATTATTTTTTGTGTTACTGAATTGAAAATTGAGTACAGGCTGTTCCTGGTGCCCAGCGAGCTGCTCTTCCTCTTTAGGAACAGAATCTTGTTTCAAGTTTTAACAAGATACAGGGACATCCAGAGAGTATTGGCCATCCCCTCTACTACATATAAGCTCCATAATGGTGGGAGGCACAGCTGTTTGCCAGCCAGTTCTCAGAGCCTGGCACAGCTCATCTCTCAACCTCCCTTGCAGCTAGGTGTGGACACATAACTGAGTCCTCACTAAACATCAGGCAAGCAGAGATGGTGTGTGCACATTCCAGCTCTTCATTTGTAACAACTTTGAGTCTTCCCTTTCTCCCATTTCCCATAGGTTAGAATGTAAGTATAATGTCAGCTTCAGTCAGACAGACACAGGCAATGTCCTTGAAACTTCCAGAATAACCAAAGTGAAGGAATCTATACTCCAGAATAACTCTGGACCACTGTCTTCCTCAAAGCTATTCTGTGAAAGAAAAGTGGATATCTAATTTTTTGCTAACATACAAAATAATGGTTTAATTATGATAGTTTCATATATATTCACACATCATTGTACTTTACTCATATTCATCTCTCCTCCCTCCTCCCCTCTCGCTGGTCCTTACGCCTACCCAATTTAATGTGCTCTGTCATACATATATAATAAGACCTATAGGTCTAATTTGTGCCTCCAAATGTTCTTTAGTATGAGTCCATCCACTAGAGCCTGGTTAACCTACCAATAGTGTCATCCTTACAAGAGATAGACTCTCCCCTCCCAGCATTGGCTGCCAACAGTTCCTCTGGTAGGCTTGGAGTTTCTTGGCCATGTCCCTATGTTTATGCTGGAACTTTTCTGGTTTCTGGTTTGAGCTTGCATGGGAAATATGCATGTTGTCGCCATCGCTCTGAGTTCACATGAGTAACTGACCAGCTGTCTGGAAAACTATGTTTTCTTGTATCATCCACCACCTCTGGCTCTTGGAATCTCTCTACCCCCTCTTCCACAGTGATCCTTGAGCCTTGGGGGACAGAAACTTGACACGGGTGTCCTATTCAGGGATAAGCACTCTGCAGCATCTTGTTCTCTATGCATTGACCAGTTGTGGGTTCCTATGTTAATCGCCATCTGTTACATAAGGAAGCTTCTCTGGTGAGAGGTAGAGATGCATTAATCTATGAGTATAACATTAAGTCATCAGGAGTCAGCTTAATATGATAATTACTTAATAGAAAACTAGTATTAGGGTCTCCCCTATAGTCTGTGTCTTTTCTAGCCTCAGGCTCCTAGGCCAGATAGCAATGTCATGTACGGACTTCATCCTATGAAGTGGACCCTAAATCCAATTAGAGAGTGGTTGGTTACTCCCATAACAGTTGTTCCACTATTGCACAGATAAGGCGTATCTTGCCAAGCCCATTGTTGTGGTTCACATGCCTCACAGCTGGACAAGGCTGACAATTTATTTTCCTTCTGGTAGCATGCATGTCACCTTCCAGCTATATGAAAGCTAGCCAGCAGAGATGAGGCTCTGAAGTCAGCACCATCTTGACTCTTCCTTGTTTGTTCTAAAACTCATGTACATAGTGTCTTCAGAACTAATGTCTTACCATCAAGTCACAGTGAGTAACCAAGAGCAGGAGCAATGGCCAGTATTGTTGGAGGGTCCAGGGGACTCTGGCAGCAACTAGGAGGAAGGATTCCATTCCTGCAATTGGTGATTTATTTGTTAGTCTATGGAAAAACCTCCATTTCTTACCCTCTTTCTCTTTTTATTCCCCAATGAAGAATCTCTCTTTTTAATTCCTTGATTCCTAAACTATCATCCAGGCAAGAATGGATGTCATCAACTCAGAAATTCACTCATATATTTTCATTCACAGAGAATTCTAAGCATTATGTTTAGATAAGAAAAATATTTCATGGTACTTTTACTAAATTTTTTTTTGAGACTCAGTTTATCCCACTTTACCTCTGGTCTCTCATTCTCCCCTACTTCTCAGTCATCATACTTTATTCTCAAATTTTCCAGCACCCTGGACTCTTGACTGGAAGAACAAATATTAGCTATTCAGGAACTCTATAACTGAGGATTGGAAAGAGTTGAAGAGGGTAGAAAGAAAGCTGCAGGAGCCTGAACACTGGACATTCCAAATCTAGGACTTGGAAGGATAGGGAGAAGGGGGGTAGAAAAGATAATCACAGAAAGAACTGGGACACTTATATTTTAGATGACATAAGAGTTGATATTGCTGGGTTTGGTGGCGCATCCCTTTAATCCCACCACTCGGGAGGCAGAGACAAGTGGATCTCTGTGAGTTCAAGGCCAGCCTGGTCTATATAGTGAGCTCCAGGCTAGCATGGACTAAAGGGAGACCCTGTCTTAAAAAGACAAAAAAAAGAGTTGATATTGATACTAAATGAAGTTACTGGAATAACTGATATCATTAATGCATACTGACTACAGATCCCAGAAGACTGATACTACAAGAGAAAATCTAAAATATAGAGTTCTATAAATTACAAAGTTCTGAAAATTATAAATGGTAAATAAAAGCAACAATGATGGCAATGATGAAAGCAGACACTCCGGCAATACCTGCCTTGCTTCATCACAGGAGAGCAGCTCTAAGCACAATGTCCTCCCACTCCCTCTGGCAAGAGATGCTTAAACCAGAAGAAACACTTAGTCTGAAAACAAGACCATCTGATTTTTCCTCTAGAATATATTGTTCATTTACTAAGTTGTACATTTGAGTGCACTGATAATAATCCAGCCCTCTTGCCAAGAAAAACAAGGGAGGTTAAAATGAAAAAGGAAGGGAAGGAGAGGAGAGAGAGAGAGAGAGAGAGAGAGAGAGAGAGAGAGAGAAAGAGAGAGAGGAGAGAAATGAAAAGAGCTACCAAGACAGCAACAGTCAAGGCCAAGATCCTGAAGAAAAATGGCAGTAAAACAATTAGCTGGATATTTTGTGATACTTTTCTCTTTGAGGGACTTTGAGTAGTAATAAGCCTGGAAAGTTGAGACCAAAAGTTAGTGTTCAAGCCTAGCATGGTAGCACATGCCTCTAAACTCAGCACTCGGGAGGCAGAAGCAGGTAAATCTCTGTGAGATCAAGGCCAGTCTGGTCTACATAGTGAGTTCCAGGCCAGCTAGGGATTCAGGGAGACCCTGTCTCAAAAAAAAGAATTAGAGTCAAGTCTTACCAAGAGAAGGCTCAGGGTTCCTGTTGGGGTCAATTAAGAGCCATATCCTAAAGATAAGGCTGACTGGAAATAATCTCTATAAGACTTCATGGGTTTGAATTAATAGTCTCTGGTTAGATTGGACATGTAGCCCTGAGGCTACCCGGCTCCTCCAAGATCTCTTTTCCCTGAGCTACCACCAGAAAATATGTTCAGCCTTGGTCAGAGAATGTTTGTTCTGCAATGGGCAGTGGTTAATGCAGAGACTCATAACTGGTAAACTGCTGAGAGTAAGAAAATGTGAGTGCTCAACTGTCGACAAATCATCGATGTCAACCCCACCAAGGCTTGGGGAATAGCACAGACAAGAGGGCAGCAAGAGGTATGAGCTGGGAGAGGAAGGAGAGAGCTGGGGAATGCTAAGTTCTGGACTTGACAAGACTGTTGCACACATCACCTCCCAGCAGCTGTGACCTTCACAAGATCAACTGAGTCAAAATTTCAGCAGGGGGTGGAGGAGGGGGCCCCAACACCCTACCTTTGACAGAATAGCTATTGGCAGTTGATGGCTCCTGAGGAAGGAAGAGTTACTCCTTTGGGGATGAGGTCAATGGTAGGTCTCACACACCACAGTGGATGGCCCACACCTATACACAAATGGGAAGCACTAAATGAACTCAAGGGGTTGTTATTAACCAAAAACATAAAGCCATGAAGTTTGGAAGGGTGGGAGTGAATAGGACAGTTGGAAGGAGGTAGAGGTAGAATAATAGAATCAAAACACATTGCATAAATATGTGAACATTTCCAAAGAATAATGTATCTAGCCTCTGTCCTCATGGCTGTATCTAAGCATCAGAAGCAAGATGCATCTTCTCTGGCAGGTGATAACATCACTTACAACTCAGCTGATCAGCATCCACTAAGAGACCATTGAACCAAAACCAAGAGAAGAAAATATACCAAAAAGTAGTGATAAAGTTCAAGAGTCCAGATGCTAGAGACCATTTACTCACCAATCTGTAGCATGCCTAGTGCGCTCATGAGCTAAGCCATGAGAATATGTTGATACACAAAACAGCGACACCTCCCACCTGCCGGGGCAGGCAGTCTGATGAGGAGAACTAGTAAAACGGTCCATTTTACTTAAGAGAAATAAGGAGGCAGGGCATATGAAAACCGGATGGGAGAGAGGGAAGAATAGGAATATGTAAATACAGTACTCATGTTTGAAATTCAGAAAAAAATTAAAATTAAAAAAATAAGGAGTCAATGAGAGTCATTTAGATAGTGGTAGACATGAACTTTACATGGGTCATATAAAATGAGGGTCAAATATCACTGGAGACACCACACGCTCTGCTCATAAGACATAAAGGCCTCAGGCTGGTACTGACCAAGATCCCCTCTCCCCCTGATGGCTAGCTTTCTTTTTTTTTTTATTTATTTATTTATTTATTTATTTATTTATTTTTAACAAATCTAGACCCGTGTTCCCGCCCATTCCCCCACCCCGCCAGAGCTCATGCATTCTGCCAAACATGCTTTTCATCTCTTAGTCTTTCTCAATATTGTCCATGGGGAACTTGACTGCTTTGAGCAGAAGTTCACTGTTTCGGTCAGCTCTTTGATGCAGTCTTTTCTGTTGTTGTTGTTGTTGTTGTTTCCAAAATGCATTACACCCAACTGCTTTGTACAAAAGCTCAGGGGGCCCTACACAAGAAATACAACTGGGTAATTGGCACTAGCATCCACAGATGAGGGATACCATTCGTCGTTTGTTTTTCTGGGACTGTGTTACTTCACTCAGCATGATGTCCTCTAGCTCCAGCCATTTTCCTGCAAAGCTCGTGATGTCGTCTTTCTTTACTGCTGCATAGAACTCCATTGTGTAGATGTACCACATTTTCTCTATCCACTCGTCAGTTGAGGGGCATTTAGGTTGGTTCCAGCTCCTTGCTATTGTGAAGAGAGCTGCAATAAACATGGCCGTGCATGTATCTCTGTGGTGGCGTAAGTCTTGAGGGTACATGCCCAGGAGTGGTATGGCTGGGTCGGGTGGCAAGTTCATTCCAAGTCTTCCAAGGGTTCTCCACACTGCTTTCCATAGTGGCTGTACGAGTTTACATTCCCACCAGCAGTGGATGAGTGTTCCCCTTTCCCCACAACCTCTCCAGCACTTGGTATCATTTGTTTTCTTGATCCTAGCCAGTCTTATTGGAGTAAGATGATATCTTAAAGTGGTTTTCATTTGCATTTCCTTAATGATTAGTGATGTTGAACAGTTCTTGAGGTGTTTCTCAGACATCTCTAATTCCTCACTTGTGAAGTCTCTGTTCAGTTCTTTGCTCCATCTATTGCATGGGTGCCATTTGTTTTCTTTTTCTTTTTTGAGTAGTTTATAATATTCTGGAAATCATATGCTTTGTCAGATGTATCTGCAGTGAAGGTTCCTCTCACTCTGTGGGATTTCTCTTCACTTCCTTGATTGTTTCTTTTTGATGTACAGAAGCTTTTGAGTTTGATGAGGTCCCATTTGTCAATTGTCAACCTTTAATTCTTGTGCAGCTGCTGTCTGATTTAGAAAGTCTTTCCTATACTATGTCTTGTAGTGCGCTGCAACTTTTTCTTCTATCACCTTCAGAGTTTGGGGTTTCACGTTGAGGTCTTTAATCCATCTGGAGTTGGACTTTTGTACAGGGCGAGAGGTAGGGGTTTAATTTCAAATCTTCTACAAGTGGTGATCCAGTTTTGCCACACCACCATTGCTGAAAAGATGCTGTCTTTTCTCCATTTGGTTTCTTGGCCCCCTTGTCAAATTGAGATGGGCTGAAATTGTATGTGCTCAGATTTGGATCTTCGGTTTTGTTCCATTGGTCAACGGTCTGTTTTTGTGCCAGTACAGGCTGTTTTTATGACCTTAGCCCTGTAGTATAGTTTTAAATCTGGTATAGCAGATCCCTCCTGTGTAGCTCTTTTTCACTCAGGGTTGATTTGGCTATTCGGGGTTTTTTGTTTTTCCAAATGAAATTTAAGACTTTTGTTTCCAAGGTTGTGAAGAACTCTTGGGGATTTTTGATTGGGATTGCGTAAAATCTATACAAGAGTTTTGGTAAAAGGACATTTTTACAAATGTTAATTTTCCCAATCCAATGAGCATGGGAGTTCTTTTCCATCTTCTGAGGTCTTCCTTCAAATTTCTTTCTTTTAAGGGTTTTAAAATTTTCGTTTTAGAGGGTCTTTGGTGTCTTTGGTTAGGTTTTGTTCCTAGGTACTTTATTGTTTTTGAGGCATTGTGAGTGGGAAGGTCTCTTTGAATCTTTCTCAGTTGCTTGTTTTTTGGTGTAAAGAAAGGACATTGATTTTTTAAGGGTTGATTTTGATCCTGCCACTTTGCTGAAGCTGTGTATCATTTCTAGGAGTTTTTCTGGTGTAGTTTTTAGCATCCCCTTAAGTAAACCATCATATCATCAGCAATAGGGATAGTTTGACCTTCCCTCTTTTCCAATTAGTATCTCTTTAATAATCCTTTTTCTTGCCTTTTTGCTCTAAGCAAGTGTTTCAAGGCATTTATATTGAAGAGGAATAGTGACAGGGGGCAGCCTCGTCCGGAGTTCCTACCTTTAGGGAATGTTTCTGTCATTTCCCCATTTTAGGATGATATATGTTGGGCTGTGGGTTTCCTGTATATGGCTTTGATTACATTGGAGGAATGATCCTCCAATCCAATTCCCTTCTAGGACTTTAAGCATGAAGGGATGCCTGGGTTTGTTCCACAAAGGCCTTTTTCCGCATCCAAATTGAGATGATGGTGTGGTTTTTGTCTTTGATTCCGTTTTATGTGTTTGATGATGTTATTGATTTTCTTTTTTTTTTTGTTTTTTTTTTTTTTTTTTTATTTTTAATTTTATTTTAATTTATTTTTTCCAAAGCCATTTTTTTTTTTTTTTTTTTTTTTTGTGTTTTTCATACAAAATTTCCAAATCCAAATCTAGACCCATGGGCCCTGCATCCCTGTCGCCCCCACCCACCGTGATCATACAAAACATGCCAAAACATGTTTTTCCTTTTTTTTTTTTTTTTTTTTTTTTTGTATGAATTCTTTTTTTTTTAAGTTTCAATTTTTTATTTATTTATTTTTTGTTTATTTTTTTTTTAATTAATTTTTATTGATGCTTTGTGCATTTCATACATTTTTTTTTCCAATTCAGTTCAGGCTTATTTCCCTTTCCCTCCCCCCACTCCCCACTCCCATGCCCAGATCATGCATTCTGCCATAAACTGTCCTGCATCCTTTCTTCTCAGTTTTTTTTTTTTTTCATTTTTTAGCTCATAAGTGATAATCCATGAGTCAAGCACCCATGCTAAACCTATCTGCAGGCTGTTATGCCCACCCTACAGCCCCACCTGCCAGTGGGGGGTGACAGGTGTTTTGTTCAATCAAAGTTGATCAAAATGAGTGTCCAGACCTACTTGCTGTAGTTTCACCAAAGATGTTTATTGATTTTCATATGTTGAACCATCCCCTGCAATCTCTGGTATGAATCCACTTGGTCATGATGGATGATCTTCCTTGATGTGGGTCTGTAATGCGATTTGCAATTATTGCTTGTTTAGAATTTTGGCAATCTGTGTTCATTAGGGAAGATGGGTCTAATAAATTCAACCTTTTTAGTTGGATCTTTTGCTGGGTTTTGGTATTAACGTGATTCTGGCTTCATAGAGGAAATTGGGAGAATTTCCTCTGATTGTAGTACTTCTAAAAACAGTTTCAAGTAATAATGGTTGTAGGGTCTTTTGAAATGGTTTTATAGAATTCTGCTGTGAAACCCTTTGGGCCTGGGCTTTTTTTAGTTGGAGGCTTTTCTTACTAAACATCCTCTAATTTCTTCATAATGTTTTATGGTCTGTTTAAGCTGCTTGGTCTCCTTTTTGACCAAGCTTTGGTGATTCACAGGACTTCAGATATTCAATTCCAATTTCCTTCTGGTTTTTCAAACTTGTAGCAATATCGGTTCTTGTAAAATATTCCCATAATATTTTCTGGATCTTTTCCCTATCCATTGTGATATTTCCCCTCTCATCAAACAAGATTGTATTGACTTGGGTGGGAGTTGTTCCATTTTTCCTTTTTGTTAACTGGGCTAGAGGTCCTGTCTATCTTGTTTATTTCTTTCAAAGAAAGAAACTAACTTTTGGCTTCATTGATTTTTTGTATTGTTTTCTTTGTTTCCTATTTCCCATTGTTTCTGCTCTGATTTTTGTTATTTCTTCCTGTCTGTTGCGTTTAGGGTTCATCTGTTGTTGCCTCTCCAGGTGCTTTTTAGCTGTAAAGTGGTTAGATCTTTCACTTGTTCTTTCTGTTTTTCTAATGTTAGGCACCCAGGGCTATAAATCTCCCTCTTAGGACTGCTTTTAAGGTATCCATAGTTTTTGCTGTGTTGTAATTGTCCATTGTCATTCAGTTGCAGGAATGTTTTTATTTTCTTTCTTTACTCTCTTCCTTGACCCATTCATTATTTCAAGAGTGTGTTGTTAAGTCTCCCAATGTGTTCTTGTAGGCAGGAGGGCTTGTCCTTTTGTTGATGTTGAGCTTTATGCACTGTGGGTCTGAACAGGATGCATGAAAATTATTTCCAATCTTTTTGTATTTGGTAGAGGTTTCTTCTGTGTCGCCTAGGATGTGGTCGAATTTTGGGAGAAATTGTTCTGTGGGTGCTAAAAGTAGAAAGTGTATTCTCTGGTAATTAAGATGGAATGTTCGGTAGAGGGTCTATGAGGTTCATTTGATGTATTGTATTGTTTAAGATGTCTCTCTGTTTATTTTTTGTCCTGTTGACATATCAAAAGGACTCACTGGGGTAATTGAAGTCTCCCACTTTGAGTGTGCTGGGTTAGTCTGTGACTTGTTGTCCTGGGAATTGTCTTTATAAGTTTTGGTGCACCCCAGTTTGGTGCATATACATTCATAAATTGGTGAAAATCTTTCTTGGGTGGAATTGTTTCCTTTGATAAAAATGTAAATGGCCTTCTTGTTCCTTCTGATTTCTTTTACTTTGAAGTTTATTTATCTGATATTAAAATAGCAAAGCTACCTGCTTTCTTTTGGTACCATTTTGCTTGGAATATTTTTTTTCCATCCTTCCACTTTAAGGTGGTGCCACCCTTGTCCTTGAAGGTAAGATGTGTTTCTTGTAGACAGGACATAGATGGACTTCCTGTTTCTTAATCCAGTCTCCCAGTCTAAGTGTCTTTGATTTTGGGGATTTAGTCCATTAATATTTAAGGCTTATGACTGATAGGTTTGTTGTTGCTTCCTTTTGCCTTAATATCCATCTGCGGTTTTGATTTAGGGTTCTAAAATTCCTGCAGTTATGCTTTTATTGATTTCCTCTTTCTAGGTGCCCTGGGATTTGGGGTTTTCTCCTTTTCTTCTGTCTTTGAATTTGCTTCCAAGTATTCTCTGAGGGTTGGTTTTCCGGACATGTATTCTTTCAGGTTGTTCATGTCAATGGAAGATTTTCCTCTCTCCTTCTCCACTATAATTGCATTTTTGCTGGGTATAAGTAACCTGGGGTTGGCATCTATTGTCCCATAACACTGGGAATGGCTTTGCTCCATGTCATTCTTGCTTTCATTGTTTTGCGTTGAGAAGTCCATTGTAATTCTGATGGGTTTCCCCTTATACGGTCACTTGTTGTATTTCTCTTGTCTGATTTAAAGGATTTCGTCTTTCTTTGGGGGTGTCTAGCATTTAAACTATGATATTGCATGGAAAATTTCCTTTTCTGCATCATTTTTTATTTTTTTTGTTTTTTTTTTTTTTTTTTTTTTTTTTTTTTTTTTTTTTTGTCCTATTTGAAGTTCTATGTGCTTCTTGTTTGGTATTGGTTTTGTCCTTTTTTAGTTTGGGGGAAGTTTTCATACTATTATTCTGTGAAAGATCTGATCAATACCATTCTCTTGGGATTCTTCTCCTTCCTCTATTCCTATGATTGCGGAGGTTTGATCTTTTTTTTTTTTTTTTTTCTGAGAAATCAATAACTTTTTTTTCCTCAATATCATTTAGACAAAAATCTAATCTGAGAAGAGGTTTCAAGCAAAATAGACTAAGAGGAGTATGTACAAAAATCAAGGAAATACAAGCCATCAAGAAAAAGTACAGGAAGGAGCCAGCCTGCCTAAGGCCTGCCCATCAGAGGGGAAGCAAGGTCTTTGATTGCTTTGGAGTTCAGTTGAGGGATCAAGCTGATCTTCAGGAGCTTGCTGCTGGCATACTTATTCTTGACGGCGATGAATTTTGTTAGGTTCTCATTGACTTTCACCACATTTTTGGCCATGTGCTGCATGACTTCAAGTACGTCATTCTCTGTGTAGCCTGTGTAATACTGCTGCTTTAAATTCCATTTCCCTTGGCCCAGCACTTTCTGAGACAGGCAGGAAGCGGCGGCTGCCACGTGAGAAGGGTGGTAATGCACCATGTCATAGTCGATGAGAGTCAGCTCCATCAGATACTTGGCTAACGTGTGCTGCTCCACATCGACCTCCCCAGCTTTGGAAGCTCGCCTCAGGAAGTGTAATGGCAAAGGTCGACCCAACTCAAATTTCAGCTCTTTCAAAATCAGAGTCTCCATTTCTCGGATTTGGGAACTGGTATAAGCATTGTCTGTGATATAAACAAAGTCTTCTATGTTTGGAGAAAACATCTCCTCATATTTGGAAGCCAAGAGCAGAGCTGTGATCCCAACCAGCTGAAGCTTCTTCCGACAGACTGGCTGGACCTGTAAGAATCGGTCCATGATGGCGATGCACATGTACAGAGTCTCCTGCAGAAGCCTGAACTTGGAGTGGACTTGGACCAGCCAGTCCACCAGGATGGCGCGCATTCGTCCATTTATATCTCTCCCCTCTAAGAAATGTGGGTTGATGGACTGAAAAACCTCAAGCTGCCTGAGATACTGGTAGATGTCCTTGACGTAGTCACTGCAGAGCTGAGGGTTCTCCCAGTCTTCGTTATCAATATCCTCAATTTTGCAGAGCAAAGCATCTGAGAAAGCTTGGCAAAGATTCTCTTCCTTCATGGAGACATCCTCGGTGGTGGGAAAAGGACCCTTTGGAGCCAACATTTCCATCTGTACTGGTTTCACAGAAGCTGTAGGTTTCAGTTGTTTACTGACATTTGGCTGCTTTCATGGGTTGACTGGTATCACCTTGCTGTTCTGAAGCTTTTCTTAGCTATTGAGTTGTTCTGGTTTTACTTTATTTCCAATTTCTTCTAAAACTGCCCGCCGAACTGTTACATGGCTCTTAGCTTTAGGATTAACTCCTGTGTCAATATTCTCCAAATCACTGGACACCGTCGGGCGTCGGAGCAGCGCCATGAGGCCCGGGGAGGCAGCAGCGCCGGCCGGGTCGTGGCAGACGGAGCGCAGGGACAGGCGACGCGGCGCCGATGGCTGCTCACGGCCGTGCCGCCTCTTCTTGATCTTTTCCATAGTGTCCAACAGCTCCTGGTTGTTTCCATTTTTGTGTAATTTTTAAAATTTTTCATAATCTTTCCTTTGAGGTTTTTAGTTGTTCTGGTGTTATCTTCCAGGTATGATATTCCTTTGTTCTGCTTCCTCCATTCTGCTTCTGAGGCTTTTTTTCATTCCTTTCCTCTTGAATGGATGATGTTTGATTTCCTTTATTGCATGTTACTTCTCCCTTCCTTCTGCATCGTTCGTCTTCATGTTTCCTATTTCCTCTTCTCGGAGGCTTCTGCGAACTTCCTTTTTGTAGCTCTTTTGTTCGCTGTTGGTTTCTTTTTCTTTTGTCAGCGTGGGATCCTTATCAGTGTTTCTACTTCGCTTCGAGCCTGTCATTCTCTCCTCTCAGTCCTTCTTTGAGTTCCTCATTCTCTTTTCTTAGATCTTTAACTTCTGTTCTTTATGATCTTGGTTCTTTAAGTATGTTCCAAATTGTGTTTCTGATGTCTGTGTCCTGGGGCATCCCCAGAGGGATCCCACTGCAGGAGTCTTCCATAGGGTTGGTAAAGCTTGGTGTGGGATTATCCTGCCCCTTTCCAGTGTAGTCTCTTCTTCGTGATCCTGGCATATGGGCTTCTCCTTGCCTGTATTCCAATGTGAGTCCTAAATGCCTCTTCACTGTGTTGAAGGCTTGCTTTGCTTGCCTCCTTCAGATGCTTCTTCGTAATCTCAGTTGGGGGGGTGCTCTTCAGCCCGTGCCCCAGCACCTTCCGCTGGGCTCAGGAGATCTCAGATCGGCTAGCTTTCATAGTACTGTAAGGTGCTATGTAGGCTGAAGGGAGAAGAAAGTCACCAACAGTCTTACTCAATCCATGAACTCTGTGGCAACAATAATGACTAATGTAACAGGATATGCCCATGGGTGCAATAGTGGTACTAACGTTATGGGGATAACCAACTGCTTTCTGTATTTAAGGCCCACACCACAGGAGTAAACACATGCCTGGTACTGAATATATGACTGAGAACCAATAGTTAAGGAGCTCATATGCCCTGGGGTGAATCAGCTACTATTATTTTACTAAATGAACATAGTATCAAATTGACTTCTAAATTCCTATCTCAATACCCATAGATTAGTGCAGCTCTCATATCTCACTAAAGAGGTTTCTTTGTGCAGTGGATGTTGGTTAACACAGGAACTCACAACTGGTCAAATATAGAGAATAAGTATCTGTGGAGTGCTCAGCCACAAATGGATCATCTATATCACACTCTGTCCCTGAAAGGCTCAGAGAACATCTCTGAAGAGAGGGAAGAAAGATTATAAATGCCAAAGGTCATGGAGGACCAGAGTGAAGCAGGGTCTTCTGGACATGCCAGGATCACTGCACTCATGAACTCACAGCAGCTGTGGTAGTCTGCCCAAGACCTGAAGAAAAATCAAGTCAGCCAATACTCGTGCACGGAGCAGGGAGGAACACAAGCTCCCACCCTTAGCTGAGGGGCTATTTGGCCAGTTGACTGCTGCTTGGGAAGGCAGGGTCAGTTTCCTTGAAGGGTGTGGCCTCAAATAGATGGATCACGAACGAGTACATTGGCAGTGCAAATGGCACTCCAAAAGTTGGAAGGGGTAGAGGGTGAAAGGTGGATACAGCAGGAATTAGGGGGATGAGTCAGGGTATGAATATGATCGAAATACATTGTATGACTATATCAAACTCTCAAATAATAAAAATGTGTTTTATGGGCTGGAGAGATGGCCTAGCAGTTAGAGCACCAACTGCTCTTGCAGAGGACTCGGGTTCCATCCCCAGCACCCACATGGCAGCTAAGAACCATCTTTAATTCCAGTTCCAGGGGAATCCGATGCCCTCTTCTGACCTCTACAGCATTGCATGACACGGGTGCACAAACCTACATGGAGACAGTACATTCATACACATACAAAAAAATAAATAAAAAAATAAAAGATTTTTTAAAATGTGTTTTAAGGGGCTGGAGAGATGGCCTAGCGGTTAAGAGCACCGACCGCTCTTACAGAGGACCTGNCGCCTGCCTCTGCCTCCCAAGTGCTAGGATTAAAGGCGTGTGCCACAACGCCCGGCCCCAGCTAGGAGGACAACTCTGCCCCCACAGCCACACAAGACACACAAAACAATTGAATCAAACCAAACAATCTGCCTGGCTGAAGCACCCCGCTTCAGGTGGTCTTGGGAAATCCCGATCTTGGGAAGCACTTTATCAACTCAACTGTTTCCCCAGCTTTGATTTTGCCCCTTTTGGTGTACACAAGGAAAGGAGTTTGAATGAAACAAACTAGATGGAGAGAATAACCCACTTCTCACAATTGTTAGAGGCCTCTTAACAGAAGAATGAAAACTCTGGCAGATAAAGTTTAGGTTGGAAACAACTGTGCAGGAAGGGCCAAGCCAAGCAGAGGAAACTGAGTGCATCACTCCTTGATACTGTGGAAGAATCAAAGAAGATCTAAACAGTGTCAGGTGTGTATTAAATTGTTAGTATCTGTGCAAATAAAGGTTTTATAAAATCACCCCACCTATAAGGAAGTCCGCAGGCAAAACCCGTTGATGCCGCTCTATTCCTGATGGCTGAGATCTGCTTCCTCTAGTTCCAGAACTTTGACCTTCAATTATTTAGAGTTTCTGATCCCGTGCCAAGAAACAGTTCTCAAAGTTCTCTCAAAGACTATCTGGTAGTCCTTCACTGCTTCTGTACTTTTGAATCACATTTCACGCTTGAATTCTTGTGTTTGAAAGCATCCTAGAACCTACCTTTGAACTTCTCCACTTAAAATGATTGTGCAGAGACAATGTGGTTCAATTTCTGTTATTTTTTTAAGAAGTGCTGGTAATGTTTTAATTCGACTATATTACTATCTGTTGGAATGCAATGAATAATTGATGGCTGGCTGGATGTTGCATGGAGACAAAATATCTCTAAATTTCAGCTGGGGTGATGACGAGTTTCAAAGTTTCCCAAGTTCTTAATGAGTACCAGAATGCGATTATGCTGCCACCTAGTGGTAGCAAGACCTACATGTAGGACAAGGACTCGGAGAAAAGCAAGCTTGAAGGTAAAATGAAAGTAATCACGCCTTTAATGGGAGGCTGAGGCAGGCGGATCTTTGTGAGTTCAAGGCCAGCCTGGTCTACAGAGTGAGTTCTAGGACAGCTGGGGCTACAGGGAGACCCTGTCTAGAAAAGACCCCCCAAAAAAAATAATAATCACAATGCTTCTTCGGGTGCCAGCTGTTTATAATCATCTCTCCTCAGTTGACTGTCTTTAATAGTACAGCATTTCATCTTGATTGTTTAACATGCACACAAAGAACATTAGCGGGTTATGTAAATAGATGCCACTAGGTCAGCATATGGTGGGGTAGGTCCTCCTTGATCTAATAAATGCCAAAGGTCTATGTGTATTTGACGCAGTCAATGGACTCATGATTATATATATATATATATATATATATATATATATATATATATATATATATCCAGATGTACTTCCAAGAATTTTGCAGTTTTAGCTCTTTGATCCACATTGAGTTAATTTTTTGCAGGATATTAGTTAAGAGCCAAATAGTCTAAAATCTATTCATTCTCCATTCAATGGTTGTAGCATCTTTATTGAAAATGATCTGGCCACATATACAATAATTTATTTCTGAGTCTGGTTCTTACCATTGTTCTTGTTGTCTGTCCTCACACTGGTGTCACACTGCTTGGATGATTGTAGGTTTGTAGAAAATATTAAGTCCCCCAGAAAAATTCTTTTTTCAAAATTATTTTGGGGATTTGAAGTTCTTTGACTCCAATTAAATTTTAGGATGAGTTTTCCCAATTTTTACAAAAAATATTACTGGGCCTTTGCTGGATCATTAAATCTGTACAATTCTTTGGTTAGTGTTGATATCTTAAGAGTAAATCTACTTTATGAACATGGAATAAATTACTCTTTACTTATATTTTTAAAAATTCATTCTGCAGTATTTTGATTAACATATATCTCATAGGTTTCATTACCCGGATCTTATTCACCCCTACCACCCCCTCCTACCCACCCCTCCCCTGCCCCTTATTCTTCCCAGATACTCCTCCCTCTTCATTCAAATCCTTTATCTTTAGATTCTTTGACGCTTTGTAGCATTCATTTATGTCTTCCCTATGTTTAATTCCTAATATTTGATTATTTCTGTTGTTATCACAGATGGGTTATTTTGATAAGTTACTTTCAGAAGTTTCCTTGTTAATATATGAAATTTTCTTTAAAAAATCTGATTGATTGCCAGGCGTGGTGGTGCACGCCTTTAATCCTAGCNTTCACAGGATCCCCTTGCCTTTGCCTCCTGGATTGCTGGGATTAAGGTGTCCTGCACATGCCTGGTGTAAGACAGTTCTTAGCCGCCCTGTGGTTGCTGGGAATGGAACACTGAGGCCTCGGCAAAAGAGCAGTTCAGTGCTCTTAACTGCTAGCCATCTTCTTTTTTTTTTTAAATATTTTATTTATTTATTTATTTGTTTGTTTATGTATTTATTTATTTATATGAATGTATTGTCTGCAGGTAGGTTTGTGCACCCGTGTTGTGCAGTGCCGCAGAGGTCAGAAGAGGGCGTCAGATTCCCCTGGAACTGGAGTTCTCCTGGAATCGGAGTTACAGACGTTTCTCAGCTGCCATGTGGGTGCTGGGGATTGAACCCGGGTCCTCTATAAGAGCAGTCGGTGCTCTTAACCACTAGGCCATCTCTCCAGCCCAACTATTCTTGAATCATCTGGAACACCTGAGATGTGCTGACAGTACTGACAGACCAAAAAACGTAGGCAAGGTTTTCTTTTCTAAGAGACATGGGTGTGAGAACTGGGTTACTGATCATAACCCCCATGATGTCAGTACTGAGTTCCCATTGCAGAGTTCCTTTCCCCAATTATTGCTGGGAATTCCTTGGGTGACCAAGCATCATAGATTCCCACCAGTTAGTGGGCCCCAAATAAGGTCTTTTTTAATGGGAATGAAGCCTCTGTCACAAACAATCACTGAAAATAAAATCAAACCCAACATGATGGCATGCTCCTGAAATCCCAGGACTAGGGAGGTAGAGACAGGAGGATCACCAATTCAAGAGTAGCCTAGGATACAAAGCAACTTCCACCACAGCCTGGGCTACATAAGATCCTGTCCCCAAAACATATATAAATAAAATATAATATTTATTATTTTTTAAATATAATATTCAAAGAACTCAAGAAGTCAGAAGTGTAAACAGAGGAGTCAGTGTTAGTTTAGGCATTTACTAAGCAGCAGGCATCAGGAAGGTAATAGTGGGATGGAAGAGATTGACTCACTCTGTGAGTTCAAGGTCAGCCTGGTCTACATAGTGAGCTCCAGGCCAGCTGGGACTAAAGGGTGACCCTGTCTCAAAAAGACCAAAAAAAAAAAAAAAATCATCCTGTGGCAATGGACCCAAACCCATACCTTTTACTACATTCAAGAAATAGCCTGGGGGAGTGTTGTGGTACTGTGTGGACTGGAGAGCAGTGCCTGGGGCTCCCCATCAACCACCTTTCCTGCATTAGGACATCCAAGCAGTATCCATGCTCTCCTGGAGAGGAGAGGCCTTGCTATGTCAGGAGTAGGTGGCCCCCCCAACCCCCTTCAGAGCTTTCTGACAGCCTTCATATAGCTGGCAGGCTCCAGCCTAGAGGGCAAAGGTGCGGCAGAGGGTGGGTGCTGATAACTATTAACCCAGTGACAGCAATTCCCCCTAACCCCCAAGGGAAAAAAGTGCTGAGAAATCTCTCAGCTGAAGGAAGTAGAGAAGTAGCAAGAAGATGGCAAGGAGCACCATGGCAATCAGGAACAAACTTTCTGACACACTTCCCTCCCTCTGAAAGGCTTGAGAACTTATTTGTGAACTTTTAGTAACTTTCGGTAAGCATGTGTGTGTGTGTGTGTGTGTGTGTGTATGCGTGTGTGTGTGTATGTGTGTGTGTGTATGTGTGTGTGTGTATGTGTGTGTGTGTGTGTATGTGTGTGTGTATGCGCGTGTGTGTGTGTGTATGTGTGTGTGTGTATGCGTGTGTGTGTGTGTGTGTGTGTGTGTGTGTGTGTGTGTTTCCCCCTACCCAAGCAGGTTTGACCGCTCTCTTCTGATTGATCCCCTTTTTTCACCTTATTTGCCTGTGGCACATTCAGCCAATGAGGGCCAAGCTGGGTCCAATTGGGCCCAGGGGGCACCTTATAAATTTGAGCTACATACTTCAGTAGAATTGCTAAGGAACCTGGCAGGGAGGCTAACAAAGGCAGCTGTCGGAGCCAGTTCCAGGCCGGCCCTGCTCTGCTCTCTTCAAGGGAGGGAACCTGAAGGCTTCAAGGTCCGGCTCCCATGTGCTCTCATGTGGAGAAGAACTACTGCCTTCAAGATCCCCTGGGGACAGACTTCTTGAAGGCTTCTGTCCAGGCAGGGAGCTTGCTTAAGCCAGCCCTCAGGCACTAGGACTCTTTCCTGGCTTGGCCTCCAAAGCTCCACACTTGGGTTGCTGACAGGACTTCCTTCCTGCAGCTGTGTCCGGCCTCCAACAACTGCTCCTCCAATTGGCAATCTGCAGGCTTGCTCTGCAGGTGAATGCTCTTGGTTGGCACTCTGAAGCCCTCCAAGAACTTTTTGAGCTGTAATACTTCTTAGAGTTGTGTATTCGTCACTTTTCTGTTGCTGTGATAAAGCACCATGACCAAGGAACTTAGAAAAGGAAGAGTTTATTTGAGCTTATGATTGACAGTTCCAGGGAATTAGAGTCCATTGTGGTGGGAGGCATGGCAGCTGGAGCTGGAGCAGGAAGGCGAGGGTCACATCTCGCAAAGAGCACAGGAAGCAGAGAGGGAGCAACTGTAGACCACGAGACTTGTTAAACTCACTAAGCCTGCCCCCAGTGACACACTTCCTCCAGCACGGCCACACACCCCAAGACCTCCAAAAACAGCGCCACCAACTGGAGACAAACGTCTGAATACCTAGAGCCTATGGGGGACACTCATCCAAACCACCACAAGTTGTAATGGCTTCCAGTCAGCATCCTGCCGATACGTAGAGTTCAAATTTGTGTCACTTACATCCCATGTGGCAATCTGTTTTGTTTTACCCTGTTTAAGGTTATTAATCCATAATTGACAATAAAGTACCTCCTGTTTGTGCCTTTCATTGTCTTTCCACTCCATTCTTGGAGAAGAGTGGGACAAGAACCTGGTTGGAGACAGGCAATAGTTTCCACCAGCTGCTTTGGGAATCATGGAGAAATCGACAGGATGGAATCAGCAGAACCTCTTCAGAAAGGTAAGGGGAATTGATATCCCTGCATCTATCTATCTATCTATCTATCTATCTATCTATCTATCTATCTATCATCTACCTATCATCTATCTATCTATCTATCATCTATCATCTATCCATCTATCATCTATCTATCTATCTATCATCTATCATCTATCTATCATCTATCTATCTATCATCTATCTATCTCTCTATCTATCTATCATCTATCTATCATCTATCTATCTATCTATCTATCTATCTATCTATCATCATCATCATCATCTATCATCTATCTTTTCAGTGCCTCTCTGCTCCACTGTAGTCTCAATAAAAAACACCAGGACTCTATCAATCAATTAAAGAAAAAAAAATAGGGGGACTAGTGTGGTCAGGTCAGTGTTCCTGCAGTGGACTGGGTCAGTGCCCACTCCCCTTGGCAATGGGCATGTTGGTCTTCTTTTGGCTTTCAGTTTCCTTTCACAGAAATCTGTTTATCTTGAGGGGCTGAGTGTTAGGTTTCTAACAAGGGGAGACCCAGTGCAAAAGTATATAGGACTCCGTTAAGGTAAAAGTGGGGATTTTAAAGCTGGGCATACAAAGAAGTGGGGGATAAGGTGTAGGTGGGACTGTGGCTGGTGTCAGGAGCAGCATCTTAAGAGAAACTGAATGTCTTTGTCCTTGCCTCCAGGGAGGCCGGATGGCAGGATGTTGCAGCAACCTTTTCTCAGACTGCAGGAGGAAGTCCAGGGTGACTGGTTATGGGATCTCTGCTTTGGTTGGCTTTCTGGGATCCCTGACTTAGGTGGGCTACAACCTTACACTGAGGTGAGGGCCTGAAACAACTGAGGGTTTCTGGCTGGGGTGACAGCCCAGCATTAAAGACGACTTGTTGTGCAAGCTGGGCTCATGGCCACCTGCTTATGATGTTGGCAGAGGCCTGTACTCTGTACCCTGTACCCTGTACCCTGTACCCTGTACTCTGTACTCCTCTGTACCCTGTACCCTGTACTCTGTACCCTGCACTCTGTACCCTGTACTCTGTACTCCTCTGTACCCTGTACTCTCTACCCTGTACTCTGTACTCTGTACCCTGTATTCTGTACCCTGTACCCTGTACCCTGTACTCTGTACCCTGTACCCTATACTCTGTACCCTGCACCCTGTACCCTGTACCCTGCACTCTGTACCCTGTACCCTGTACTCTGTACCCTGTACCCTGTACTCTGTACCCTGCACTCTGTACCCTGTACTCTGTACCCTGCACTCTGTACCCTGTACTCTGTACCCTGTACTCTGTACTATGTACCCTTTACTCTGTACTCTGTGCTCCCCTGTACTCCTCTGTTCTCTTTCCTCTGTCCTCTGTCCTCTGTCCTCCTCTGTCCTCTGTCCTCTGGCCTCTGTACTCTGGCTTATCTTCTGTCTTGCAATGTCACATGACTAGGCACTCTGTTTTGTGGCCTTCTCCCCTGGGCCCCTCTCCCTTTGGGCTGCTGGCTGCCATACTGGTAAGCAGTAGGCCCTTCAATGACCCTGTGTATAGCTAGGTTTTACCAGGCCCTTGTAAATGGAGACCCTGTCTCAAAAAGACCAATACAAATTTTTTTTTCTTTGTGTGTGTGTTTTGCCTGCATGTATGTAAGGGCATCCATGCATGCAGTACTTGTGGAGGCCAGAAGATGGTATCAGCTCCCTTGGAATTGGAGTTATGGGTGGTTGTTAGGTACCAAGTATCTGTTTGGAACTGACCCAGATCTCTGAAAGAGCAGCCAGGCAGCCAGTGCTCTCAACCCCTGAGCAGTCTCTCCAGCTCCAGAAGGTTTGTGTATGTGTGTGTGTGTGTGTGTGTGTGTGTGTGTGTGTGTGTGTTTTCTTTTTTGTGAGAGAACATGGTTTAATTAAAGGCAAAGCTGATTTCAGCAGCTGCAAATCTTTGTTTTTACTTGAGTCTGGTAACTCCTCAGGTCCTGTGTTGGGATGTTTTCTTGGGGAAATAGACTGTTTTTTCCTTAGGCACTATTATTATTGGCCAGTAGTTTAACAACTGTCATAACACGGATTTCTGGAGGAAGATGTTCTATCCTGGGTAGGCTGATAGGAAGCACATCCCCCAAGCCCGGTCTTTAGGTGAACTGTGAACTGTTTTGACAGTGAAAGAAGGGTAAACCTAGGAATAGAGCAGAATTGGGTCAGGGCATAGGAGCCTGAGCCATTGGTTCCTCTAGGTCTAGGGCTGAGCAGAAAGGAAGTAACTTCTGCAAGGGAAAGTTCTCAAACTGGGCAAGTGCTGTGACATAAGCAGGACAAACAAAGAGTGGGCAGATGGGAGATTTGTGTGATGGAAACTCGGAGAAGGGGTGTAGGATACAGGGCATCAGGAAAGAAGTCAACGAGATGGATGGCAGTGAGGCTGGAGTTTCAGAGCAGGGAAATTAGAATTCAGCATACTTCTGGGAGTGTTGAGGAAAAATGAGCTAGACCAGGAGGATTCCAGGCTGGGCTCAGGTATGGGAAGCTTCTCCTGTTAACTGGGTCTCCCTCAATTATGAGTACCAGTTGCCATTCACCTAGGACTCTAGGGATTTAGGGGATGCCATGAACAAAGGGAGACAGGAAAGACTGAAGGGGATGTCTTTTCCTTCTATTCAGGGTGATAGTAATCACAGTACCATCTAGCAGTGAGACCAGTTCTGTCATAAAGCCAGAACGTGTTGTGACCCCCTATGTACAGACTTTCTACTCTGAATAACAATTCTAAGCTTTGTCATTTATATAAAAGGGACTCTGGGGCTGGAGAGATGGCCTAGCGGTTAGGAGAGCCGACGCTCTTGCAGAGGACCCGTATCGATCCCCCAGCACCCACAATGGCAGCCGAGAGCTGTCTGAAACTCCAATTCCAGGAGAACTCCAAGTTCCTGGGAATCCGAGACCCTCTTCTGACCTCCGTGGCATTGCACGACACGGGTGCACAGACGTGCATGCAGACAGTACATTCATACACCATACAGAAATAAATAAAATTAATAAAAATTAAAAAAATAAAAATAAAAATAAAAGGGACTCGGCCCCATTAGCTATAGTGGATGGCAAAACTAATGGTAAACCCGCTGGGATCCAGTCTCTCTAACAGAAAACTCAAGCCCATGCTGTAATAGGCAGTAAGGACATCTTGGCTCAATGGAGCTGAGTTCAGTGAGTCTCTCAGTTTGTAAGTAGCTCCCTTTTCTTGTGCATCTTTCCAGATTTGGGGTGACCATAATTCAAATTTACTGCCATCCCGAAGATTGAATGGTAAGTAACCCCATTCACCTTGGTCTTTTGATTGCTACAGCCTGTAAAACTCATCTTCTAATTGCTTCATGTCTGTTCTGTGTCACTCACATGCCCTTGCGCATATGCTATCCATTACCTCCTACCCATAAACAGCCTCCCCACAAAACATGAGATGCCTGTGTCTCTATGCATCTCTGGATTGCTAGTGCTTGCTTGCTGTGATGGTTAATCCTGGGTGTCAGCTTGACTGGACTAAAGAACAATAAGAGAAAAGGGTCTTCTGATTGGACCACCTCACACCGGATGGCCCACCCACAAATGTGGGGTGTTACCTTCTGCCGGCAGGCAGAATTTAAGGCCAGGCAGCGGGAGCTGGTCCCTTTTTTTCTCCTGCGGCTTGCTTCCTCACTGGTGAGTTGGTCTTGCTGCTGTGATCAACCTTTTCGGATCCCACGCGGTACTGAGACTGGCAGATCTCCTGGAATCCATGGGGCCTTCAGCACTAGACTGGGACTCTGAGACATCCAGCCTTGCGGACTGAGCAGTTCCCTGGATTCCCGGCCTCTCCAGTGGCGCTACTGTTGAGTTCTGTCACGTGAGCAAATCAAATAAATTGTATATAGTATATAATTCATCCTGTTGCTTCTGTTTCTTTAGAGAACCCTGACTATACAGATTTTGGTACCGGAGTGGTTCTAGAGAAAACAGAATTGAAAGGATGAATTTCTTTAGTGGGCTTGGTAGCCTCTGGAGCCAGCTCTCCACCCAATGAAGCCTAGAGTTACTGAAGGCTCTCTGGTGGCATGAAGAGGAATGGATAATCGTTGGTGCAGACTATTTGATTATTATGAAGTTAGATCCATTTGACCACCTAACTCACCTCTTGTGAGAAGCAAGGATTTAGTGACTCTATATATAAAAGGTTCGAGAAATTGCAGAAAATCAGGAAAATAATGATTGCCTTGTTGCTCCTAGCAGTCTGGATAAACTGATAGAGGAAAAATAAAGCTCGGTGATAAAAATGACCAGCTCCGGATTCGAAACAACAGTTTAAAAGTTCCAAGTTGCTCTGGAAGAGAATCTTCCTCCAGCACCAAAGAGCTAAAGCAGCAGAAAATCAAGCTGGAGCCCTTATTATACTTTTGGCTGATTTACATGCAAATTTAATTCCCAGCCAACGAAAAGTGTCAGCAGTTAAAGTGAGGGCACTGGTGGGGAAAGGGTGGAACCCTGAAACTTGGAATGGAGATGTGTGGGAGAACCATGATGATGAGGATTTTGACCCTGGATTTTGAGGGATTTTCTTATCTGAGGATTAATCTCCCCACCCTCAGCAGAGAACCACACCCTGAAGATCCCCTCCCCACACCTTGCCTAAGGAAATTAATCCCCCCCTCCCAGTGGGACCTGATGTCCCTCAGGGCCCAACAATTGTTGCTCTAGATCTATAACCAGACTGAAGTCTAAGCAAGCCCCTCAAGTGAGATAGAAAGTGTGGTCCACGAGGGAGGTGCGTATACCACAAAGAAATTAATGAGTTTGCCGATTCATTCTTGCAGAAGCCTAAGGAATATGTGTGGGAATGGATTTTAAGGTTGTGGGATAATGGTGGAAGGATTATAAAATTGGATCATACTGAGTTTATCGATATGAGCCCACTGAGTAGAGATNGCTTTTAAGGTTGTACTGTCTTAGGTTGTGATTAATGTTAACATCATACTTTGGGGATAAGAACTGGAAAGGTGGTGGTTTAATAGTGATGTGTTTTGTGTGTCAAGTTGACAAGGGGTCAATTGTGCTGGATAGCTTTAGTGTCAACTTGACACACCTGGGTTGAGGGAGCCTCAATTGGGGAATTGGCTCCATTGGATTGGCCTGTGGCCACATCTGTGGAGTATTGTCTTGATGGTTGAGCAGTGTGGGAGGGCCCAGCCCACAATGAGTGGTGCCACCCTGGGCAGGTTGTTGTGCACTGTATAAGAAGGCAGGCTGGGCATGAGCCAGGGGAGCAAGCCAGTGAACAGCATTCCTCCATGGCCTGTGCTTCAGCTCCTGCCTCCAGGTTCCTGCCCTGAGTTCTGCCTTGGGCTCCCTAAGTGATGAACTGTGACCCAGAAGATGTAAGCTGAATAAACCCTTTCCTCCCCAAGTTGGTGTCGGTCAGAGCAATGGAAGACAAACTAGAACAGAAATTGGTACCGGGAGTGGGGTTCAAACCCACGCGGACATATGTCCATGTATGTAGATCACTTGTAGCTATGTTCGTGTGTAGAATTTCACCACATTGCTCTTGGATGAAAAGACAAAGTTCTCTGGCATCAAAGCTAAAACCAGGTGCATCTGACTTGCTCTCCAGAAGTAGATATCTGACACAAATATGCTCCCCAGAAGTAGATATCTGACACAAATAACTATAAGAAAAGGGTCCATACTTTGAAAAATACTTTTTTATTGCCTGCATGTATGTAGTGTTCCCGTGTCATGCAATGCCCATGGAGGTCATAACAGGGCATCAGATCCCCTGGAACTGGAGTTACAGATGGTTGTTAGCCTCCATGTGGGTGCTGGGAGTAGAACCCAGGTCCTTTGCAAGAGCAGCCAGTGCTTTTAACCACTGAGCCATCTCTCCAACCCTGGGTGTCCATACTTTTGAGATGAGAAAATATCCAGCAAATCCAAGAGCAGAGCATAAGCAGGGCATCTACCTATCTACAGAGAATGACACAATAAAAAGCAGTGGACTTTGCCACATGGTAAAAGATTAAACCCTTTTAAAATTGTCACTGACAGAATAGATGTTCCACTTAATTTTAAAAATATACATTGATTGTATTCAGATTTTAAAAATCATTTGGGGCTGGAGAGATGGCTCAGTGGTTAAGAGCACCGACCACTCTTGCAGAGGCTCCAGGTTCGATTCCCAGCACCCACATGGTGGCTAAGAACCGTCTTTGACTCCAGTTCTGGGGAATCTGACACCCTCTTCTGACCTCCACGGCATTTCCCAACAAGGGTTTACCAACCTACATGCAGACAGTACACTCATACACAAAAAAAATAATAAATAAAAAATATTTAAAAAATAAAAATAAAAACCATCCATGTTCACTATAGGAAGTCTGGAAATCAGACAGCATTATCAGTAATGGGGACAGGCATAAAATGAAGCCCTGTTTGCCACCCACTATGAGCGCTTTGGCAAATGTCTCTTAATATCTATTGATTTAGAGTTCAGATCATAATGGGTATGTTTGGCTTCCTACTTACTAGTGGTCTTCATAGCTTCATTTGAAATGCCTGCCTCTGACTTCCTAGCCATTAAAACGCTTGTTCCAGGGAGTAGTTAGCACCATGTGGCTCTGTTCTCCTCCCCTCCTGAGACCTCTTGCTGCTGAAACCTTCCTGGCTGGGCAGCTGGGACCCTGCCGAGTGTGGACAGACTTTAGAACCCACGCTGTTGAATATTCATACACACAGATACAAGCTTATTTTCTACACAATCAACTACAAGGACCAAAACTGCAGTCTTCCTCAAATTGAAATATAAACAGCATCTTTGGCCTAAAACACTATTTGCGTTGACCAAATTCACCAAACATGGGAACCACCTGTCCAATGGCACTAGCAGAAAGGGCTGAAATCCCTCAAGGAGCTGTGACATTATGCAGCCTCAACGATGTAAGTCATGTAAGTTGCAGACTGGAGACTCAGTGAATCACAGGGTGGAGTTTTACTGCCAGGGAGAGCTTGTGCCTCTGGCCATTTAAAGTCCCTCTTTGTAAATAAATACATCCAGTGGTGAAAAGAAAATGAGTCTTCTCATATTTTTTTTATGTGATTATGGGTCTCATGAGAAGTAATACAAAAATTCTATTATGGGGACGAGCAGCGACAGGGAAGCCTCCGCCAACCATTCAAACACCATCCATTAGCTGGGAGGGGGCCATCTGCTGGAGAAAGAGGGCAGTTCAAGTAGAGTACATAGCCCTCCTTTCTGGTGGGCTACAGCTGCAGGGAGACCTCCAAACACCTTTTCCTGAGGTCAAGACAAGCCATCAGTAGGAAATAACTTTGAATCACTACTTCTGTGGGCTGGATACGAAGCAGTCCCCTACAAGGCAGATCTGGACAGACTAGCACTAAACTTCAGGCCCTGCCAGCGGCCCCCAGTCCCAGCTGCTGACACTTTTATTTGCTGGCATTAACTGTGTTGTAGCGGTTCCAGCCTGCCTGCCGAAGTGGCTGCTTCTAACATGGAACTTGGGCAAAGGCTTCTTTAAAAGAAAAGTAAAAGGATGCTTCTCTGGGGTAAGACCTCCATCAATCCCACTCATGTCAGAATGGCGATTGGAGCTGCACTGTCTCAAATATAAAGCAAATGCTGAAAGTTGGCAAACACATCCCCCTAACCCCGGGTATTTTCTGCTTCAGAAAGAATGTGATTGTCACATATAAAATCATTATTCTTTCCTTAGCATTGTTACTTTTCCATTCTACCTATAAGGAATAAAAGAATTTGAAATTTAAAAGCACTGGGCTATGGATGTAACTCAGTTGGTAGAGTCCTTGCTTAGCATGCACAAAGCCCTGGCTTCCATGCCCAGGACCAAAAAAAAAAAGGGAGGGGTATGGTAGCCCATACCTGTAATCCCGGCACTTGAGGTATAGAAGCAAGAGGATCAGGAGTTCAAGGTTATCCTCAACTTAATCTTTGTGAGTTCAAAGCCAGCCTGGTCTACAGAGTGAATTCCAGGATGGCTGGAGCTACAGGGAGACCATGTCTTGAAAAGACTAAATAAATAAATAAATAAATAAATAAATAAATAAATAAGTATAAAAATAATAAAAAGTAACTGAGCCAGGTGGGCCTGGTGGCACACACCTTTAATTCCAGCACTCAAGAGGCAGAGACAGGCAGATCTCTGTGAATTCAAGACCAGAGTTGACAGAACAAGTCCCAGGTCAGCTGGGGCTATAGGGAGACCCTGTCTCAACAACAACAACAACAACAACAACAACAACAACAAAGACACAGAGGTAGCTCAGTAGTTAAGAGCACTGGCTGCTTTTGCAGAGGACCCAAGTTCAGTACCCGGCACTCAGACGGCAGCTAATGGCTGTCATTAACTCCAGTTCTAGGGTATTTAACACCCTTTTCTAGCCTCCATGAGCATCACATGTATGGGTGCATGTACACACACACACACATGCGCACACGCACACATGCACACATGTGCACACACACATACACACACACAGGCAAAATAAATAAAATACATATAAAAAATAAACAAACCACAGTTTCAGCCTAAGGGAGGTGTCCTATTCAAGGAACAATGAACATCTACAAAAGCTGAAAGTGTCCCTGTCCCTGAGCCATGCTGCAAGTTCCTGAAGATGAACATGGAGTCTAGTTTGGAAAGCATCCCAGGACAGAGGAGCTTGAGTGAGCTGCAGGACAGACACAGGGAAGAACTTGGCAATTCCAGCTGCTCTTGTAGAGGGAGATGCAGAGTTGCAGAGAAGGCAGAGGAGAGTGCTGGACTGCACGCTGCAGAAAAATACGGGTAATAGGACAGGCAAGGGACCTTTGCCAACAGTTGACATCTCCACTTGTCTACATAGAACCTTGCAACCTGCAAGTCCTTTATGCAAATTCTGCTGAATGCAACAGTCTGGTTTACATAGTGTGGTGCTTTGAATAATAAATGTGCCCTATAGGCTCAGGTATTTGAGCATCTGATCACCTGTTGGTGGCACTGTTTAGGGAGGTTATGGAACCTTTGGGAGGTGCAGCCTTGCTGGAGGAAGTACATCACTGGAGACTGATTATCACAGTTTAGAGCTTCCTGGACTTCCAATTCCAGATCTCTGCCTTCTCTCTGTTTGTGGTTGAAGATGTGATCTCTCAGCTTCTCTCTGACTACCATGTGGGCATGCTGTCATGTCCCCCTACCACAATGGCCTCTTCCTCTGGAACTATAAGCCCAAACAAATGCTTTCTTCCATAAATTGCTTTTGATCATGGTGTTTTACCATAGCCACCAGAAGAATAAAGAATAAAGAATAAAGAATAAAGAAGGAAGAAGAAGAAGAAGAAGAAGAAGAAGAAGAAGAAGAAGAAGAAGAAGAAGAAGAAGAAATAGCTAGTACAGTTAACTGGGAGCACTAAAATATATCAAGATCTAATATATCTTAGATACTTTGTGCTTTGTATATTTCATCAATGAGGAAAGTGCGGCAAAGAATAGCTAATAAGCTAGTAAATGACAAGGGTAAAGTTTGAACTCCTTGGGTTCTGGCTTCGCTACCAGAAAAGGAAACTAGGGAAAAGAGTGGTAAGACCCTAGAGGTAAAAATACTATATCAGAGGACATTGGGTTAGCCTTTCTCAGCTCTCATTAAGTAAGGTTCTAGTGGTGTTCACCCTTCTTTTCATGGATCATTGATTCAACACATGCTTCATGAACTTCCTAAAGGTACTGGCCACTGCACTTGATGCAAAAATAATTATGAACAAGGAAGGCCTGACTCTTGCTCCCAATGATCTAATAGCCTAAAAGAGAAAAGGACAGTTGGAGGGTCGAGGGCAGTAAACTTGACTTAGGAATAGAGACTTGAAGACCAAGCTAAGCTTCCTGGGATGGGGAAGAAAACTTAAATTAAACTGAGCCCTGAGAATTTAATTCAAGTTAGTCAGGAGAAAGAAGAAAACAGTTTTTCTGATTCCAGTCAAAAGAACCAGCATGTACAAACCAAGATGGCCCCAGTTTTGTAGAGCTGGAACTTTCTGGAGATAAATAGATAGGTAGCTGAAGCTTGATCATATATGCCACATAAAGAAGTCAAGTTTTATTCTGTAGTCCATTAAAGCCATTGTGGTGTTTCATGTGGAAGAGAAAATGCATTCAGCAAATATGTGCTAGGCATTGCCCCCCGGCGGGGGTGGGGGGGTTACAACAAATCAGTGAACAGGCTAAAGAGCCTAATTTCACCTAAAGAAGGGGAGGAAGACGATTAACATCCAACATAAAAAGTAAGTCATCTAGCATGTGAGAAAGTGACAGAACTACAAAAAAGAAAAACAATGTCAGCGGGGCATGGTTGATCCCAGCCTTTGATCCCAGCTCTTGGGAGGCAGAGGCAGGTGGATCTCTGTGAGTTCAAGGCCAGCCTGGTCTACAGAGTGAGTTCCAGGATAGCTGAGGCTGCAGGAAGACCCTGTCTCAAAAAGACCAAAAAAAAAAAAAAGGCAATGTGGAATAAAATGGACTGGGAATAAGGGCAAGTAGGTGGGCCTGGCCAGAAGCGATTGTAAACAGAGCTGGCAGGGGTGGTCTTTATGCCAAAGATGATGGCAAAAACATTAAGAGTCTTATTATTGGTCATACTGCAACTCATAGAAAACATATACAAATTCATGTTTAGATAGTCAGTGTGGAAGTTTTAGACACCTTCTGTATGTCCATGAAATCATGCTTAGCTAGCTTGAAGTTGTGGTCCCATTTTAATTCAGGAACATAAAAACACTGTACTTTAGACCCTCAATCCTAGAGTGCAGAGATTAATCTAAGCCAGAAGTAAACAAAACTTTAGCTCCAGCTGCAATGATTTCATGATGTCACTCATGCCCACTAGATACTGAGCCCCCAAGCCTCTGACACTCCTGCACTTTCGTGTCCATCTTTTTGATGGGAGCTAGTTAAAAACATTCTATTTCCTGTGTCCACTCCCAAAGACTTGCTTTCCACTGGAGGACAAAAGCAACCATATTTGGTCAATTTGCTTTCTTTCTTCCTTTTTACTTTTCCCTTTTTTTCTTCTCTTTTTCTCTTCTGAGTTTATAATCGTCAGAAACAGCTGCACAGATTGCCAACACCTTCCCCCAAGCTAACGGGGCTCCCACATACAAAACATCTATTCTGCTTCTAAATTTGTTTTTAATTATATTACAAGATGGAAACAGAAATGCCCTAGCTGTTAACACTGGCTCGGTGGGGCCCACAGTAGACATAGAACAGACACAAGGAAATACTTCAAAAAAAATTTTTTTTGGTTTGTCATGATTTAATAGCAGTTATTCCTGGCTTTGAATGAACTCTGCAATATCCCTGTGCAACAGGATAAATGATCGTCTACCACTATTAATTTTAGGTCATAATGTCTGAAATGCCGCTTCAAAAATAAATGCAGTATTTTCACTTTATTTGATCAGGTAAATACTAAACTATTTTGTCATAATAACTTTACAACACTGTGTTTCACCTTGTCTTGCCTTGACTGCTGAAGGTAATAGGGACCATTTTATTATGTCCATAAATTGAGTCAATTGACTTATCCTTATATCCTGTTTCCTGAACTTAACGAGAGATTCTGCATCATTAGGAAAACACCATCCTGAAGCAGGATCAAAAGCAAAGGAAGCCTGAAAATAAGTCATTTTGATTCCAGGGAGTGTTCAGCAGGCAAACTTTCAATACTCTGGCAGAAGTAAAACAAATAGCAGACTTTGCTAAGTGGGTTTGCTCAGAGCTTTGCTCATGCCAGAGATATCCCAGAGACATACTTTCTTTTTTTTTTTCAGAGACACACTTTCTTAAAAAAAAAAAAAAAAAAAGAATCTCTCTCTCTCTCTCTGAATATGAGGAATTGTAATGAATCTGCATTAGGCGGCTTAGTCTATCAAAGGGCACAAATCAAACCATTAAATCTTTTTTGCAAGGCAACTTTTAAAAAGCTATTTATGGTCATAATTCTTGAAATTTGGACTAAGAACCACAGTCATATTCTCCAATTAGATCTTACTGTAAGAAACAGATGTACATAGTGCAGCCAAGCTATTTGAAAACTGCATTTGGAGGGTTCTTTGGTTTTGTTGGGTCATGTTTTTCGTTTCTTTGTGTTTGTTTTCATTCTTACACTCTCTGCCCCAGAGAAGGTGCTTGGGACACTAGCTCGATACATAGTTGTCTTATGGCACTGAGCTGATGGTGACAAGGGCAAAGGAGACAGGGTCTTCTGCATTGCATTCGTGCGGGATCTGGACCCAGCCCACAAATAGCAGGACAGTGATGAGAAGGAATGATGGTTTTAAATAACAGTATCGATGAGGTGAACAGCTGCACAGAACTAAACACTCCCCACTGGTGACTCTGTTGGGTCCTCACAACGCTCCTATATGCTAAGTACCGTTAATGTTTCTATCCAGCCGATGAGAGAAATGTAACTTGGAGAAGTTAAATAACATGTTCAAGTTCATGTAGCTGCTAAATGAGTTCTGGTTTCAAAGCCTGAGCTCTTAAACACCATGCTACATCAGGAAGCCAGGTCTAGCTCTTGGAGGCAATCATCCAGAGCAGGCTCCCCTGCCAGAGACACAAACAGCCAGGGCCGCCTGGTAGGAAATGAGCGAAGGCCTGACACATGCCAAAGAGCTCACGGTAAGAGGCGAGATTGAGCTGAGTGGGGAGGTCTCCTGCCTACATTAATTTAACTTATTAGAAACCACATAGCCAACAGCTATGGCTTAGACTTGCTATTTCCCTGAGAGGGGGGAGACAAGAGGGGGGGAGTATCTTCTACAAGAGCCATTGCACTTAAGTCTTCATTACTTTTGAAATTCTCTGATTCTCCCTCAGTTCCCTAGACCAAAAAGTCTGGAGACCTCCAGATTCATTATAGTAAACACAGCTAGAAAAACTGCTCTCTAAACCACCCAAACAGGCTAAACACTGAGCTAGTTCAATTGCTGTTGAGGGTGGTATCTCTCAGACAGGTCCAATGGACAGCAAGCCCAGGAATAACAATACCGAAGCCAACAACATAGAAACCCAGCTATAGCGACATAACCTTATTGAAGATCTGAGTGGTTACTGGTGAATTTAATTCAATTGCAGACTACCAAGTCCATGATAATTTCTTTCCTCAACTACCCAGAAATAAAAATAGGAATTACCTACACTGTGTTGGAACTACCCAGAACAGATGAAGGGTTAGAAGTCTGTAAAAACCCAAATATGAATTACTGGCTAGTGCCCAAGAATGACAGTACTGATCTCTACCAATTCTCCAGACTTCCTTTGCTCTTCCACACTCCTCACTCCTCTCTGGCCACACGGGACCACTTTCTATTTCCACTTACATTCATTATTGATATAACTCTTTATATGCTCACAAATACCAGAAACCCACACTTGACTGGCTCACACAGTGAAGAATGTAGCTAGAAACCTAAAGTCAGGGTACTCCACAGTTGAGGCCTTCAGTTAAGGAAGCCAACAGGATCTTAGATTATTTCCATCGTGTGTGTGTGTGTGTGTGTGTCTGTGTGTGTCTGTGTGTGTCTGGGTGTGTCTGGGTGTGTCTGTGGGTGTGTCTGTGTGTGTCTGTGTGTGTGAATGTTCATGTGTATGTGCAGTTGTATATATACATGTGGACACAAGAGGTCAATGTTGGGTGTCTTCCTCAATCACTCCCCACATTATTTTTTTTTTCATTTAGTTGATTAGTTAGCTAACTAGTTATTTAGGGAATGTGCACATGGCCCAACAGACATATGGAGGAGTCAGTTCTCTGCTTACTATTTAGGTCCCAGGGCTCAAACTCAAGTCATCAGGCTTGGCATCAAGTGTCTTTATCCACTAAACCATCTCACCTTATTTTTAAGACAAGGTGTTTTGCTGAAACTGGAGCTCATCGATTCTGCTAGACTGGTTGGACAGCAAGCCCCATGGATCCTCCTGTCTCCTCCCCTGCTACCCCCTAGCTCTGCTGTTACAGACATGCATGGCAGTGTCCAACTTTTTAACATGAATTCTACAAAACCAAACTTAGGTCCTTATGTTTGCGCGGCAGCAAGCCTTTCCACACTGAGCCATCTGTTTAACCCTCCTTCCATCTTTTTTTGTTCAGTCTTTAGTGAATGGTATTTGTCAAGTGAACTACATTCTTCAAGATCACAAACCCTGATAACATTCAGAGGCAAAAGAAGCATTTTTTATAAAAAGTGAGCAAACATTCCCAAAAGCTTTCTAGTAAATTTCTCTTTCATTTGGATCAAAACTGTAAGAAATTCCCTAAATAATCACATGCCTAAACCAATCAATAGTGAGAGACTAAGGCCATATGATCAATCCAGCCCAATCAGGACCCAAATCCCCTGTCCCCTGAAGTACATGACTATGAAGAGGAAGGTAGATGCTGATCATTAAAGGTAAAGCAGGGGTTGGGAAGGCAAGTGGTCCTCTAAGGAAGAAAGGAAGGCCCATCATTGCTGAGCCGTATATACTGTTTGTTATTAACAACTTATAGGCTTTATTGAAGATCTCATGTTCTCAGGAGAGCCCTTCCTGTCCCTCACAGACACAGATCTCCCAAGCTGTCAAACATCACCCTACCATCATCATGATGCTTATGACGATTGTGCTCGTGCAGTGATACTTAACGCTTCCTACTCTATTACTGCACTCTCTTGTTTATGGTTGTGCCTTCAGTACTTGCAATGATACCTAGTAGGGATACTGGCCAGAAGGGGTTTCTTTCCACCTTTAAAGCTGTACTACTGTCAAGAACCACCATATCCCTGTCCTTCAAGATGGTTGTTTTCATTATGGCTGCCCCAAGGACTTTAAGATATTGACAGCCTAGGAGTCCGTCTGTCTCCACACCTCTCTACCAGCAACGACATATCTTCTCCATCTTCCTTATCCACGAAGTCCTTATCCATGAGCCCCTGCCAAGAGAGCAGATGGCTGTGTCCCATCCATCTTGATCTCCTAGGGAGCTACACTTCCTTTTTCAGCTCAAAGCATCCAAGAACAAGTGGCCTAAGAGACAGAAGTCTGTCAGTGGCTAGTCTAAATTTCTCTTCAGCGGTTTGTCCATTGGCATCAGGTCTAAACTGCCTTGTTCCTTCCCTTTGAGATAACAGATCTCTTTAAAGTCAGACAATAGGAAATTATTTCTTTCTATATCTTGTTGTACTCATCTCTAAGTGAGAAAAGTTACCATTTCAGCAGAATGCTCTATGAGGTACCATGACTGGATTGTGAAATGTCACAGTTGAAAGAATTCATCAGTCTTGTGGCATGGATGTCTATAGACTTTTTATGGTCAAATTGTATGAGTTGAAAGTCTTGAGACCTAGTGTGGCAGTCACAACTGCATGCAATCACTAGAATGACATGACAGCCATGGCTCTGCCAAGGTCGGCTGCCCAAACCTGGATGCTCCTTCCTAAAGGAGATGAAGAAGCTTTTTGGGTTTAAGGTGATTTGATAACTTCCACCCTCAGAAATTAGAACTGAGAATAAAAATCCAGAGTGATGCCCAGTTACCATACCCTAAAGGAACACTGTCTAGTCCAGAAATCACAGCTGTTTGCAAGAACTCGCTCATTTTTATGGTAACTTCTAGCTTCTCCCCACTTGATTGCCTTGCACTCTCCTACCTGTACCTAAAGGGACTGGATGCTTATCTGCAAAGGCAGCTCAGAGTCATAAGGCTGGGGATACCATGTGTCACTCAGCAGGTTGTCTTCCAGATGAAATCAAGCATAAAGGGTACCTGGTGACTTCTTCCACAAGTAGAAGGAAGCAGCCTGGATCCCTGATGAATACCAAGGAAGAAAAGAAAGGCAACTCCAGCCCACCCAGAAGAGCTCATTGTCCGAGGGTTTTGCGGTTTGTACACCCCAATGGCAACACCCACTTCCAGTAGACACCTTCTCCTGCCCCAGTGGACACGGTGATACATGCCGTCTTTCATCAGTCTTGAGCTATGCTGGAAGGACATGCTTTAGGCAAATTACCCCCTCCACAGGTCACTCACCCCTGTGGTCTGCAAAGATGCAGTCAACATTGTAAAAGATCATATTCTCCAAGCAGAGCAATTCCTGTTTGGAAAGGCATGCTGTGCTACATATATGCCATCCATTCAAGAATTGGAAATTTGAATCTGCAAGAAAATGTCTGCATTTTCCTGTATACTCTGCATAAGGCTTGCTGTCATAGCCCTCATCAATGAAGCGCAGTGATAACTTCTAAGAGAATTATTGGAAACCACCAGTAACTGGAGGCAAGGTAGATAATGCAGTATCAGGAGCAATGCTATAACGAGCATTAAAATAAGTGGTATTAAGGCACTGCTTTGGGCAAAAGATCTATGCTGTTTCAACACAGAAAGTTCTGAATAGCCCACGATAACTGGGTTGCTACATTTTTCTTGCATCTGAGATACAAAACTAGCAAGGAACCATTGAACTAGCAATAAAGAATTGAACAGATGCCCAGACACAGGCACTGATTTGATAACACATAGCTAACTAGGTAAGAACCTCTTCTATACCCATTATTCTAATTCTTCAGCAAATCTTTAACTTTACCCCTTAATTTTTTTTTATTAATTTTATTTATTTCTGTATGTGTATGAATGTACTGTCTGCATGCAAGTCCGTGCACCCGTGTCGTGCAACGCCGCGGAGTTCAGAAGAGGGTCTCGGATTCCCCTGGAACTGGAATTCTCCTGGAATTGGAGCTTCAGACGGTTCTCAGCCGCCATGTGGGTGCTGGGGATCGAACCCGGGTCCTCTGTAAGAGCGGTCGGCGCTCTTAACCGCTAGGCCATCTCTCCAGCCACCCCTTAATTTTATAATACGTTTTAATCAAATTGCATCAATGTATGAAGTCCATGTTTGCCTAAGTCTCCACCCACCCTAGAGAATGCCAGAAGTTTTGTCTCTTGGTATCACTTCTCCTTCCTACTGTAGAAATGAAGTTTTAGCTGAATACATGGCTACACGAGGCAATGGTTTCCAGCCTGCCGCGTTGAGGAGTATGACTCCAACATATCTGGATTATGCCCCCCAAAGGAGGTGCAGGCAATTCCTTCACCCTTCCCCTGTTCCTGCTGGAGGGAACGTGGAAAGAATTGAAGTATTCCTAGAACTCAGGCATCCTGAGCATTGGGTAACAGAGTCACCCCACCAGCCCTAGTCCACCTATCTTTAAATCATGTTATTATACAGAAACAAACCTCTGTTTTGCTTAAACCATTGTATATGTGGTCTCACTGAGACAAAGTTACTGAGGTGAGTAGGACACAAAGAAAAGACCTCTGAGGAGTAAATCTCTAGATCATTTTAGACCTATGAAATTGGAATTTCCTTTGAAATACCAACATGGCTGTATCAAGTGACTAGCTTGATCCAAGTCTGAAGCTCATAAGAGAGATCTATGTTCAATTTATAAAGGCAAGAATAGTCAGCATACAGATTTTAAACAACTTGATTGAGGTAGTACTTACAATACATTGCATCTGTTTAATGTGTTCGATTTCATGAGTCTTCACTTGATGGCACACCTAAAAAGCCCTCCTCACAACAAAGATACAGAACATTCCCACCCTTGAAAGCTTTCCTATGCTCCTCTGCACTCTGTCCCTCTGTCTGTCCCAGTCTCGAGGAAGGCTGATCAGCTGATACAAGTTAGTTTTCACTTTCTAGAATTTTAAATAAATGAAATGCACGTGCATTCTTTCATATCGGTCTTTCACTTTACAGAATGCACTTAAGATTCATTAACCCATGGTGTTATGTGATTCAGTGTTTATTTTTATGATTACTGATTGATATTCCACTGAATAGATGATAGCACAGATTTTTGTCTATTCGTTTTTTTGATGAGGTTTTCGCATTCTTTCTGCTCTAAGCATATTGTTGGTTCTTGTATTTCTCAGAAAGGTGAGGGATAAAAGAGCAAGGACAAGCTCGTAGGTGTTCTACTTAGAGTTTAGAAAGCAAACAAGAAGACTCCAAGACATTCTTGAAAGGCCAGAGAAGTAGGAGCTGTTAAGTGTGAACAAGAGTAAAAGCATTTCAAAAGCGTGCAACTGACAGTTCTGAGGAATGCTGTTGCAAAGCAGAGCAGGATGCAGACAGTGTCTTTGTATCTGATGCCATGAAGATGATGGACAAGATGAATCCAGAGGAAGAAGTGGAGATGAAAACTCAGTTGGAACCAGTCAAACATAAGATGTGAAGAAGTTTCACAGGTGTCCTCAGAGCACTGATCATAAAAGACCCAGTGGCAGGGAAGACAGAGGCAGCAAGAAAGAAGGTTAATGACAGTGAGATTGGGAGAGAAAAAAAGCAGCCAAAAGGTGAGGGGAAGGTCAGTGGATGGAAGTCCCAACGAAGAACTGCTGCAACTGGGCAGGGAAGAAATGAAGCAGCGATTGAAGAGTGCAGCAAGGTAGAGTGAGTCTCTGGCAAGGACAGTCCAGACTGTGATCATGGGAGTGAGTGGCTAAGCCGGAGTGGAGGAGAAAGCCATCCTGTCAGTGGAGCTCAGATAAGAAGAGGCTCTCCTACACAGGCCATCCACAGAGACACTGGTGTGGCCACTACACAGACAGACAGAGCTGACAAGGAATAATGGCAGCCAGAATGCTTGTCTCTAGGAAAAGTGGGAGGTGGGGATCTAAGGACTCCACAGCACACAAGCTCGGCGAGCACCGCTGCAGGTTGAGGGTTCTACCGAAGACTCAAAAGATGTCAGCATCCATCAGTGAGTGGTGACGTGGATTTATGGAAACTCCTAACAGGTTAAAAAAAACTATTTTTGTGGTGTTTGTGTCTTCATGAAATAACCCTGGACAAAGTCTGTTTCTGCTATTTCTAACAGAAGTTGTTCATGATTCCCCAGTACCAGTCCTGTGAGGAACAGCTACCATTATTTTATATTTATTACTGTACTTAATTTTTTAAGAAAACAGGATTAACTTTCAGATTAAACACCATGTAAATGTTGCACTGTGCTTTAATTAAAATGAATAAGCTAATTAAACTCGAAAAAAGTTCAAATAAACCCATGGGAGTGTAACATTAAAGAATATACCCTTTGTTAATGCTTTGTGATGTGAGAAAAGATTATAGCACATTAGAGATAAATATTAGTTGGCTTTTGTTATATTAAAGGTTCCTGGACTATATATCATACTATTAATGGCTAGTTTATATTAATTATATCTGCAGACCAAAGCAATATTTGACGATATAACATGACCCAACCCTGAATAGCGTTGTTAGTATGGATTTAAGCTCTCATTCTGAAACTTAGATTTCTGAGGAAGAGAAGATACTTCTGTTTATTTAATGTCAATAGAAATAAACCTTTAAAAGGAAAATAAGCACATTGTGAAAATCAAGGTGAAATGTATTCATTCCGTGCTGCTTGTTACTCCAAGATCTGAAGTGTGTAAGGGCTTCCCTGGAGCTATTACTACCGAGTGGGTTGTGGGGAGACCTTGGCTCTCAATGAGATTCAATGCACACCTCATTGCCACTGAACTCAAGCCATGGTCTGCTATGTAAATGTGCACTAAGGGCCTCTTTAAATGGAGATTGTGGTTACAACAGGCCATTGCTGCTCTTCTCTGCTTGATTGTGTTCTTGGGGGATTTAAATATGTATATTATGGCACAAGCCCAGAGTAATCTGGGGGGATGGTTCTTATCACATATGTTGGATATCTTCAATTAGGACATTCTTAGTTTGCAAGTGAGTGACTTCTCACCAAGCTGTGGTTATAACAGTCTACTGAGACTAATTGTATCCAGACCCATTTCACAGTTTGTCCTTAATATGGATTGAGGACACTTAGTGCACTCTCACTAAGTGATTCTTAGTGTGGATTCTCAACAATTCCTGTAAAAGCCTCTTTGAATCCAGTTGACGCTGAGATTGCAGATAGATGGAAGATTCAGAGATAGACAGCTAGTCTGTAATATATATGTGTGTATGCAAACAAATGTATGTGTGAGTATTCATATTTAGAAAGAACAAGAAACAGTCATTTTTTTAATTTTATTTTTTATGTATATGAATGTACTGTCTGCATGTAGGTCTGGGCACCTGTGTCGTGCAATGCCGAGGAGGTCAGAAGAGGGTCTCGGATTCCCCTGGAACTGGAGTTCTCCTGGAACTGGAGTTACAGACAGTTCTCAGCCGCCATGTGGGTTCTGGGGATCAAACCCCAGTCATCTGCAAGAGCAGTCGGTGCTCTTAACCGCTAGGCTATCTCTCCAGCCCCAGAAACAGTCATTATTTTAATTTTTTTATATTTTATTTATTTATTTATTTATTTATTTATTTATTTATTTATATGAATGTACTGTCTTCATGCAGGTCTGTGCACCCGTGTCGTGCAATGCCGCGGAGGTCAGAAGAGGGTGTCGGATTCCCCTGGAACTGGAGTTCTCCTGGAATTGAAGTTACAGACGGTTCTCAGCCACCATGTGGGTGCTGGGGATGGAACCTGGGTCCTCTGTAAGAGCGGTCAGCGCTCTTAACCGCTAGGCCATCTCTCTCCAGCCCCGAAACAGTCATTCTTTTAAAGGCACAAACTCCGCCCCCCCAACCCCCATGAATATGTGAGTTTGATTTTTTCCATACCAAAGTAGCAAGAACCATTTCTGCATGCCATAAAAATCTAATCTGTTATTCCCTTTAAAGCAGAGATTGTGAAAGTTGGGCTTTCTTTTTTAATTCCATTGACCATTAACAGACTAGGAATTAGACAGGACTAGCCACTGAATACATTTTTCACATTGCCCTACTTAGAAATAAATGGATTTTTTGTTGTTAAATTTGTTTTGTAATCTGAAATTTTTCCCTTTTTACATTTGTTTCTCTGTTCTAGTTTTTCTTCAATTGCTGTGACAAAACACTCTGACTGACACCAACTTGGAGAGGAAAGGGTTTATTCAGCTCACATCTTCTAGGTCACAGTTCATCACTCAGGGAGCCCAGGAACTCAGGGCAGGAACCTGGAGGCAGGAGCTGAGGCACAGGCCATGGAGGAATGCTGCTTTCTGGCTTGCTCCCCTGCAGCCTGCTTTCTTGTTTGTTTTGTTTTGTTTTTTGTTTTTGGTGTTTTGTTGGTTTTTTTTTCATCTTTTCAAGACAGGGTCTCCCTATAGTCCAGCTGTCCTGGAACTCACTCTGTAGACCAGGCTGGCCTTGAACTCACAGAGATCTGCCTGCCTCTGACTCCCAAGTGCTAGGATTAAAGGCGTGCGCCACCACGCCCAGCAACAGCCTGCTTTCTTATACGTACACAACAACTGCCCGGGGGTGGCATCACCATAGGGGAGAGGGCCTCAACAATCAAGACAATAATCCACAGACGTGGCCACAGGCCAGCCCAATGGAGCCAATTACCCAGTTGAGGCCTTCAACCCAGGTGTGTCAAGTTGACACTAAAGCTATCTAGCACACTGTGCCAAATAATTCTATTAATAGTGTTATTTAAAATGTAAATCATGCCAGGTGTGGTGGTACACGCCTTTAATCCCAGCACTCAGAAGGCAGAGGCAGGCAGATCTTTGTGAGTTCAAGGCCAGCCTGGTCTATATAGTGAGTTCCAGGCCAGGTGGGGTTACAGGGAGACCCTCTCTCAAGGAGACAAAAGAAATAATAATAATAATAATAATAATTTTAAATAATAATAATGTAAATTGTATTGCTATAAGTAGTTTAATTAAACACAAATAATAAATAAATAAATAAATAAATAAATAAATAAATGGATGGATCATTTTTATATTCTATAGATGAGGAACAGAGAGAAAGAGGAAGGGGAAAAGTTTTTTAAAAAGAGGACTGTTTAATCCCAGCACTCAGGAGGCAGAGGCAAGCGGATCTCCCAGAGTTCAAGGCCAGCCTGGTCTACATAGAGAGGACAGATGGGTCTGCAGGGAGACCCTGTCTCAAAAAGACCAAAAAAAAAGAAAAAAGAAAAAAAAGAGGAGGGGATGGGAGGGTAGAGCGGGTAAGAAGTTTGCGACAAGTCTTTCTGGCCACTGCTTAGGAAAAATGCTTAAACCAAACTCTCATGGCCAAATGATGTACATAATTCTTTTATTTAACATCATTCTGAAAACAATTTCATAGAATAATAATAACTAATCAACGCACATTGAATACCTACCATGTCCCAAGTTCTTAGTGGTTGGCATTTATTAACTTGTTCTCCAGGATGGCTTTTTGAGGTAGATATGATCTTATAATCTGCATTTCATAAATGAGGAAATAGAGGGACTGAGAAGTTAAATTTATTTCCACCATTAGAAAACAGTGGATCTGGGAGCTGGAGAGATGGTCTAGCAGTTAAGAGTGCCAACTGCTCTTGCAGAGGACCCAGGTTCAATCCCCAACACCCACATGGCAGCTGAGAACCGTCTTTGACTCCAGTTCCAGGGGAATCTGACGCCCTCCTCGGACCTCTGGGGCATTGCACGACACAGGTGCACAGACCTACATGCAGACAGTACATTCATACACATAAAAATTAATTAATTAATTAATTAATTAATTAATTAATTATTAAAAAAAAACAGTGGATGTGAGAGTTCCCTTTGTCTTTACAATACCCTTGAGGTAAATAGCAGTATTCCCATCTTACAGATGAAGCTCATAAAGGCCATATAATCAGCCCAAAGCTACAAATAGCAGTAAACCCAGGAACAGAAGAACCACAAATCGAAGGCATTCTCCATGAAAATGGGGCCATAGTCTTACCTCATCCATGAAGCATTTTTTTTGTCTTTTTGTCTTTTTGAGACAGGATCTCCCGATAGCCCCAGCTGGCCTGGAACTCACTCTGTAGACCAGGCTGGCCTTGAACTAACAGAGCTCCACCTGCCTCTGCCTCCTGAGTGCTAGGATTAAAGGTGTGTGTCACCACACCCAGCTTAAAGATGGTTCTTAGCCGCCATGTGGGCTCTGGGAATCAAACCCAGGTCCTCTTCAAGAGCAGTCGGTGCTCTTAACCACTGAGCCATCTCTCCAGCCCCCATGAAGTAGTTCTTCAGGGGTATCGACTGAGCTTCTGGAACACTCAATAGCAAAAGGAGAAGAGATCTCTGAAACAATAAATTCACTCTGGATCTGGTAATATGACAGGACTTTAAAATACTAATGCCAAAAAGGTATCATATCTATCTGTATCCCCCCCAATTTTTTCTTTTTTTATGTTTTTTGTTTTTTTTGACCATGAGTCTCCAGAAGGCAGTTGTATTATACATCCTATAGGGTGGAATCAAGGCACAGATTTCATCAAATTCATCCATGCTGTTTGGGTGACTGTATGTGATTAACTTGGGAAGCAAACTTATTTTTTCATTAAATCATCTTATAGGTGAAAGAGAATGCTACAAGGTGATACCGTACAACAGAAAATTATAGAGAACATTTGTATGTGCCAATCCCAAAGTTATTTTTATACAGATTTTATGTAGAACAAACAGTGGACAATAGCAATTTATAGCTCCATTTAACTCAGATGCATTACCGTTTTTATCAGAGTCTGTAACCAATGTTGTTTAATATAACACATATTTACTTTTACTGAGTCCTAAAAAACCATGTAACCTGTGACAGTGTCTGGGCAAAACTGGATACTTGTTGAACTCACGTCAATTAAATATGCATTAATTGGATATACACCTGTCTCCCTCTCCCGCCCCTCCCACCCTTCCCAATTCACCATTTTAGTTAGTTTTCTGATGCAATCTTTTCTGTTTTGTTGTTCTTTTACTATGGCATCCCTCTCCATGAGAAATATTTATATCTGGGCTATTGTCACTAGCATCCATATATGAGGGACACCAGTTGTCGTTTGTTTTTTCTGGGACTGTGTTACTTCACTTAACAAATGTCTTCTAGCTCCATCCATTTACTGCAAAGTTCATGATGTGTCCCTTTTACCACAGCATAGAACTCATGTGTAGCATGTACCACATTTTCTCTATCCACTCGTCAGTTGAGGGGCACCTGGGCTGGTTCCAGCTTTTTGCTATTGTGAACAGAGCTGCAATAAATATAGCTGTGCATGTATCTCTGCAGTAGAATGTGTCTTGTGGGTATATACCCAGGAGTGGTATGACTGGGTCAAATGGCAGCCTCATTTTGAGTCTTCTAAGGGTTTCCACACTGCTTTCCAATAGTGGCTCTTACAAGTTTAACATCCCACCAGCAGTGGATGAGTGTTCCCCTTTGCCCCACAACCTCTCCAGCACTTGGTATCAATTCGTATTTACCTGATCCTAGCCAGTCTTATTGAGTAGATGATATCTCAAAGTGGTTTTATTTTGCATTTCCTTAATTTTAGCAATTGAACACTTCTTAAGATGGTTTTTCTCGGCCATCTCTAATTCTCTCCTCTGTTAAGTCTCTATTCAGATCTTTGCTCCATCTTTTGAGTGATTCATTTGTTTTTTTTCTTCTTTGTTTTTTGAGTAGCTTGTATACTCTGGAAATTAATGCTTTGTCAGATGTTTCTGCAGTGAAGGTTTCCTCCCACTCTGTGGGTTTTCTCTCTCACTTCCTTTATTGTTTCTTTTATGTACAGAAACTTTGATTTAATTGAGGTCCCATTTGTCAATTGTCGATTCTTATTTCTTGTGCAGCTGCTGTCTGATTTAGAAGTCTTTTCCTACGCCTATGTCTTGTGTATCTGCTGCCAAGTTTCTCTTCTATCACCTCCAGATTTGGGGTTTCACGTTGAGGTCTTTGATCCATCTGGAGTTGACTTTCGTACAGGGTGAGAGGTAGGGGTTTAATTTCATTCTTCTGCAATGGTGTGTGATCCAGTTTTGCCAACACCACTTACTGAAGAGTGCTGTCTTCCTCCACTGGGTCTTCTTGCCCCTTGTCAAATATGAGGTGGCTGAAATTGTATGAGCTTCAGGTTTGGATCTTCAGTTTTATTCCATTGGTCAACTGGTCTTTTTTTTGTACCAGGATAACGCAGGCTGTTTTAATGACTATAGCCCGTAGTATATGTATAGCAATTCAAATCTTAAAACTAACTACAGGAAAAATTTGTATGTTCCAACGGTCAAAATGTCACCCTTAATGGCTGAGAAAGAAAAGATACAGCTTTGCTCAAGTAGGATGTACCAGAAAGTGCCAACAGAAAGGTTGGCCTGTTCTGAACATTAAAAGGAAGAAAAGCCTCAGATTGCTACAAAACATCAAACCCCTCTGTGGATCCTACTTGTAACAACTATGTATAATGAGTCCTAATGAAAACTTTACCTTCTAGGAGCCAAAGGTTTTAATACGAGAGACTTTCTTACCTCCCCCCCATAGAACAAGGAGAAATATGATGATGATGATGTCGTTCTCCAACTGTAATTGGAGACAAACTATTATAGAGGTAATCTCTTATAAAACCGGTAAAACTCCCTTCTTGATTGACTAATAGACATAGGAACTGTTAGAAAAGGATTATTCTCTATTCGAACCCAAATATAACACTAAAGTCTCCTTAATCTATGCACTTAAGCAAAATATATTTAATGCAGGAGCTCTGACATCAGCAATGGATTTTCTACCAAGGAGATGTTTGGCAAGGGATCCAAGACCCCACAAAACGTAAAGGCTCCTCTAAACTGGGATATCTGCAAGAAGAGAGGTGATAGGCCCTGCTGTTGAAGACCCGCTTTAAATGTGGGAAAGATGTATTGAGACCACCCACTGCAAGTGTACAGATGGTCTCTGGAATACCAGAGAGTGTTACCAAAGGCCACTAAAACCAATAAAGCAAAATATGGGTCTCCTTGAGTCAAGCAAGACTCCTCAATCAGCACCAGCTACAACCTCACCTGCCTGGAAATACTGTGAGCAGAGGCAAGCCATATGCCTGTATATCCCAAATCTAATTGGCTATTGGCTCTCTCCTTGGAGGAATAACCCATGGCTGATGCCACAAGCTTACACCCTCTAATGGTCAGGAGATGATATAAGCCACAGAAAGACCCTGTCATATTCAACAGAAAAAAATGTAATTCATGGATTAACACACCATCCAAACATCTGTGTCTATACCAAAAGTAACCTATGATAACAATTAGTACTGTTTAATACCTATATATCTAATTGCTTATGCTTCATTAGTAGGATCAAAAGGTTATTCCTGGACAAATTGTCAGCCCATGAAGGAAACAGCCAGAATTGACCAGAGTCCAAGACAACATCTCCAGAGAAAGTAGACTGTTTTGCTTCTCAACCCCTGTGGCCCTTTCTAAGCCTAGGGAACAATCTGCGGAAGAGGGGCATGGTAGAATGTAGGGCTGTGATTGGGGTGATGGTGAACCTACAGCAATAGCCTGGACAACTCATTTGATCAACTTGATTGAACATACAAGCCCCCCCTGTGGATGGTGGAACCCATGGGCTTGTGGTGGTTGGGCACAACTGCCTTGCCAAATTGGTTTTACATGAAGGATGCCTAGTACTCATAAATTTCACTTATTGCTAAAAAATGAAAAAAAAAACTGAGAGAAAGATGCAGGACAGTTATGGCAGAATGCATGATCTGGGATGGGGGGGTGGGGTGGGGGGAAAGGGAAGGGGAATATGCCTGAACATGAATTGGATAAATGATGTATGAAATACACAAGCATCAATAAAAAAAAATAAAAATTAAATAAAGAAATAAAATAAAATACTAATGCCATGCTCATTAAGAGATGAAACAGCTAGAAATCACAACCTACAGGAAATTTTGTTTATATATTATCATTATAAAATCTAAATAAAAAAGGAAGGAAAGTGGTGAAATAAATTTGTCTTAAATCAGCTTATGTTACTGTACTTCAAGATCTGTTCTGCTCTACTGTGAATACCTGGAGCCTTCTTCCTCTTTAATTGTGTTAAGTGAAGCAGATCTGGTGAGAGCTGACACAATTGGCGCCACCCTCCCATCCCTGCGAAAGGTATAAACCACTCTTCCCTTCTCAGTACAGACAGAATTTAAGACTCCATTTCTTTGCACCATACTCTCAGCAACCCTGACCAACCTGAAGTCATTGATAAGTAAACTAAAAACCTACTGGCAACCTTTGTTCTAGAGATGTTATCTCTGTCCCTAAGCTTAATTCAATGTAGCTGCCATTCAATGTTCTGTCTCCCTTGTCTGGATCTACAAAGCTATATCATAGTTTCCCTTGACATGCATGCCATAAAATCTAAAGGGTCCTGAACTTCTATCTTAGTCCACTTGAGCTTTACAACAAAATACCTGAGACTAGATGATCTATAAGCAATAGAAGGTTGTTTCTCTCAGGCAGCTGGGATGTCCAAAACTAATTGGCTAATAGATTTGATATCTTCTCCTGCTACCAAAATAGCATCCAGTTGCTATGTCCTTCAAAATGGACAAATTCCATGTTTTCATATGTGCTTTTGTGTGATCCTTTAAGAATATGTAGTGGAAGGAACAAGAGCATGGTACAATACCTCCAACACAGAGGAACTCTGTTATCAGCAATCCAGATTTCTCAGTTATCCAGAATGTTCTATTGACAACCATCTAGCTTCATAGAACAGAAGGTAGACATGGCTTCTACCTCTTTGAGATGGTTGAGGTATCCAAATGGACTACCAAGAAAACTCAGGGTAGCAGATTTTCATGCACAAGCCACACCACAAACCTCCCCTCTGTCAATATAGCTCTGTCTGGACAGAATGAAGTAACCACAGAACCTCAGTGAAGCTGGTGAGACCTACTGTGTGATAAATGTCACAGCTATCTGGACCACCTGTTTTCTCCAAGAATCTGGTTCTTCCTTTTACTTTTTTTTTTTTTGGTCTTTTTGAGACAGGGTCTCCCTGTAGCTCCGACTGTCCTGGAACTCACTTTGTAGACCAGGCTGGCCTTGAACTCACAAAGATCCACCTGCCTCTGCCTCCCAAGTGCTGGGATTAAAGGCGTGCGCTACCACGCCGGCCACTTTCTTTTACTTTTTTAATAACATTTGTGTATGTTCGTGTGTATGTGTATGTGTACATGCACATGTGTGTGTGTGTGTAGGCATGCATGTCTTGGTACACATGTGGAGGTCAGAGGACAACTTACAGGAGTCAGTTCTTTCCTTCCGCCATGTCAGGCTTGGACCTTTCCCTGCTAATCCATGGTGCTGGTCCCTCTCTTGTATTTACTTTTTTAATTAATTTTTTTAGGTTAGCATAAGAGTAACGAGTTTTATGGGGCTGGAGAGATGACTCAGCGGTTAAGAGCGCCGACTGCTCTTGCAGAGGACCTGAGTTTGATTCCCAGCACCCACATGGCGGCTAAGAGCAGTCTTTAACTCCAGTTCCAGGGGAAACCAACGCCCTCTTCTGACCTCTGTGGCATTGCATGACATGCGTGCACAGACCTGCATGCAGACAGTACACTCATACACATAAAAAATAAAATTAAATTAAAATTAAAAAAAGAGTAACGAGTTTTGCCATGGCCTCTTCATGCACAATTGTAATTTCATATTGTTCTGTTTGATTTGCTGCCCTGCCGCATGTCCCCTGCACCTCTCCAGCTGCCTGTCTTCCTGCCCTCCGTTAGTTCTTCCTACTGAAAAGTCTTGTTCTTGTGAAAGTTCTGGCCACACTGTTGTAAATATCCTCTGAATGCCTAAAACTCTCATGAGCTGTGAAACTTTGGAAAAACCATTTTACCTGAGTTCCAGGAGACTTCTCAGTAAAAAAAAAAGAAAATAACAGAAAGTAAGAACAAAACCATATAACCAGATAAGTTAATTCTAGCCACTTCTTTCTCTAAAATTTGTAGTTCTAAAAATGATTCCCCACATTACAAATGAAAACATTGAGGTAAAAATCTAAAACAATTTCTCAGGGCCACTGAAAAATCCCAGGATGGGAATTTTTTAAATTTCCCGGCATTATCATGAAAATTTGTAATAATTAGCTACTTGTTTTTAGAAAAAAAGCAGGAATTTGCAGAAATAAAATTTATTCCTAGATAACTAAAGATGGGTAAATTTAAAAAAAATGTTCTGTTGTTAAAATGTTAGACTTCTTTAGACTTTAAAAAGATTTTTTTCTATTTTCTTTTTTCTTTTTTTTTCATACGGGAATACGTCAAGATATTTTCTTTATTTATATGTATGGGTATGTGCACATGTGTGTGGGTGCAGAGGGCCAGTGTCTTTGGAGTTCAGGAGTCAGATCCCCTGGAGTTAGAGTTACAGGAGGTTGTAAGCTGCCAGACATGGGTGCCCTACAAGAACAGTACCTGCTCTTAACCACTGAGCTCCAGGTTCTTCCCTTGGCTTTAAAAAAAAATCATGTTAGTGGTTCTGTAGGTAACACTAATGATACAATGTTGTATCATAAGTCCAATCACCATAAGGATTATTTTCCTTTACTATTCTAATTCAAAAAGAATTAGTGTTCTGGTTTTAGAAAGCTCAAATTTACAACAGTTTAGACTAATACAGTTATCGCAATCAATAAAATTTTCAGAATGCCATAAGAATAAAACAAAATGTAAGCTAAATATAAAAAAACTCTTGAACCCTTGTATGTGTGAGAGAGACAGAAGAGTGTGTGTGAGAGAGAGACAGACAGACAGACAGAGAGACACAGAGAGAGAGATCGAGAGAGGGAGAGAGCAAGAGAGAGAGAGAGAGCGAGAGAGAGAGAATAAACATGTCAAGGGTACCATAAAGAGAGGCTCTTTGTAGTATATGAGACATTTACAAAAGCCTTGTTGATTTATAAGTCAGCCAGCCCTGCCTCTGCCAGAAATGCACTCAGCATCCTGACTCTGGTCATGGTGGACGGCCTGGTGTGAACGCAGACAGCATCTGGTCTTGGTGGCCGGCCTGGTGTGAACTCAGACAGCATCTGGTCATGGTGGACGGCCTGGTGGAATGCAGACAGCATCTAGTCATGGTGGACGGCCTGGTGTGAACGCAGACATCATCTGGTCATGGTAGATGGCTTGGTGTGGACACAGACATCATCTGGTCATGGTGGACGGCCTGGTGTGGACACAGACAGCATCTGGTCATGGCGGACAGCCTGGTGTGAACGCAGACAGCATCTGGTCATGGTGGACGGCCTGGTGGGGGCACAGACAGCATCTGGTCATGGTGGACGGCCTGGTGGGGGCACAGACAGCATCTGGTCATGGTGGACGGCCTGGTGTGAACGCAGACAGCATCTGGTCATGGTGGATGGCCTGGTGTGAACACAGACAGCATCTGGTCATGGCGGACAGCCTGGTGTGGATGCAGACAGCATCTGGTCATGGTGGACAGCCTGGTATGAATGCAGACAGCATCTGGTCATGGTGGACGGCCTGGTGGGGGCACAGACAGCATCTGGTCATGGCGGACGGCCTGGTGTGAACGCAGACAGCATCTGGTCATGGCTGATAGCCTGGTGCAAACGCAGACAGCATCTGGTCATGGTGGACGGCCTGGTGCGGACACAGACAGCATCTGGTCATGGTGGACGGCCTGGTGCAAACGCAGACAGCATCTGGTCATGGTGAACGGCCTGGTGCGAACGCAGACAGCATCTGGTCATGGTGGACGGCCTGGTGTGGACACAGACAGCATCTGGTCATGGTGGACGGCCTGGTGGGGGCACAGACAGCATCGGGTCATGGTGGACGGCCTGGTGCGAACGCAGACAGCATCTGCTTCCACCATTGCTGGTGCCTGCATCGCATCGTGTCAGAGAGGAAAGTGGATTAAGTCTATGAATTAAAAGCCTCATATCCACAGCTCACAAAGCTTTTCATAAATCAGACTTCTCATTCTAAAAGAAAAATATGTTTTCCAGTGTTTTTTTGTTCTGTAGAAGCGCCTTACCAAAGGTTAAAAAGCAAAAAGAGAAATGTTTTCCTAACACAACAGCAGAGTGAAAAGAACATTTGTCAACATCCACAGCCGGCTGCTTTCTATTCAATTATTCAGAAATAAAAGTCCAAACACACTTTACCTAGAATGTTGCTCCAGTATGAGCCGCCATTTCTGATTAACTTCACTACACAATGAAGCTGAGAGGTTTGAGCACACCAGGACACCACATCAGTGGTCAAAAAACCACAGCCTGAAGGCCAAATCCAATATGTAACCTGTTTTATAAAAGTTGTTAGAACAACCAAACCCATTCATGTATTACCTACAGTTACTTTCATGAAACAAAGAATTTATCAAGTACAACAATTAATAGTATGACACACAGGTGTACTTTTTTTGGCAGGTGCTCCCTAGAGCCCACACTGATCTCAATCTCACTAGTATCCTGCTTCCACCTCTGCCTCCTAAATGCTAGGATTACAGGCATGCACCACCACTCCCAGACAAAGCTGTACTTTTAAAATATTTATGATCTGAAGCTGGGTATGGTGGTATATTCAAAATCTAGACCAGCCTAGGGTACATAGTAAGACCCTGTCTCAAAAGAGGAAAAGAATCTCATTCTTTTGTGTCTATGAACCAAATATTCTATAACCTAATAGAGATCTGGAGTTACTTTTAAAAGTTTTAGGAAAAAAACTCCCAAGTTTTCTGAAGCAGCTCATTTTCATGTCTACCAAATTCTCAATTTCCACTGGAACTCATTTACCTCTGGTGACTAAGGGAGCTCAATAATTAGTACCTTCTAGCAATGCTGAATAGTGCATGCTTCTGTGGTTAGTGTATTAATCTCTTGGCTTCTTTGAGCAGCTTTAGAGCTAATCCAAGAAACCCTTCCATAAAGGACAAATGTGCTGAGAGAATTCTCCCATAGTGGAAACGCTACTCATTCACCCCAACTGTGCCACACTGAAATTCCTTGAGAAAGCATATTTATTGCCATTTTAAGGATAACAAATTTGGGGCTGGAGAGATGGCCCAGTGGTTAAGACCACCTGCTGCTTTTGCAGAGGACCTGGGTTCAGCTCCCAGCACGCACACAGAGGCTAACAGTGAACAACCAACTCCAGTTCCCAGGGATCTGATGCCCTCTTCCGGCCTCCATGGACACTGCATGCTCATGGTGCACTTACCTAACATAAAGGCAAAACACTTATACACATAAAATTTTTTTAAATCTTTTTTAAGAAAACATAGTAGGGGAGATGGCTCAGAAGTTAGAGCACTGACTGATCTTGCAGAGGACCTGGGTTCGATTCCCAGCACCCACATGGTGGCTAAGAACCATCTTTAATGCCAAGGCGTGGTGGTACACACCTTTAATCCCAGCACTCAGGAGACAGAAGCAGGCAGATCTCTATGAGTTCAAGGCCAGCCTGGTCTACAGAGTGAGCACCAAGCCAGCTAGGACTAAAGGGAGATCCTGTCTCAAAAATGCAAAAAAAAAAAAAAAGGCAAAAAAATACAAAAAAAAAACAAAAAAAAAGAAAGAAAGAAAACAGTAAATTTAAAATGGGCAGAAATGTCTCATTCCATAAGGACAAGTATTCGTGCTACAGCTGTGATCTCATTGCTATCGTTCACTGCTCATCTGCTCTCACTTTCCAGCCCCTACAAGACATAATGACTAGACACAACCTAGAGGTGCACAAGTCAAGGAACCTGACAACATGGCTCTTCGTAATTGCTTAGCTTAGTTCAGTCACTGTGCTCAACACACTGACCTTAAGAGGCTACTTCTCATGTGTTCTAGATAAACACACAAGCCTCAAACACCACACAAGCTTGACAGATAAAAGAAAATAAAGAAAAACACATGACTGTTTCCACAACATAAGCACAACACTTGCATTCCCCTTGATGGCAACTTTATACATAAAGGAAGGCCAGATTTTTCAATTTACTTCAACTAACATTCCATGATTAAAGAGTCAATTTGCTAATTAAACAATAAGATAATTTATTATAATAAAGTTAAACCCAAACACTATTCTGCTCCAATCACCAAAAGACCAAGCTGGGGTAAGGTTTGGCTTGCATATTAATGATGTTGGTGAGTCACTTTGGCTATTGACAACACATCAGAATCATGGGAATATTCTGAATTTGATCTTAAGTTTGTGGAAATTAAAATACTTTTAAAGTAATGCAATTCAACAAAGTTCACCCAGGAGCAACAGGCTTAGAACCTACCCAGTAAGCGCTGTTGGGATCTAAAAGAATGATGTCAAGCCCCAGGGCCTCCCGGCACGGTTTCCACTTCAAACAGCAAGCCCACATAGAACCGTGCATCCACTTCAATCCAGCCATCCACCAGCAATTGAGCTGCTGTGAGGGGGATTGACTGAATGCTGGGGAGAGTTTTAAATTTGATAAATACACAACAGTGGCTTATTTGGGCTTTTTTTGCAAAATGCAGCAAACGTTGTTCAGAAAGCCCTAGATGAAAATTTTATTGCCTCCTTTGTTTCATTTATCATGCCATGTTCACAGTAAGTGTTACACAGAGCAGAAAAGACATGGCTCTTGGAGCCCTCAGCACAGAGGGAGGAGACGGTGCTAGAAATGGGCGTTCAGGTGAACTAGGAGCTTAGGGCATGCTGCTTTGCAAACCGGTGCCAGCCTACATGCACACCAAGGCTATTCTCTGCAGCCCTGCTGACCTCTCCTTGATTCCCTTCAAATCACAAGGTTCCATCTGCCACACCCGTTATTTTGAATAATCCAGGGTTCGGGGAAGTTTCTGAAGTCATCCGAGCTCTCCCGTCCACCCCTACCTTACTGCTCTCCCCTACCCACTCTCCCCCCGAAGCTCTTCCTTGAGAGTTCCTCCAACCTCAAGCACCCAAGAGGTCATTTTTCTTGTATTTCTTTGCTGTAGTCTAGAACTATTCCTCGGTGGCTTTGTGCGTGCCAGTAAATGTTAAAACCATACTTTGGGGGCTGGAGAGATGGCTCAGCAATTAAGAACACTTGCTGTTCCTCCAGATGATCCAGCTTGGATTTCCAGCACCCACATGGTCTCTAACAACTAACTATAACTCCAGTTCCAGGGGATCAGACACCTTATTCTGGCCTCTGTGAGCATTGCATGCACCTGGTACACTTACATACATGCAGGCAAAACACTTATACACATAAAATAGTCTCAGCTGTCCTAAAACTCACTTTGTAGACCAGGCTGGCCTTGAACTCACAGAGATCCACCTGCTTCTGCTTCCAGAGTGCTGGGATTAAAGGCATGAGCCACCACGCCCAGGCAGTAAAATATTTTTAAAAAGCATTCTTAGGGGCCAGGCGGGGTGGCACAAACCCTTAATCCCAGCACTCTGGAAGCAGAAGCAGGTGGATCTCTGTGCGTTCAAGGCCAGCCAGATCTACATAGCAAGTTCCAGCTGGGACTACAGGGAAATCCTGTCTCAAAAAGATGGAGTATGGGGGGGGGGGGCGGGGTAGCATTCTGAGACAAAACAGTAGAAAGTAAAGACTGTGTCAGGCACATTCTACACTCCAGGGAGGAAGGTTTTTGGCGGCTGGCTGCCTGACAGTCTGGCAAGCTAATTCTCCTTAGCTAGGAGAGTAGACCTTCTGTCCTCCTGGCCTTCCAGCTAAGAGCACACACACCTGGAGTAAGGAGCGAATGCATAGCATATGCTACAGTGGGTGCTATTATCACAGACCTATAAACTCAGGCTTATTATGGAGTTTTATTCAATTCTATACATTTCAAGAAGATATTTCAGATACAAGTAGGTTTATACCACATCAGGTTGATACAAAACACATAACGCTTGTCTTCACGGAAAATGCTATGAATTTTTGAGAAAGGTAATTTTAACTTTCTAGCTTCATTCACAAACCTTCATCCCCAACTCAAAGGGAGTTTCAGAAGTCACTTTTTTGTTATATTGAAGCTCTTTCTCTGCCCAAGCTAGCTATTTGGCTGGAGACTTCTAGAAGTCAGCTCCCCTCCATGGCTCTGGCTGAGCAGGGAAGATACAGACAATGTCATTAATGAGACAGGGTCAAAAAGACAAGGAGTGCAGGGAGTGAGAGGGCCATCTTGATGAGAAAACCTAGATCACAAGACAGCAGGGCGCTGGACAGTGGGGAGCAAGGGGCAGGAGGGAGGGGCAAGGGGCAGGAGGGAGGGGCAAGGGGCAGGAGGGAGGGGCAAGGGGCAGGAGGGAGGGGCAAGGGGCAGGAGGGAACAGCAAGCAAAGATCTCAGCCTTGGATGTGGACCCTGTCAGATCGGGGGCTGAGCAATTAGAGAAGCACCCAAGTGGGCTACTTTTAAAAACTTAAACGGCATCACTTTCTTGTAACGCACTCACAAATAAAAATACAACACAGCTAGATTAAGGTAGTCAGACAAACAGTTGCCCAGCCCAAACTCTATACTTCTCAGTGAACTTCTACACTTTCATTGAAAGGGGTGGAGTCACCTGAAACTGAAAAAAATAATATGCTCTGGGCCACCTGGGTACATGAAAGACTATGGGGTAGAAGCTTTCAGCCACATTTCCTTAGCTCTGACCCACAAAGTCGGCTGTAGCTGTCGCTGTAAAGGAGGCTGTGCTGTTTGCTTTCAGTTTCTGTTACAAAATGTCTGACACCATCAACTTAAAAAGAGGAAGTTTATTTTGTTCTTGTTTTGTCTTATTGGCTTTTTTTTTTTTTTATCTTTTTCGAGACAGGGTCTCCCTGTAGCCCCAGCTGTCCTGGAACTCACTCTGTAGACCAGGCTGGCCTTGAACTCACAAAGATCTGCCTGCCTCTGCCTCCCAAGTGCTGAGATTAAAGCGTGCACCACCACGCCCGGCTCTCTTACTGGCTTTTTGAGATAGAGTCTGGCATAATACATGTCGGCCTCAAATTCACTTGGTAGCCAAGAGCAGCTGTGAATTCCTGATTCTCCTGCCTGTACCTCGCAAGGGATCGAATTACAAACTTGTGTCACCGCACTCAACTGAAAAGGTTTATTTATCTTGAGTTACAGAGTTGGGGTGCTGGCCCATAATTGGCTAGCCCCATGTCTTTGGAACTGTGACAAACAGTGCATAACAGCAGGGAGTGTGGGTGGAAGCCAGCTGCTCGCCTTGTGCTGGGCAGGAAATGAAAGCTGGGTAGGACGGGGTGGATTCCCACTGTGCTTCATGGCATGGCCCAGACGACCTAAGATGAAACACTGGGCCCTGCCTTCAAGCACCAAGCTAGGAACCAAGCCTTTCATTCATGGCCCTTGAGGGCTAGTCCACCCTAAGCCATAGCAAAAGGCTACCAGACAGAAGCTAAGGCCTTTTAGGAGTCAGGCCGTGCCTGGGTGAGCCAGAAGGAGAGTACGGGAATAAGTTCTCCAAATTCACTGATTCTGTTGTCATGCTTTGCAGTGACTAACCTGCTTCCAGATAGGGACAGTGGGGATGGTACTCTTCCCCTCTTAGCTTATACCTGCTTCCAGGTAGGGACAGCGGGGATGGAGCTTATACCTGCTTCCAGGTAGGGACAGTGGGGATGGTACTCTTCCCCTCTTAGCTTATACCTGCTTCCAGGTGGGGACAGTGGGGATGGTACTCTTCCCCTCTTAGCTTATACCTACTTCCAGATAGGGACAGTGCGGATGGTACTCTTCTACTAGCTTATGCCTGCTTCCAGGTAGGGACAGTGGGGATGGTACTCTTCCCCTCTTAGCTTATACCTGCTTCCAGGTAGGGACACTGGGGATGTTACTCTTCCCCTATTAGCTTATACCTGCTTCCAGATGGGGACAGTTGGGGTGGCACTCTTCCCCTCTTAGCTTATATTCTTTCAGTTTGGCCCAAGTGTCACACTGAACTCCCAGGGAGGAGTCCTCTCTCCTTTTACATAGACCTCAAAGGCACAGCTCCTTTCATTGGTCCTCAGAACATCTTTGAGCAGGTCAGGTCAGAATGTTTTAAGAGCCATTCATAAACCCCAGGAAATGTTACAACCCAAGAAGTTGACACCAGCTTCCCCACTTACAAGCATATTGGCCACAGGAATCATAAGAAGTTTGATCAGAAGAAAAGCAACAGCCATTAGAAGACAGGTCTATTCAGTCTTTCCAGGCGACTTCAGCACACCGCACCCCCGCACAGTGGACCAGAGCTTCTCCTTGTGGGTGGGGGCTGCAGACTCCAGCTGGTGTCTCCAGCATGGACCACGTTCATGCCCTGCTGCTTCTCCCCTGACCTTCCTGATGCTAGAGAACACATAATCACTGATGGCCAAGGCCAAGGCCAAGGCCATTTCCCTGGTCACTGAGCAGGTCCCTATTCCCTTACAACTCCCCCAGGTTGTAATATCTGTTTGCTTGCTTGCTTGCTTGCTTAATTAGGCTCATTTAGCCTCTAGGCTATGGCAGAAGGTCACACGACAGTATGGCATTTAGACCATTGCTGCCCAGCTTGATCAGCTGGGTCCCAGCATGGAGTCCAAGCGTCTTCTCTGTCCTGTGTCCAGGTAAATTCCTTTTCCACTATGTGCTCTCTATGTTGTAAAGAGTCATCGTCTTCTTTTTCTGTTTGTTATTTCAGACTTCTTACTGACAATGATTTTAATCTTTCCCTTCACTCTTCTTACCCACTGGGGTGCCTCAGTAAACACAAGTTTTATGAATGTTTTGCAAAGGTGAGATAGTGTTTAGGGAGTCTGCACTGGGGATGGCAATCATGTATCTGGCCATTTTGTTCACAGTCTTATCCAGATGCTACACAGCTTGATAGGTTCATAATTAGCTTGACCCAGAGAATCTGGGACCCTCTGTAAGTGGTTTTCAGGAAGAGCAATACAAATCATCGCCATTATAATAGAAGCCACGGTTTATTGAGGCTAACTAGGTCCTGCACATTAAACAGTGTGCCTTCTGTATTTATCCTTTAATCCCCACAGCAGTCAATGTATTATGTATTATTATCTTCATTTTAGAAATCAGCCTAGAGAATTAAGGTAACGTCCCCAGGATGAACAGCTAATAAGTTGCAAAGACAGGGTTTGAATTCACATGGCCTGGGTAGGCTATTCTCAGTGCCCACAGTGTCTCCCATCTCATTATAGGAAAAAAATCACAGCTTCCACAGCCCCTGCTAGAAGAGGGACTAAATCACCTTCTTATGCACAGGTACAAGGATGTGCCCATTTAAAACAATAGCAATGCCAAACCATGGTACTCACAGCACTATGAGCATGAAGATTAAACATCACAGTAAACAAACACGATGGGCTGAGTTTTCACCCACTCGTCCCCACATACTCCCTGGTGCTTACCTTGGATGCATTATATTCCTAGGATTCTGCATAACTCACATGTTTGCTTTTTTAATACTCGAAGAACTATTTCAAGTATAAGACAACCAACCTTTTTGCACCTTTATTAATATAGTTAGGTATGATGAAAGCTGGGAGTAAGGCTTAGTGGTAAAGTTCTTTTTTTTTTTTTTTTTTTTTTTGAGTCAGGGTCTCCCTGTAACCCCCAGCTGTCCTGGAACTCACTCTGTAGACCAGGCTTGCCTTGAACTCACAAAGATCCACCTGCCTCTGCCTCCCAAGTGCTAGGATTAAAGGCGTGCGCCACCACACCCAGCTTAGTGGTAAAGTTCTTACCTAACATACATGAGGCCCAAGGTCAATCCCTACACTACAAAAAATATTAGGAATAAGAATAATCATATAAACAATTATTTCAGTCATTTGTGTGTAATTTGACAAACTCCTTTCCCTTAAAAACAATTTCTAATTTCTATGCTTAAGCATGGTCACAGACCCTGTGACTATCATCTTTATGAGATCTCCACCGATCTCATGATATTCTCCCAGCCTTCCTGTCACACTGCTGTGCCATGTTCTCTAAGAAAGGAAGATATGTTTCCTGACCTATTACTGGGTTGGTGACTAAGGCATCTATCTATATCCTAAGACAGACAACAATAGAAACACATGCAAATGTATCTAATAAGTTTCATGTGACACAGGAGTCTTCATAAGGAAATGAAAACCAAACAGATAGGAAAGCTGTGTATTTCTATGCTTGGGTTTGACGGGGAGGAGAAGAGTTATGGACAAGTATGGCTGGACAAAGGAAGAGGTCTAGTGATGATGAACAGGGAGCAGAACAAGGCCTGTTTTCTCTGATTCTTCTCTGGGTCTCCAGGGCTTTGAGGATAAGGATGTCTCTTTCCTCTGGGTACAGTAAGGGCAGTTTTATGAGCGGCTTCAGGAGAAAACAACAAACGGAAGGTGGGAGTAGACTTCCTGCTTCTACTCTTCCCCAAAAATGCCAAGGCGCCACATGTAGAGGCAACCATGTCCTGAGCCCTTTCACCTCTTGGCAGGTGACTCCCAGTAGGTGATAAGCGGAGTCAACAGGAGTGTCACTGTGGACTGGTAGTTCCCCCGACCCAGGAAGCCAGGCAATGGGCTAACCTCCCTTCCCCCAGTGCTGACAAGCTGAGCCCAAAGCTTACAAATGAAGTGTCCCCACAGACAAAGCAGGAAAGGGAGTAAGGTAGCCAAGCGAAGAGCAATCAGGAAGACCATGCAAACTGTAGAGCTCTTGCCCTAACAAAAGGCTCCTTCCACCACTCCTTGCATCCCCGCCCTCACCACAGAAGATTGTGGTCAATACTGCCAGCTCCTCTGACTTCTGAAGAACTTGGAACTAACATTTTTGTGTGATGTGTCTATGCTTTTTACATGTAATAAACAATTTCAATGTGTTTTAAAAGAAGTCAAGTGGGACATGCCGATGACTGTGGACCTGGAGGTGTGGACTGTAGACTGCCAGTTTGCAAGCTGTGTCTCCAGTCCCAGTGGACACCAACTACTCTCTGGTATGAGGTCTCCCTCCTGCGTCCGGCCTTTTCCTCGGCTTTTCCTTGGTTATGATCCCCACTACCCAAATTCCTTGGTTATGATCCCCACTACCCAAATTCCTTCAGTCCCCACCCTCTCCCTCCTCCAATGCCATCAATCCTGTTCTTAAAATTGCACTATAAGGACCCAACTGCCAAGTCAAACAAGGTAATTGATGAAAAAAATCAAAATGAATAAAACTTTTAAACCTTGCATTAAAAGGCATCAACAGGACTCATCTGTCTCCTGCAGGCACTTTATAAGTATTAATATTTCAATGGCTCACATTTGAATTGAATTTAGTTTGTATTCCTATTTGCTATCACTTCATATACACGCTGCCTTCTCTCGCTGAGGCCTTGAAGAGCCATGTCAGCTCTTCCTCATGTCGGCCTCCCCACTTTGCTCAGGCCCCGCCCCTCTCCACAGATATGAAGCCTCCGACACTTCAGACCTCTCTTCTGAGTTAGATGGTGGACAACCTGACGCAGCTCCTGGGGCTCCAGACAGGCTTAAGGAGCGAAGCTTTCTGAGGACATTCTGTGGCTGCTCATCCAACCCCTGAGTCATCTCTCCACCCCACGAGGTGTTTACAGCACTCATTTCCTGGGTTTCTTAAAAAAACAAGAGCCCATCCTGCAACAAAAGTTACCTATATCCTTGGTTGAACCAAAAAATACAGTAAAGTAGGAGCTAAAATCATCCTCCCTATTCATAATGGCTAATACGCGGGGCCAATCTGTCCCATCTCCATGGAGGAGCATGTGCCCCTGGAAGAGCTGCAGCTCCATTCAGTCCATATGGAGGGGTAACCACGGTGGCTCCCATCCTCAGGAAAAAGGGCGGAGTTCCCCCAAAAAGGCTGAGTCTACCTGGAGTCCTTCCCTACCCTAAATCTACTCTCCTCCTCCAACCTTGGTGCTCAGTGAGCATTTGCAGCCAGAGTGAGGATTGAGAGGAGGGCTCCCTAGCCCTTCCTGAAGCCTTTAAGACAAGGAACCTCTGTCCCACCTTCCCCACCCTCTTAGCACTCTGAATATCTACAGACACTCTGCAGACAGATAAAATCTACAAGCCTGTCATACTGGTAATTCCTCCGGAAGGAGGACTCAGAGGCAGGTCCTTTCTCATGGAGGAATTTCACTTTCCTAGCCCAACGGAGATACAGCCCAGAGGGCAAACTCTGGTGTTGGGTATAATTCTTTGGGTGAAATGTTTAGAAAAGTCCTGACAACACAGAGCAGCAATTTCTATGCAAATTCGTGCCTGTGGGGGAAAATGCAATTGGCCCAGCCATCTTGTGCTGATGGCCTGTGTTGCCACTCCAGTGGGGTGTGAAGAGGGATTGGAGGAGACCTCTATTTGTTCAGCTTTCCTGTGTGCCTCCACGCTGCTGCTCAATGTCAAGGGCCAAATGGAAATAAGAAGTTATGATCTCTCCCTCCCAGGTGGGATTACAGAACAAAGACTGTTTTTTCAGGGGAAAAATAAAAGCGAACATATTCATACTTCATGAAACAGAACATAGACTGCAGAGGAACAACAATAATAATAATAATAATAATAATCCACTTGAACTTGAAACCCAAGTAATCACAGAGTCAACCCATGTGGCCTGTAGCTATTGGGTAGAGCTGAATGGTAGGAAGGGTTTAGCACCAAGAGATTGTTCTAGACTCCTTTTCAATGAATGAGAGCAAGTTCAATTGACAGTAAAATGCTACCAGCTCAGGGGGGTCTTCAGGTACTAGGACAGGTCTGTGTGCCCTAGTACCTGAGTCTTCAAGAAGTACATGGACAGGAAGAGCCTGGGAAACTCAACTGCCAAGCCAGCAGTCACGGCATCCCTCTTTCCTAACATTGGCCTGCATTGACACAAGGACATTTGGCCTCCATTTGTCTTTCTCCTACCTTGTAAAGGAAATGCTTACCCACCCAGCTCCATCTTCCTTGGGCTCATTTTCTGAAATGTGCAAATCTCCAGGGCTTCCTTCAGAGGAAGAATCACTGAAGAAAAGAAAAATCAGAAAATAAAGCAAGGAAATTTCAAGAAGAAAGATTGCCAGTAGGCAAAAAACTCACAGCACACATGTGCTGACTTTCTTCTCCCTTCCATTTCCTTCCTTCACTTCTTAGGATTAGAAGTCACAGCAAGAAGGTCCCAAAAGGTGGCACACTAACACATTAAAAATGAAATAAGCTTTTACTTCCAACAGAAAGGAAGTCCAAATTGGCAGAATACCTCGATAATAAGGACTAGCTGTGCCAAGTAATTTATATGATGGACACTTTCCATAAATTTAATGAGCTCCAAAGCATGCATATATATATATATATACTATCTATATCTATATCAGGGTATGGTTTAGGCAAATCGTGTGACTATATTTTGCAAACATTTTAAATGTATGATAAAAAACTTAGATGTCAATCCCTGAAGAGTTTAATTTCTTTTATGGAATACATAAACAAAAACTGTGAACTCACTAGTCTAGTCAATCCTTTCTAGAACAGCTAGGCATGACAGCACATATCCAGGATCCCAGCACTAGAGAAGTAGAGACAAAGAGGATTTGGAAATCAAGGTCATCCTGGGCTACACAGCAGGATCAAGGCCAGCCTGTGCAACATGAAACCCTGTGTCCAAAAACCAAATTAAAACAAATAAATAAAAACTCCCAGAATGTAGTGTCCATGAAATGCTTTGGTCTCTTCTTTCTCTGTGTCCAGCTCTTCCCCCAGCTCCCAGGGTTTCTCCACTGCTTTCTCAGCCATCAGATGAGAAAGAAGTCGTAGTTCCTAGGACTACAAGTATAGATTAAAGACCTCCCCACACCCAAACAAAATGCACCTGAAATACTCAGAAAGGTAGCTAGAGAAGCTGTGCCAGGCACTAGATTCCAAAGCACTCCCAAATACCTTGACCATGTTATAGATGAGGAAGAGACAACCAGACTGAGTGTCTCAGCTATTGATAGAAAATAAAGCCATGCTAGTGTGGCGTCGCACGCCTTTAATCCCTAGCACTCAGGAGGCAGAGGCAAGCCGATCTCTGTGTCGTTAAGGCCAGCCTGGTCTACAGAGTGAGTTAGGCTACGTGGGGACATTAATGGAGAACTGTCTCAAAAAAAGACAAAAAAAAAAAAAAGTTGAATTTGTCCCCAGTTGCCCTGATGAATTAATTTAATATTTCCTTCCTACTCATAAGAGATAGATGTGCTACTCAAGGTCATCAGAATGACAACCTTTTTAACTTTCTTATTTATCTATTTTTAAAAAATTATGTTTTTACATTTTCAAATGTATTTTTTGTGTGTATCACACTATCCAGCTCTTTCTAGATAAGCATATTTAGTTGGGGTTTTTTGTGCACGGCCCCCATTGGTCGTCTGTGAAGCTTGTGGGCTCCTTCTCAGAATACATGAAACAAATAGCATTGGAAAGGAAGCAAATTATCTTGTATTATCAAAATAGCTTTTAAGATTTATTTTTAATTACATCTGTGCATGTGTGTCTGTGTGTGTATATGTGTGCTTGAGTATAATTCCCTGCAGAGGCTAGATTAGGGTGTCAGATCTCCTGGAACTGGAGTTGCAGACAGCTAGCTGTGAACCACCATGTAGGTGCTGGGAACTGAACCGGGGTCCTCTGCAGGAGCAGTAAGTGCTCTAAACCACTGAGTCAGCTCTCCAGCCCCTTATCAAAATATTTTTAAAGATCTATTTTATTTTGACTTCTGTGTACCTGTGTATATCTGTGCCTGCATATGTCAACATGAATGCAGACGCCCAAGGAAGCAGTGCATCATCCCCTGAAGCTGGGCAAACCTCCTGACATTGGTGCTAAAGACCAAACTCTGGTCCTCTACAAGACTAGCAAGCACCCCTAACTGCTAACAGCCCTCAAAACATAATTTTTAATTTTTATTGAGTTTTTGAGTATCTCATATACAATGTCTTTTTTTCCTTTTCATAAGTTGGCTGTTTCACATACATTTTTTAAGCCAATGTTTAATTGAAGCTCTGTGCATTTCATACAAATAAAATCTAGACCCATGCCCCCCTCCCAGCCCCCTGACCCCGCCAGAGCTTATGCATTCTGCCAAACATGTTTTTCATTTTTTTCTCAGTCTCTCTAAAAATTCTCGATACGGAAGTTTACTGTTTCGAGCAGAAGTTCACCATTTCAGTCAGTTCTTTGATGCTTTGATGTGCTCTTTTCTGTTGTTGTTATTCCTTCCAATATGCATCACTCCAAAATATGCACCTATGCATGCCACATATATCATAGGGTTTAGCATCTTCAGCTTATGATTGTTTTTCTTTATTAGGCTGAAAGATTTCATGTTTGAATTCTCCTCCTTGGCAAGCCCAAACCACCATCAGTTCTGTCCTTGTGCTCCACACAGGGGTTTTCCCTTCCCACGGTCACCAAATGAGGTCCAGTAAGCACTTCGTCCTGTCTTGATCTTCCTGTACTGGTCTCCATGATACAGCCTGGGTAGTCCAACAATGGCAGTCTATACTCTGAGGAAGTGGAAATCCCAGTAGTAGCTCAGTCCACAAACCGAATGTCTCAGCAGTCCCCTTCTGGCACTGAAGGTTTGGAGGATTCTTGGAGAGACATGAGTTTTCAGTCCATATTGGAAGGTTGAAAAGCTGAGTCTTCTCACATCTTTGAAGGATGGCAAAAGCAGTGGCAGCCACAGGGTAGCTGCACTTGCTAGTAAGACAGGCAAAACAACTGTGCTCTTTTGTCTTTTTTACTAAGATCTCATTTTATACCTGAAGTACAGTTTCTCAGGACTTACTATTTATTTGCTTCTGGTTATATTTTCCTTTTGGATGTTTAAGGCCACACAGCCCAGATTAACCAAGGATTTTGTTTTTTCAAGGCCAGTTGAGGATCTGGTCCTCAAGGGTCACTCAGGGATTTGTTTTGGTTGGGGAAGGAGCCCCTGGCTCCTTTTGGCTTTTCAATCACCACTTCCATCCACTCGAGGACAAAGTCAGGTCTTGCTGGACAAGGCTTCCCTTTTCAAAGCATGAGCAGACTTTCCTTTTTATAGGCTGGATACTGGCTCAAGTCCCATTAGTGGATCTCCAAGACCTCCCTGCACAAGAAGACTGGTGACTCAGTCTTCCCTTAAGACCCTTGGCCAAATTGATATGGGCATTAAGTATGGTCGTTAAGCATCCGGAAAGGCTAAGTTACACCAGCATGATACTTTTTACTACTTTATAATATTTTAGAAAAGGCTTGGACAAAAGCTCAAGCAGCCTTGTATAAGAAATACTAAGAAGCACTCCCATAAAATAAATACTGTGGTTAGACATAATGTCATGACAAACTGGTTTTTTCCTGCATTCCTTCGATCTTATATTACTCTAAAATATACATACATATCCTTCATCCATATACCAACACTTCCTAACTCTGAAAATAAATGGTAGGTTAGTTCTAGAACCTAAGGGATTCACAATATAAGAGCACAATTGTTTGATCAGTGTTTCTTAAATGCCTAAATGGAATTTTGTCCATGCCATGTATCCTTTGTCCATTTGTCCCAAACATACCCTGTTTGGGTTATGTATGTGGTTAATGAAAGTCCACCGAGTTGTTTTTATGTGATGTAATAGCAGACTACAAACCTTTAGGCGCCATCTTTATTTATTTAGCTATCTTTTGTCTATCTTACAACACATTATATAAATGAAGATCTATAACTCTTTCTATTTCCTTACCATTTGGAAACAAAACAACAAAATTATATAAATAACCCCATTTTGCCTACTTTAATGCTATAATGAGTATTTAAACTCTAATTTCTGTGATTATACAATCAGTCTAAAACCAAACAGTGTGCAGAGTACTTTGTAGTTTGTTAGCCAATAATTATGTAATTCAGTTAAAGAAGGAAGCACAGAAGGTTAATTATTAAATGAGAAAGACCATCTTCTCAAGATTACAGCTGAAATCACATGATACACTCCAGCTATGTACAAAAGATATTTCTTAGCTTTAAATCATTTTACATGTTATTTGATGAATAAAAATAGCCACAATTATGTTAGAATCCCTAGAGGATGTTTTCTTGAGATTTTACTTTTCTCTGAAATGAACTTGTGAGTTAGAACCCAAAAATGTGCATAGACAGACCCCTCCTAATGGAGCCAGAGACATGGGTGGGCTGGGGGTAACCAAGGACATCGGGACCAATGGAGGGCATCTTCTCACTTTCTCTCCATTGTCTACTTTTTTTTTATGTCATACATATAGCCAATAAGGCACAAAGTTTTCCCCAGTGTAACTATTTGAGTTTAGTAGTCTTCTAAAGTTTAAATTTTCATAACTAGTGGCCACTTAAGAATGAGATAACAAGTATTATTAAACATGGACCCTGTATTGAGGCACTCAGTGGTTGAGTAAATGACAATTGTCACCTTTCAGCTAAATAAGTGAGTATCTCAGTCCATAAGAAGCAGAAGAATCCACAGCAAAAAAGAGTGATCGGGAACACTGTCGGAGAGTTGAACGAAGCAAAGCAACAGCTGTGTGTCTCCAGCCCCACACATGCTGGGGAAGTGGCCTTGCAGGTGCCCCACACCCCAGGCACCCTCAGGCATACCCCATCCCTGAACTTGACTGTGAATGTTCCCTTCTGCTCACCCTCTTTCCAAAACTTCTTCATGCACATTTATGTTCTGTTTGGGATATGGCTTGGTCCCCACAAGCCAAGCCTGCAGTTTATTCCTCAGTGTCATAATGTGGACAGGTGGTGGAGCCTTTAAGAGATAATTTGGTCATAGGGGCTCTACACTTAGGCACAGATTAGTGTCTTTCTGTAGAGACAGGATTAGGGTGTGAGTTGTATCTTGAGGGACTGGTTTAGTTACTACAAAGGCAGGTTGTTGTAAAGTCAGGCTGACTTCCATGTTTTGGCCTTTCCCGCATGTGCCAGATGACCTCTTACCTGTGATACCGTCTGCTATGTTGGGAAGTGACATAAGATTCATACCGGGTGTGGCCCACCCCTCTTGACCTTCCCTTCCTCCAGAATTGTAAGCTAAATCAATCTTTTTTTTAATTTTTAAATTTTATTTATTTTTTTATGTGTATGGGTGTACTGTCTGCATGTAGGTTTGTGCACCTGTGTCCTGCAATGGCGCAAAGGTCAGAAGAGGGTGTCAGATTCCCCTGGAACTGGAGTTAAAGACGGTTCTCAGCCACCACGTGGGTGCTGGGGATCGAACCTGGGTCCTCTGCAAGAGCAGTTGGCACTCTTTACCACTAGGCCATCTCTCCAGCCCTCAATCTTTTTTTTGTTATAGCTCACCATCCTCAAATATTTTGTTATAATCACAGAAAATGCCAAAATGAAGTGTCACCAAAAATGCTAACAGTACTTTGTAAACATGTAGACTCCCCTGTTGAATTAGAATCTGGTCTATCTTCAATTCTATGACTTCAGGGTCAGGTTTTCACATTGCTTAGAGGACAGACCCTCTCTCCTAGGCTCCCAGGAAAAGAGGGAATCCTGCCTTCCTC